>WEKY01028448.1:0-152973 GCA_013390045.1 Picathartes gymnocephalus | reverse complement strand
TCATTTGAGTGTGCCACTGTTTCTCATCTCACTGTCCCTGAGATAATACAACTTCACAGTCCTTTGGTTTTCTGGGTCTGACAAAAGGTTTTTGATATTTCTTATGAATTTTGATTCTGCATCTCAATCATGTAGTAGCTGAATAGCCAGAAGTTTGGAAGATTCCAACTATTAGTCACCATGACTAATTTTTTTTAAAAAAGAGCTTTATGCCACATATGAGTGACTTCTTATCTGCAGTTTGCAGAGGGAAAAAATACAGGGAAATAAACATAGTTATCTGTTAAATTATGGATAAAGAATGCACTATTTTATGGCTATTTATAAAAATAATGAGCATCAAAGAAACTTTGTTTTTGAATTCTAATGAAGAAGACATTATTTCCTTCAGTTTTCCCCTATCACAATACACACAGAAAGAGGGACAAAGAACACAAACCCATAAGAACAATTTATGGATTTTCAAGAACTTCTCCACAAATTGACACAAGAGTTGCTACAAATGTTTGGATTTATGTATGGATATTAACCAGATACTGGACAGTAGGAATATATGTCATGTGCAGAGAGGGAAAGATTCATCTGATAATGTGAGCAATGAAGGCATACAGTGAGCTGCATATGAAGCACAAGCTAAACAAAAACACCAGGTCAAATTTTTGACTGCTTTTCTCTGCTCAGCAACAAGCACAGATAAAGCCAGCTTAAACTATTCTTTGAAGATCCACAGTTACTGACTTTATTTTCTTTAATTATTCCACTGGAAATGGATTTCTGCTAGGAAAGAGGTCTCCACATGTCCATGTCAGTTTATTTTATAATTTCCTTTATAGCAGTTTCTACACCTTCTCTAAATTTATGGGTGTAGCAGGTGCTTGTGGACTGAAACTGGATGCTAGAAGTCAATAAAAACAGTATTTGGAAGTGTGGTGATCCACATCCAAATGGATACTGTCCTAACTCAACATTTTCATGCTGCCTGCAGATACTGATAGGAAAGATGAGAGCTAACATCTTTAGCAACAACTCAGTGAGTGAGGGTCTTTAGGAGAAATGGGTGTTAATGTGTTTGAAATGGGTCTTGATGTCTCTGCTGACCTCAAGCTGCATGTTTGTTACAGAACTCAAAACAGTTTGACTACAGTTTGAACTCCTGAACTTCAAGGTAATAGACAAATGAGTCCATGCAAAGCCTTGGCACAGCCCAGACAGTCAAGCTTCTGGTGGGCCCGCAGAACCCAGATAGCCTGAATTTCTGAACTTTGGGGGGAAATGTTCAATGGTGGATCAAATGATATGTGGTAGGTGGTCTGGGAAGGCTGTACCTTCCTAGGACCTCAGCCAATGGGGAAAGGAAGAGGGCAACACGCGGCCCAGAGTTTAGGATGAAAAGGAGGCTGAGTCCTCTCAAACCTCAAGAGAGAAACCCCACGGGGATATGCCCCACTGGACTCTCTTCCATTATTCAAATAAAGTTGAGAACTCCTTTGTCTCCTTCATGGATATTGGCTTTTCACAGTGTGACTCTCCACAAAATACTGACTGTAGGTGCAGTGGCTCCAAGAGCAGATATGCAGGAGTGGAATAATGCTGGCTGAAAGGGATGGATGACTTGGATAAGGAGCCAAACCAGACTACGTCCCTCTGTTGATTAAAGACTGAGTTCTTGTCACACGTTTGTCCCATGTGCTCTGCATGGTCAATGGAAAGCAAGACACCCCACTCTTCTATGTCTTCTTGCTATAGATAAGAATCAGTGGCTTCTTCCCAACCTAAAATTTGGCATTGGCTAATGATGTAATAAGCACCTCCATTCATGTTTGGTGAAACTTCCCGTATCTGGGACACGGCATGACAACGCTTCATTCAGGCTATATTCAGGTTATTGCTGGTATAGGCTACAAAGAGCACATTGCTGCAGCCCAGCACTGCTCAGCACTACCCTCCCTTGGCCCTGATCCTGAAGCTGCTGCCACCTCCAGTTGCTGCTGTCTCAGAGACTGTCTGCCTGTCCATAACCCATGGTGTCCATGGGGACCCTGTAGCTTTGCAGAGGTTTTCCAAGGTGTGCCTGGCAAAGGGTTTTCTCATGTGTGTGCTGACCGGCTTGGAGAGTGACAGCAGATCACAAGTGGTGTTGTAGCACTGTTTTCTCCCCTTGAGTGGAGTCCCTACAAGCTAACCCTGAGCAACCAAGCACCACAGCCATTTGCACATTGCAGTTGAAGACTGGCCTCTGTGAACACTCACCAAAGCTCAGTCTCCAAAGCAATTATGGAAAGTGAAAGGATACAGCACACCTAAAGGGAGCCCATTAATAAAGCTGCAGCCTTTTTTTTTTTTTTTTGGCAGAGTTGCCCCCATGTTTTTGGCGTAAAAGATGTCCAAGAAGTGAGGTTTTTCCCTTACAGTACAGGCAACCAGGTGGTTTCCCCAAGGCTCAGCATCAGTTGTGAAAGGGGCTGGCAATGAATACCAATCTGATGGCAATAAGGGGCAGATAATTTCAGCCAATGCAACCGTGGCATGTTAATGTTATTGCCAGAGAACTGAGAGTTTTGATAAATCCACTGCTTATATGGCAAAATACATTGCTAAAAGAGCCCAGCAATATTTAGAGCAGGAAATTTATTTTTTCCCAAATTGCTTTTGTTTTGTTATTCCATTATTGTAATATTTCTTCTGCTTCCTTTCAACATGATTGTTTTTCAAATTCTAAACAAAAGAGTAAGGCAAATTATTCTGCAGCAGTATATGAGTTGGCATAGAGTAACAGAAGGAGCTATTACAATCTGTCAGACATCTACTTATTTAGGGACTTTTGAAACTACTGATAATTGACTTAGTAGAATAAAACAGCTTCTCTGAAACTGATGGAGCCTATTGTTTAAGTACTTACCACATTTGCTGTAAGTCATTTAAAAATACTATTGACCCTGATTAAAATACTACAGACATGAAGGAATGGTGATAGTGTGAGGTGCAATGGTGCTATTTTAATGCCATTTAATCAAAATCCCTGCATAAATAAGATTTGAAGCGTAAGGTGGGGTGGGGGGCACTTGGTCACAAATCTAAACCCCAGTGGCAAAGTCAGTAAGAGTCAGCTGGAGACTGGAAGAAACCGATAATAATATGCAAGGCACTCGGCTGTGTCAGCCTGACAGCCTCTCTGTCTGCTCCACAGGACTCCTGTGAAGGTTGCCATGGGCTCAGATCCATGTGTCCCTGATGCATATTCAATACCAGACCCCATCTCACTCTCCAGAACAGGGTAAGTTGTGCAGACACACAAGACTGACACATGCACATAAGCAGCCACATCAGCTGGAGCAGGTAACTGGATGCTTAGTGATATCCAAGGACCTGTGGGAATCAGTCCCCTAGGTCCCTGGGAAGCATAGAAAACCTGAGAAGGCATTTGTAAATCTAAATCTTAAAATCTGGGCATCTTGTCAAACTGTGCTGCATAGTCTCATGGCAGTAGTTGCTGTTCATGGAGACAGATGTGGGCTTGCTTTAATGCAGCCCAGCATGGCTGGGAGATGCATTAAGGAGCTCAGAGGTTCCTCATTTCTGTTTCTATGGCTAGGACACCTGTATGGGAGGTCCAAAATAGGAGTCTGGATAATCTTCATCTGAGAAAGACACTGAACAAAGTTTCCCACATCACATGCTCCAATCTCTGACAATTTTGATGCAAAAGATTCTAGTGGGAACTGCCTGTGCTTTGTATTAGAGAGGAGAAGAGGCCATTGCTTTGCTTCATTAATGAGGGGAATGCAGGTAAGGACTCGCTAGCATATTCTTTTCTATGTTTTCTCAGATAGGATGAAGTTCACAAGCCCAGCAGGTCCTGGCATTATCTGATCAGTGGTTTACACTCATGTGCTCCCACAACCATTCAGTATGTTTGTGAGAGGTGCAGTGCTGTCTGGGCTCTTCCTATGCATTTGCTGTCCTCTTCATCTCCATCCATGCTGTGGACGTAGCCAGGATTCCTGTAGTGCTCTGTTGCTGCTCTGATTTGATTGTTGGGCAAATCTTGTTCCTAATATAATCATGTGCACATGATATGATCTAATACGATCATGGAAATCTTGTTTCTAATATGATCATGCATACAGTCCTCAAATTCCACTTGAGCAAAATTTCTAGCTGGAAAAAAAAGGTATATATGTGGGTTTAAACAGTTCCTGTGTCTGCCAAAATGTAGATTTAAAAAGCTTAAAAATACAAATAAAATTTTTGAAGAATTGTAAAAAAAAAAAAAAAAAAATAAAAATTGCAAAACCTTTGTGGCTATTACAATGGTGGAATATTTTAGAACAAAAACTCAGTATACTGTGACAATTTCAGGTTCCAGTACTAATATGAACATCTTTTTACCTGAAGTATGAAAATGTTTATGGAGGTGCATGACTGTTGAAGGTGTTGTCAGTTACCACTAAGAAAAACAAAGACCCATTTTTCCCAGTTCATAGCAAGGCATTGGGTGTAGCAATGAAGAAATTATGAGGTCTGAATTTACCTTTACTGTACTTGCACAAATCTGACTAATTTTGCTTTCAATGGAATTACTCCAGATTTACACTGATATGAGAAGAGAATTTACCTTGCCTAGATTTTTACCTACACAAAACAAAATAAATGCCAGTCTCAAACTCTGGATGCCCTTGACTGTGTTTGAAGAATATTAAATAAAACTGACTGGCTCCAGCAATTATCTCCAAATCATGATACCTCAATTGCAGCATAAATATAGAAAAAATTTAATTAGTCACACCAACAAAATCAGTAACTCTGTTGCTTGCTAAAAGTGAAATATCTCCTCTCTATGACAATGTCAGTGTTGCGGGTAGGACTATAAGACTTGGATGCTTGTTGTATATGAAAGCAATATTTATGGAAGAGGCCATTTATCAGCTAAAGACAATAAAAACAATGACTAAATTCATAGGCTGACAGAGAGAAAACAATACTGTTTTTATGAGCATCTTTGCAGGACTGTACAGATATATTGTGCTGACACTCTGGATATATTTACCTATATGAAAGTAGACATACATTTAAATCTTAAAATTGAATGTAAAGCAAAGCAAAGGGATATTAATAACATGCAACTGAAGACATAACAATAACATGAGGACACAGTGCATTTTTTGACTGTCTTTTCCCAGGAGAAAATCTGGGGAAAGGGCTAAGAGAAACCGGTCCATTGAGAAAGCAAGTCACACCCCTATTTTTTGGGAATAGTCTGAGTGATCCACCTGAAATCTTTTGAAAAGAAGCTTATCTGACAGGAAAATCTATTCTGTAGCAAGCACCAGTCACTGACCATCAAGCATAATCAACATTCTTCAAAGCAATTCCATGATTCCCTTAGGAGGTCAATGCGTCCACCTTTGTTAAGGGACCACCAAATGTATAAAGTGGTGAGTTATGGGGACACTGTATTACATTTCTGTCACAAAGCTCATAAGCCATCAGTGCACATGCCTTTGGACCTGTTGTTTGCAGCCTATGCTCTGGTTCAAATCTGGATTTTGGGCATCTTTCTGGAAAGTGGCCTTTCCCCACAGGAGGAAAAAAGCTGTGATAAGAGCCATTCATGTGCAGCTCTTAGGGCATATTCCTGCCAGCCCTCACTACAGGCTGTTGTAACGGGCTTTGCTTTTCTGAGATGCTCTTTTCTCTTCTCACTATTCTTGAGGTTACCCAGGAATGTCAACATGTTCTCATGCTGAAATTGCAACAACAGTGTAAAAGCTCTTTCAAGTAAAGGAGTGAGAATGAAACAGAAGGAAGAAGATAAGAGAGAAGAAAAAAGGAGAAAGAAAAAAATAAAATTAAAAAGACAAGTCATACCATACAGTTATGGTTGTGTCTGTTTTCATATGTTTGTTCGGTTTGATTTGTTTATTTGTTTGTTGTATTTTCCTGGAAAGAATGTTCATTTAAAGAATCGGTGAATAGTGTTGAAAATCCATCAGCTTCTAGTAACATGCCAGGTACATTTTAGTCCATTTTAAGCCATAAATTGTTTGGTCTGGAATGGATTTATGGATGTTCCTTAGGAAATCATCCTCAGAATAGACAGAATTCATTTGTAAATAAAAGATTATGTGAAAGAACATTGCATAAGTTTTATAGCACATAACTTTTTCTTTGTCTTGTCTTTTTTCTTTTGCCATTAAATATAGCCTTTACCTACTATTTTCAGTTAAGTCTTAATAACAGCTATTGGGTTTTACAGGGTATTTGTAAGACAACTTATATATGTAAATATATTGAGATGTACATGCAAATTCAACACAACCCTTAGGCTGTCAGAGTGGTAAATGTTGTATTTTGCTGCACAAAAGGCTAAGGACCTCTGGCTCAGAGGCAATTTTTATAGATGTGTAGTATGGGATACTAGTATTATCCTAAGTGGTGGCACTCTGTAATGTTGCTCATGATTACTTCTTAGCATTAATTAGGGAGCGATAGATTAGTTTGGAAAAATCACAAGTGTAATTTAAAGTAGAAATGTTAACCTTGTGCTCTTATACCTGCCCTGGTAAGAGTAATTTGCTGACTCCACCTCCCACAACTGACTTACCCTCCCACCCAGACCTTTCCCTTGGCATTTGACCCTTCTGTTGAAGAGCCTTAGCCATGAAGGGAAATAGCTCTTGGCTGTCTGCTGATGTCCAATGTCATATGCATTGTGATCTAGGGAAAAAAATATACAGGTTCAATATAATTATTCAGATTTAGCAGCATCTCCTACTGTCACATAGACAGTATGGTGGGAGACAAAATGAGAAGCTCTGTGGGGTTTGTCTGAAGATATATATGGTTAAGGGTAAAAGAGAAACCTTTAAAGAGAGTAGGAAAGGTCTGAAAGACCCAACATGAGTCAGCCAAAATGCTTATTGAATTTACAATTCCACCAATAGACACAGCTGGTTGCAAGGTCAATGACAAAGTCAAAAAAATATAGTAAAAAAGACAGAGACTAGTGCTCAAGGACAATCTTCCTTAAGAGATATGTGTGACAGAAGAGAATTGTTAGTAGAAGAACCAGAAAAATACTGGGACACCCTCAGGTAATCTTATGGTCCCTGAAAAAGAAGACTGCTCAACATTTTGAAGTTTTCATCCCTAAAAATTATATTAATAGTAACCATAATAATATGAAATAGAAAAAATTCTCCTTCGTAGGTGGTAATTAAAAAGCAGTACTTGTTAGCTGCTAAATATTGTCAGAGATAAAGGGAATCTATTAATCAAAGAATTCATTTTATCTGTTACTTATAATAATTCTACAGTTTTATCACATATGAGCAGACTGTAAATTATACAGAAAGCTATAAAAACCTGATTATTTTAGTAGTCTTGGGTGAATGGGAAAACTAGGAATAAGTAAGGTTCCCCTCTCTTAAAGCTATCAATCAGGTGACATTAGAAGTGGCTTGACTCTTAAATTTCATCTCAGAGATTTGAGTTTTGTTGCAGTTGAGATTTTAGGGCCACCTACTGTTAATTCATTTTGTTAAGTGTATTAAAACATTATTTAAGGGTACTCCATTCATACCTGAACACATAGAGAAAAAACCTGTTGATGATGTTATCTCTGCTCAGGTAAAAGGATCTCCTTTCTCTTGGTGAAATTTTTGCATTCATATTTCATATGTGAAACAGAAAGAGTTATCCCCCACTCCTAAATTTTTAAGTAAAGTGGAAGTTTTAAAAAAGACAGCTCAGGGAAATGTTTTAAAAATTAATTAATAAAAAAATAAAGGAGAAAAATAGAATGAAGGAAAAACAAGAAAGTGCAAATATATGGCCAGATTCTGGAATAAGTCTAAAAATCAAAATGTGAAAAAAATGTCCAGGAAAGAAGGTTAAATAGGATCATAAGCCTTGACAAGTTAAAACCAAAATCACAGGAAACATGCCAAAATTTTGGAGAAACTAATTTTCAATGATAGAGAAGCTGCTTGTAATTCAAACCTCTCAGGAAAAGAAAGCTAGCCTAGTTCCAAGATATTGTTAAGAAAGAATATTTTTCTAACATGTAGAGATTGCGGACAGGCTGACTGGATCATTCCTATATCACAATCATTCTATAAAGGGAGTGAGCCTGAGGAAATGTTTCAGACTGATCTGTCAATGAGAGAGTTTTAAAATAAGTTAACACTCTTAAGAGCAAGAAGTCACTAAAACTTAGTAGCATTGTCTTGAATCTTCTAAAAAAAGGTAAATATAAAATTGTTGAACTGCTAATTAACACTTGAGATGATTGTTTATATCTGTCTTATCGTCAGAGAAAAGAACATGTTATCAAGCTTTAAAGCTCCACTCGTGATTCTGGGAGATATGAATCCACATATTTCCACAAAACCATTGAAATTAAATGACCTGATAATGAATAAATTTAGTAATGCAGTAAGGAATATGACATGTTTGGGAATAGGCTTTTGGTGAAAGTCATAGTTTTATTACACTTGAGAAAAGAATAAATGAACACGTGGATATGGCTGATCCAAAGGATACAATGTGTGTGGATTTTCAAAAGGCATTTGACATTATCTCTTTTAAATAAGCACTCCTGGGATAACAGAGGAATTTTTCTTATGGATTAATGGGTGATCAAAGAAGGTTAAAAACAAATGACATGTTTATACAATGTAGAAATGGAGAAGGGTTATGTATCCAAAAATTTGCAAAATCTTCTTAAGATCTGTACTGGGACATATATAAGTTCAATATAGTCTGGAACTGAAAATGAGGATGAATCTGTTGTCAGTCACTGTTAAGTCTCTACAGCACACAGATGTTTTTGGCATAGTCTGTTTTGAAGTTGACTCTGAAGAGTTACAAAAGGATCTAACAGCCATGAAAAACTAGAGAATAAGTTATCAAATCAAATTCAATGTCAGTGACAGCAGGGAAGTGTGCAAAAAATAGTGAGTTTTGCTCCAGGTACACTGTCAAGGGTTATAAACATATTTTTATGAGATATAATAATTGTGAGTGGTTCTCTGAATACATCAACCCAATATTAAATGGCAGCAAAAAAGGTAAAAAGAAGATTGAGCAAATAAAATTTGTGGAAAAAAGCCTTTCTCTTTAATTTGGCCAGTTTATACATTTTTTTGAAAAGGGATTAAAACTATCAGGAATACTTAAGGTCACAGAGTTCAAAGCTGCTTATCTAAAGAAAAAGGGCATAGCAGAAGAGATGCCAATCATTAGTTAATAATACCACAAAATAATGGAAATATACTCACTGAACTGAGATAGGTTTGGTTTCAAAAAATTCTGCTGGCTCAATCATTCTTTGTCTTGGAGATGCATGCCTTCTAATGTGCATGTGTGTTTTCCAAAGTGTTTTTCCAAATTCTGATTGAAGCCAGTCAGCATCTGAGAGTGTCTCCCACCTCTGAAATGGGATGTTTGTAAATGCTCCCCACTGTCTCAAAGCTGAGCGTCGGCCCTTCAGTAGGTAGGACCTTCACCCCCACGTCTCCTTTCTGCTGGTGTTCCACCTAGAAATATGTGTTCTAAAGACAACTAACAACACAATCATAACACAATCATAATTTAATTTTTTTTCCCTGCAATAAGCAAGCTTTTGTACTATCAGGGCCCTGAGGGCACCCACAGGCCTTCACACCTCCGCTGGCCCCACCTCAGCCTGTCCTGCCGCATCCATGGGACGCCGTCTCCAGCCCTGGCACAGCTGCGCCCTGCCCAGCCTCCTGCCCTGAGAGCCCCCAGGGCTGCTCTCCTGCCCAGGCCTGGCCATGCCCACCCCCATGGAGCCTGTCCTGTCCACTGGCTGGCTGGGCTGCTTCTCCCTGCCCACCCCTGGGGAGCCCTGCAGCCCCAGGCCCTCTCCAGGCATCCCACAGCTCCCCAACACCTACACTGTCTTCCTCAACCATGTATATAAAACCAAGGGAGTCTGGAAAATGTGGTTAATGTTACTACCCTGAGTAGTTCCCCAGTACATGTCAGGACCTATGCTCTCTTTCTTTATGGGAAGTACAGATACTGTTAAACTTCCCTGCCAATTACACTTTAAGAAGACCAAACTATGGAAAAGCACTGACCAATCGAACAGTTGTTTAAGGTACTTATGTATCATGTTTTGTAAGTAATTTTCATGTTTTTTAAATAGAGAAATCATATGAGACAATATCCTGAATTCCAAAGTGGGAATCTCACCACAGGTAGAAGGACACTAAGATATAAACATGAAGATAAGCAATTTCTACTAATACCTGAATGACACCCTGAAATTCAGAGGCATGCATTCTAATTGGGGATTCAATTTTTAAATATTATTTCTTTAAAATAAAAGACAACTTGGCAACCTGGTTTGCAATGTATTGTGGCCTATTTAATAAATAAACACAGAAATCACTGATTGAAGATATTTAGTTAATTAGTGGAAAAGAGCTTTGACGAATGCCAGGAAATAATTTCACAGCCGAGGCATAGTTCTATCTCTGTTTTGAATAATTCATAGAAAATAGTCCTCTAAAATGCCAAATATTTTATTCCTGGATAAAGCTGACTGCCTTATTGTCTACTTTGTAAGTCAGTTATAGATTGTGTCTACTTTTTAATTCCCACAAGGAAATGACATATTTTCATCCCGTTAAAGATTAACATTTACTTCGACCCTCTACTTTATGACAATAAATTTAAAATGTTACATTTTTTGATAGCACTACAGCTCTAAATTTGCTGATTAATATCCATGGGGATATGCAACTCAGGCTGCAAGCTAGTTAAAATAAAAAAAGTGCTCCTTGTGCTTTGGTTGCAGCTCAGAGAATAGCAGGTGGTCACTGTTTACCCTGCTGAAGGAAGCCATTCGGTGTGAGAAAGCTCATTTTGGACCAAAGCTGAATGCCACGCCTGAGTGATTCTACTCCTAATAAAGCAGCCCAGAGTCTCATTCACATTGTTTCATTTGAATGAGAATTAGGCATTGGCGATGGCATGTCCAGGAGCTGCTGTTTTAAAATGGTTCTCCAGGCATGTTTATTAGACTTTCAGTCTAAGAATTTGTGAATAATCTGTTAATGAGTCCACACTTTCCACGTTTGACTTTGCTGGTGAAAGTGAAGCAAATGCAGCTCAGGAAGGAGCAGGGGAAATGGGGACAGAGTGTCCTCTGCCAGTGACAGCCACCCTTGCTTCCTGGTGGGCACCATCAGGGTGGGGGGGCCTATATATTTTCATTAAATAAAGGAAACGTATCTGCTCAGTGTGATTCCAGTGCAACTAGCCAGGAACCCGTGCTCAGAGAGCACAGTGTCATTGCAATCACCATACATAATACCGTGATCACTACCAGATCTCGGGCAAAAGGTTGAAACAAGCTGGGATACAAATGCTTTTATTTTTGTAGGTAACAGATCCTCCTACACGCACTTGAAAAAACTGTCCTGGAAAAGCTCGTAGCTTTTTCCTGGTAGACCTTGGCAGGGCAGGAGAGTTTCACCCAGCATCTCTGAGGCCTGGTTGTGCAACAAGAGGGGCTGGGAAGTCTCTTTTCATGTGCATAGAATGTCAAAGCTCCTGAAAACCAGCAGTTCACATGCTTTAATCATGAGTGGCACACTTCTCTAACCAGTCCACAGCAAAATGAAAACTATTGGGGTCTAATTTCACCTTCTCATAGGCTACCAAAACAAGCTAAAAACTCTGCATGCCTCATGAATTCACCTTTTGAATTTGGATTACTATTTTTTATTTTCTGTAAATTTTTTCCCTTCCTCTTAAACTATGGAATTAAAAATTTTAAGATATTTAGACTGTTGCAGTTGGTCAATTAGCAAGAACCTCTGAAGTTATTGACTGTAGGGAAAATGGGAAAATGGTAAAACCGCTTATTTGAGTTCATTCTAGGTACCTATGAGGTCCAGGTATAGGTCATCAGAAATATTTTAAGTAGCTTCTGGCCATGCAAAGATAAATAAATAGAAGGGAGGTTAAAAATGCAACTCTCCTAGCAGGTTTGAAGTCGTTTAGTTGATATTTTTAATCCAAAATGGAAGAATTTTTTTAAAATAACACACACATCTATGATCACAAGTGAAAACACTAAAGTACTTTTAAACAGACTTGTATTTTGAGAACATTCCAGATTGTGTGACAGCAACTAGTATTTGATTTCTTCTTAGAATTTGTGAGACTTGCAGTTTTCAATCAGACTGATGGCTAAAAGAAATTGATTGACCTTTAACACATGGAATATTTATCTAAAAATTTCTGAAACATTTAGAATTTTACTTGAAACTGAGTTTGGTTATTTATCTCCCTCAGTATTTTTCTTTTTAAACATTTTTTCAATACTAAATTAATTTAGTCAAAGACTTCTTTGAGTCTTTGGCAGTTTCCTGCCATTTAAGAAATGTTACACTCTCAGTTAACATGTTTATCATTGCAAGAACAGCACAATCTAATCAATCAAAGGCAAATATGGAAACTCGTTTGTGTGTTTTCTTTTTCTTTCTTTTTCTAGATCACATGACACCGATTGCTCTGTAGCTCTTGAAATGTTTTATCAATAAAGATGCACTTCTTTTTTAGATTATTTTTTGCTTCGATTTAACTACAGAAGAATACTGAACTCCTTGGTAAAGCAGTCTGATTAAATGATGAAAAATACTTTGTGAGAATTAGGTATCACTGAACCAAGGTCCAAAATAATGATGGGTACAAGGAAACTCTGGCTTATTATGCTGTCAAACTTGAAATCCTTCCATTGACTTTCAATGAAATTCTTTATTAACATTAAAAGTTTGCTTGATAACTCAGACATTTTCTTGGGTTCACATGTTTTAGAACTGCTGGAGCGACACACTCCATTTCTCCCTCTCTGATCTGCTGACTCATTCATTTCCTCTTATCAGTGAAGATAAGAGGAAGACTGCTGGGTTAGGGCTTTTACTGTTCTTGTCCTATGCATCTGGCACTCTTTCCTTTAGAGATTAGACTATTTCCAGCTGGGAAGTTTTTAAAATAGCAAATTAAAATCTCTTTTTGCATGATAAGGTATTTGATTACTGAAACAATAGGATGAGGTATAGCCTCAAAAGTTATTGTAAAAGGTTTTTTTCTCTCCTTTAAGATTTCGTTTTTATTCACCCTTGAAAGAAATGAAAATCATTTGTTTCCAGAATATATACACTGCCAAATTCCTTGATCTTCTCTGCTGCTCTCCTTCTGAAGATTTTTGCTTTTGCAATTAGAAATTGAGACACTTTCCCCTCTCACAGGTCTTTATGATAACTTAAACATACACCAGCAATAGAACTTTCAACAGTGTATATATTCACAGGCGTTTTGACCTTCTTTCCAGATTAGCAACTGACAAAAAAAAATCGTGGCTCTTAAAAAAAAAATACCACCCACTGTGAAAACTATTGAAGGGCTCTTTAAAATGATTGGCAGGGTTGAGGATTTTCTGCAGCATTTTTCAGAGGGATGACTCACAGCAGAGGGTGTTGGGTGGCCAGCTCTGCTGCCTGCGTGTGACAGGTAGGGAATAAAAAGCAAAATGCCAAGAGTGCAGGAGGAAAGGCACAGCTTGACAGGTGGCTGGGGATTCTTTCAGTCTCTGCAGAGGGGGAGCCATAGGAGAAAGGGGATATGGGTTGGGGAGTGTTCTGTTTGAGCGCACGGTGCAGGGCTGTCTGGCAGCCAGTGGTGTGAGTTAGTGGATGTTTGGAGCCTCAAGAATCTTTGAGCTGTTTGACCTGAGATCAGGTTTGGACACTGATTGGGCTGGTAATCAGAAATTTGGTCATGGCTTTATTGCTAGCACTGGACTCCTGCTTTGATGGCTTCTTCTAAAAAACAGATGAAAGCCTTGTTTGGAACCCTGAGGAAGATAATTTCTCCTTCTATTGGCACTTTATTGATGGATTTTGACCCAGAGTTGGCTCCAAGATAACCCCCTCTGTGCCATTTCCCTTGGAGATCACACTGATTGCAACCATACAGAGCAGTTCCAGAGGCCCAGAAAGCAGGCAGTGCCCTCACTGGAGGATTGTCAAGCAAAGGTCACCTGACTGCAGCAAAAATATGGTAACAGCTCTAATACCCTTCACAACATTGGAACCAAAGAAGATATTTTGTTTCCCAATGGGTTTACCAAATCGCCCAGTTGCTTTAGGTTGCAGATATCTAGGAGGAAAATTCTGCCTGGCTCTAGTCCATGACTGACATGAGATACTTGAGAGAAAAATTAGACTGCTTTCAGATGGACTTTGCCAGTGTGGAGTTAGTGCAGTATTTCCCCAGCAGAAATGCTACAATATTTCTGCTTAATTTTTGTTCTTGTCATGCTCTGTGTAGTAGGAAAGAGATTGGTGACATTTGGGTCATGACTTGGAGGCTGAAACCATGAGTTTCACAGCTATTAAATCCTAGCAGGAGGCACTAGGTCCTGTGTAAATGAAGTAGTTACTTCAAGAGCCCAGGTCAGTAACTTCTCTTAAAACAGCAGTGACATGGCTGGTGATGCTTGTATGGATATAAAGCCTATTGGAAAGGTCACAGAGAGACAAAAATTACAGGTTTTATCTCTGTATACTCTCACATATACAAATGCAATATATACATATATATGTAATCAAAGCTTGTCAGGGCATAATGTGAAGGCTGACTTTGTTGGGCTGTCAAATGACTTTCCTTCTACTGATAGATGAAGTCAGAGCAGTTATGCATGCCCCCTTGGCTAGTCACAGGATACTGTTAAAATGTCTGTAAACCTGAGTGGTGTGCACCGCTCTGCTCTTATCCTTTACCGAGAGAAAATCCTGGTGGGTAACCCCAGACAGCTGCTCTCTCTCCTCTGAGAACTATTGTGCAAGAGTTTATCCTGCTCTGTTTCCCTTGCTCAGCTTAAAAACAAGCTTTTGAAGGTGCTGCTGTGAAGTCCTGGTTAGCTGCCTTCATTGAACAGACACACATCAGCTTTTATCTTTTCTCTTCTCTGCTCCAGATGGCACAGTTAAATCCTTGTTCTTGGGTCTGGCTGGTATTGCCACGTGTTTATATGAAACTTAATTGAGCTTTATGTTGGATGACATTTGCTCTACTGATATCTTCACAATTATACATATCTTCCCTTAAGAGAGTTGCTGGGAGATATGTGGCTTGGGGGAAGGGGAGGTGGTTCCAGCTCATCAGGCCTATGAGCATGTTTGAACACAGAGTGATGAAGAGTGCAAGATGAACCTGCCAAAGGAACAGGGAGATGGCCTGGTACTGGGAGAAGCCAGCCAGGCCTCAGAGGTGATGAAAATACCTTGTCTAGGACCCAAACTGTAAAGGGAAGGGTTTGTTTCTACTCCAAAGTGAAGGAGTTGCCTGGAAGCAAGGATGTAGTGGATGAGGAAAAAGACTGTGTACAAACAACAATTCTATTCATTTGTCATTGGTTACTTTATTTTCCTTATTTGAAAAGTTGCATCACTATTTTTTTTCCCAAATAAAATTTGTTTGCTTTGATCTTCCTTGAGGATTTCTTAGTAGAGCAATGGTCTAGACCCAGTCCTATTGTAGTTAGTTTGGCATCCTGTCACTATGCCCAAACCAGATAAAAAAATGGGATTATTATGAGGAATAGATTTTCTGTTAGATTTCAGGTGTTTGTCAGCCATTTGGTTTTTTTGGTTTACCAGTGAAGAGTCTGATTTGATTCTCAATTGTTCCATGATTGTCATAGTAGCAGCTGGAAAAGCTTTTTTGTATGCGGACAAGTACAATCTTCATACATAGGTGCAAAACCACAGTAAAATGATCTATGTAAACTCTGCTTCTTAAATCTCTCGGAATAATTTTGCTAGCTCAGAGAAAAGGACTCCAGCTATTCACTGGAGAAATGTTGAGATTATTATATTTTGGGTGCCCTGTGATTTACATTGATTGCTTATTGATTTTTGGGTGGAGTTTAATGTGTTGGTTTGGATTTACAATATACTAACTGGCTTCATTTGTCCCTGGAAACTACTTTCCCTCCGTGTGCTGTACTGCTGCAGCAAAAATCTGTGCAGATGCACATTTTATCTTCTGAGCTTCATAAAACAGGAGCTGGTGAGTGGAAATTTATGGGTCATGAGGGGCTCTGTCTTCAGAACTTACTCATCTTCTATAAGGCAACCTCTAAGAAAGCCTGATTTTAAGACGTCCATTCAAAGCCTGGCATTTTGGGTGTGATTTTGCGAAAGAATTTATTCATTGAGGAAGGGTGTTCCACTTCAGGTTTGTGTGTTGGAAAGATTAACTTGCTTGTATTCAAACTTATGGTTCCACTAAGTCTGAGTATTTCAAACCCAAAGCTTAGCTGAGGCTCAGCAAACAGCATATAAAAATTAAACAGGCTCATTTGCTTAGTTTTTGAGATAAAAAGAGGCTCAAGGTTATCAGAAAAGATAGTGGAAATTAGGAGATACTCATTGTTTGAATAATGTATTAGAAGTCCAAGACAAAAATTACAAACAAATATCAGAAGGTAGGAGCAATGATAAAGGCGAAGAATGCATACAAATACTTATGGACATTATAGGGCTCAGAAGATAATATAATCTTATTTAATTTCTCTATTTCCCCTCTGTGATGGCCGGTGAAACATTCATTTTCATTAAATATATAAGTAAGTTATTACACATACAAAAACATGAAAAAAGGAAGCTTGAGAAATAAATGGACAGAAAACAATGTTCAGAGGTGAAATATAACATGAAAAATAAACTACTAGCTCTTGATAAAAAGGCATAATATTTATATTAAAATAATAGAAAAAAAATTTAAAACATTTTATGATTCCTGCTTGAACTATAGACTCTTTTACAGGATAAGCATTCTGGGTCAAATTATGGCATCCACTATTCTGCTGTACAGGAAGGACTGTAGAAAGCATCCCTGGCTGGGCAGTTGGAGATTCTCTTGGCATACAGGTGCCTTGTGACATCCAAGGGATTACACTGGAGGATGTGCTACAGATACATTTGGAAAAGGAAGCAGGTCCAGCTGTGAAATTCTTCCTCAGGACATCTCAGCACCAGACTAAACCAGAGACCCTGGGGGGATGTTGATGTTTTCCCAGGATCGTATTGTATTGCTGTTGTACCCAGCTTTCCCAAAACACACTTACAGCAGGATTCCTCATGCTCCTCTCACAATGAACGCACGTGCTCTTTGGCCAGATTGAAAAATCGTGTCCTTTTTAACGCATTGTAATGGAGAATATTTAAGGAGCCAAAAGCATTTAGCTATTGGCTCATAATCTGCCTGCCTATGTAAGGGAAGGGCTTAATCTGAAAAGGTACAGTGGATTTCCAGCTGCTCTTCACTGCAGTGATGCAGCCATTGGGAAGACAGAGTCCTGAATAAGGATCAGGTAACTGAGTCATCCTTGCAAGCATTCACAAGCACTCTGTTATGGGCCTAGCTTTCCAAGGAAGATTTGTGGCTTATTGCAAAAGGAATTCTATATCCCACAAGAGAGAAGGCCTAGAGGCCCTCAAAAAGAACAGGTAACCTGAAATGAAAGTCATACTGACCCTTTAACTAGCAGTGGCATCGCCACACAGCTTGCTACAAATGAAGACTGACAAATTGTCTTAGCAGGATACAGGTTTTCAGTTTGCTCTGGTCTCACATTTTAGCAATTCCAAGCTACAAGGACGACACATGCAATGGATATCTGTTATGGATGGACCTGTCCAAGGCAGGTGTGGGTTCAGCTGGGGAAAGGGAAGAAATGGGGGCTCCTGATTTTACCATTCACTGGCAATAGAAGGCTTGGACATTCCTTTTTCCTGCCCTGGGAAAAGACCAGGAAAGGGTTTGAGAAGCTGAGAGCATTGAGATGTTATAATTAGCATGAGTTCTTTTGCCAGACATTCAAATTCTAGAAAGTGAGCCCCTCCAGGTCCACTTGGAAAAGTTTGCAAACCCTTTTCTGTTTTCCTCTTAGATTCAAGGGGGAAAGCACGTCTGAAAGCTGCCAGTACTTCTTTATTGGAATCAGCTGTTTTAGCTGAATCTGAGCCCAGCGATATAAACAAAGAAAGAAAAAGAGTTTTGTGAAAGCAAAACCAAAAATAGCTTGTTTGAAATGTTCTTCTCTCCTTTTCTCTCTCTCTGCCCCCTTCAACTGATTTAACTTAATTAGGATCTATTTGCTCTCATAGATTAAAAAAACCCCAAACCAACCACCACCACTAGAAAAGTAGACATGTAAAATAGTAAGAGACATTTTACAATATTGGGCTTAGGTTTACTGGGTTTTGTTTGCCAAGATAAGCCTCAAGAGAGACAGCACCTCATTTTCACAAATATCCCTGGAGACAGCAGGTGCTTTCCAAATTGTCCACATTTGCATCTGTTGAGTTCAAATAGCCAAATTAGTCAAAGCAGTACTTACCCACTAAATCAAATATCTAAGATCCTTTCCTGTTATGTCCCAGACTAGAAAATGTCATGGAAATGGACAGCTGTCCAATTGCAATTCCATTTGAAAACACTGGATGTGAACAAAAATCTGTTTGAGTTGAAGAAATGATTCCCATGAATTATGCTTTATCTGTTTCACTGCAATATGGGATATTTTCCTGAGTGTTTATGAGATATTAGAAGATGTCTAACCAGAAATCTCCAAGATTAAGAGGCCAAGCTGAAGATTTCTGAAACACTCAGTTTACCATTTGCATCCTTTTCTGGAAGGATGATAGCAATCTGCCCAAAGGTGTGAACATAAACAGACACCTAATGAAGATGACTTGCATTGATATTCTCTCTGATCTGTTCTGGATACAGAAAATAAAGGTGGATTTGCTGGAAGAGATTGCACTGCAAACGAACACATTCAGAATCATCTCAGTTAATCTTAGTTATCCACTGAGCAGACATCTGCATCCATACTGCTCACCCCAGGCTTCCATACGAACTAGATACACTAACCAGATACCAGATACTAAGGGTAACCTGGGTAACAGTCACATTTGCGTTTAGCAGAGAAATTCTCCTTACGGTCTCTGACACTGTTGATGAGCATCATGGTTAAGAAGAGCTCCTTTATGTATGGAGCTGAGGCTGAAGCCCCACAGACTGGCTGGCATAAACTTTTTGAAAGTCACAATGCTTTCAATTACAAAATGTGAGCAGTCATAATAAAAAAAGTAGTGGTTTTGCCTGTCAAAAAACCAGCCAATAAATTATAAAGCACACATTGTTAATGATTATATATGTCTTTTGCTATTCTAACTCCCTTGTTACCCAATTAATTTTTAATTATTGACCTTTCCCCATGTGAAATTTGTGGCTGCTGCAGCCAGAAATCCAAGTACATTCGGTTGGTCTGCCACAGATGCACAGGCCACTGCATGGAAACTCCCTTCATCAGGTGATTTCTGTAGATACTGAGTGAAATGAGCTAAAAGTTGTTGATCTCCCTACCATTTCCTTTTCTTCATGCTCACAAATATTTCTTATTTGGGGGCTTGATGTCTGGGAGTTCTTTTCTGCCATAACAGCTGGTGTTCTGGAGAGACACCCTGATGCCCCCAATGTTTCAGAGAGTGGGATGCACACTCTGCTTTGTGAGCGATGCTCTTGCATGAGAGAAAAAGAGGAGAGAGTTTCCAAGTGGTCATGGATCTTTAGCAGGGGTGGTGTAGGCAGGCTGACTGCGCTAGAATCATGCAGGAGATTGGTTGCACAGGACCACAGATAATTCCTCTTATAAATGCTATGTTCTAGGTCAGGGTGGCAAAAGGGCCTCTTCCCTGCTTTGGTTAGACTGGTGCCACCAGACCTCTTGCAGAGCTGAAAAAGAGATGTTGATAATTCAGGAACTGGGGACAGGCCAGGGATCCCACAAACATTGCTTGGCCAAAGCACTTCCTGTGCCTCAGCCTCTAACTTATCTCCCCAGCAAGCATGACCCAGCACTGTCAGATTACAAGTGCTTATCTGCACTAACTGATGACTAACTGTTTTTACTCTCCTAAGCAAGTTATTTTGGGCTTTGGCAGGGGAAGGTCATCATCACATGGGCATTGTCTCAAAGAGAGGGCCTATGTTTGCTCTCTCCAGTGCTTATGGAATGCTCAGTCTCATCGCCGTGACTCCTCCAGGAACCCTCGTGGGTATTGCTATGGTAAACCGTTGGACTCTGGATAAATGGAAACTTTGTTTTGGAGTTTTACAGCCTGGAGAAGTCAGGGGGAGGTTGAGAGGAGAAGGAGTGAACGAAACATGGCTGTTTCTTGGCATGCATGCTGAAAACTTTGAAGTCTGAAGGGACTTGGGTGTCTGCCTAAGCCAGATAACAAGTCTGGGAGAAGGGAAGAGAGTTTTGTATGCAGATTTGGCCAACAGCTTCTATGTGAGGAGGAGACTAGTGGAAAAGAAAATAAGAAGTCAAAGGAAGGTAAAGGAACATTTTCTCACATCCTACAGCAATAATCTAAGTAGTTCCAGCTGTTTATGTTTTGGCAGGAAGGAGCATCTACTGGTTGTGCAGGATCAGGATGCAAAAACGACTGCTGGCTGTCAGAGTCCTGGTTCCTGAGGATCCACACACATTGTTTTTCCCAGTTTCACCCAAGTCAGGTGCAGAATCTGTAGCAAAATATGATTTGAGATTATGCTTTTGCAATCTGTACAAGCTTGCTGTTTGAAGGTGGTGGTGGCACCTTCAGCACTGAAATGATGATTAGTATCTCTTACCCACCTCAGAAGTCATCCAAGTCCTTGCCCAAGGACTTCTGGCATCTACCTGGAGGGCAATGGGTTTAGCAAATTCCATGTTTTAAGGCCTGCTAGGCCTTTGCTTTCCTCCTCAGTGGTGAGTTTGAAAATCTTTATAGGTGCCTTGAAGAGATAGGTTAGAGGTTCACAGTTATCAGGGAGGTAAAGGTATAGGTGGGTTCCTAGAATCCCCATCACTGAAATGCCTATGGATGTGGAAAATATGCTTCTGTGTCAGAATATGAAGTAGAAAATGACAGTTTCTGAGACATTAGAGTGTTAGAGAGCAGAAGGTGAGTAGGTAGCCCTGTCCTGAAAGGGTGCAAAGGAGTGGGGAAATTATGATGAAAATTATTGGGTGAATTAGAAGGGGACCATATATAAGCATAATAGAAAGTATTTTAAAGTGGTAAAATTGTTACTGATACAACTGGGAGTAAGTTTGCTACTACAGCTTTGTAGGACTAATTCAGACCTTTTTTTGTTTCCTTCCTTTTAAATGGACCATAAACAATTTCCTAGTCCAAGGCCTGAAAAAGCATCACCGTAACAGACATGGTCACCAGGACCAAGGAGCATAATGCTTCCTAGAGAGGACGGGGTTTCTTATTGGAAAGCTGCAGATGATGAAAATCCTCTAGCAGGAGACGTGGCCAGAGAACAGAGGTTAACATTTTAGGTTTCTACTAGTTTTTGTTCTGCATTTTTTCCATATAACTAAGCTGATAATTTCGATGTTTTGACTACCTCACCTTGCAAAACAACACATAAAAGACAAAGTAAAATGCTTGGCAGCAATACTGTGGCACTACCCAGCAGCAGTGATTCCTTGCCCTGAACCACAAAGCACTCTTCCTGCTTCTGTGGGTTCGGTGGTTGGTGAGGTCTTGCCACAAAGCAGATCAATGAATTAATCTTGTTTGGTCCAACTGAGAAGAAGCCTAGGCTGGGGGTTTTTTTTGTTTTCTTTCCTCTCCCTGCCCACCCCCCAAAATTATTTCCTTTGCTTAGTTCAGTCAGTAGCACCACAAAGACTGGTGGTGGTAACACTGGGCTAAGGGCTGGAGAAAGAATCCAGCCCCAAGGACTGCGATGGAGCCCCAGGGGAGAGCCAGTTACAGTGATTCAGCTGAGCTCTGTTAACTGCGTCATAAACAGCTCTGTGGCCAGATGTATAATACCCCTCTACACTTTCCACTCCTTTCCTGCTGTTTACCACTCTTTACTGGTTTCGTTTTGTCAACACCAAGGGACTTTAAATTCCAAGTGAGACCACACCTGGGGAAGGCTTTTCAGTGGCAAGGTGTCTTCAGTGTAGAACAAGCAGGTACAAAATTCTGCAGATTTTTGTTTCCAAGCACTGGATCTTTTTATCCTTTCCCTTAGATTAAAGAGACCTTTAATACTGAAAACATTCTCTGCACACAGACTCTAAACCAATCAGGGTGTAATGTTTAAAGGTGCTAATGGCCTGCTATTAAAGGTCACTGATGTATACACATGCAGACCCTAATTAAAGGGACTGTGTAGGCTAAAAGAGAGTCTTTTGTCTGACAATTAAGGCTCAGAGGTTCCTTTGTATTGCAAAGTGGCACAAGGGGAGAGCTGATACTCAGATCTCACCTTTGAAGGTCACAAGTTTCCAGCAGTTTTTAGGTGAAGGGCTTTTACAAGGGGACAGGAAGTTCTTGTCGAGGTCCTCGATTTAGTGTGAAACTTTAGAAGAGATAAGAAACCTCAGACAGTTGCTTTTTGGGCAAATCAGTGAGGTCTGTGGTCTCTGTGAGCGGCAGGCTGCCATTTGTTAGTCCTGTTCACAATCTGCTCCTCCCCACAGAGGTGTGCTGATGAATACTTTATAATAAACTAATCACATCACAAAAATAGCTCTTTTATTATTACCAAAAGGACCCCCCTGATTTATGAAGTATGCTATTATTTAGGAAAAGCTACTATTGATCTACAAAGCAGTAAGAGTATTAACAGTACTGGAAGAAGAAAAAAACACAAAATATTTCTATCTGTCTTTAGATGCAATACAGGTTTTGTATGTAACTTTAAAGTTTCCAGCTACTGTGGAGCTGAGGGTAATTATCCTCATTTTAAAAGGTGGAAGGCAGAGGAGCTGATTTCTACCTTTTGAAGGTTTAGCACGAAAAAATGAGGTGCTTATGACTGTATACATAACCTATCCAGACTAATTAATTCTTAGAGCCTTACAAGGAAAGGCTTTCTCACATGATCCACAAAACTTCCCACTTTTGCTGAACTTGAGTTCAGAGCTGTGAAAAATGATTGCTTAGATAATAGATTGAGCTACTAAGAAAGGTTGATTAACATTGGAGATAATTTAATATATTAGAAAGCAAAAGAGAGGAAAAATAGAAACACAAACTGAAAAGTATGCAGTCCACGTGTTTTACCGGAAAATAGAGATAGTGATAATCTGTTGTCACAAGAACACTTTTTAGAAAGTCTGTTTTATAACCTAATTTGATCAACACTACATAAAGTGTGATATTCTGAGGATTTTCTTTTGAAGAATCATATGTTGTTCACTTGTCATAACATTTCTTTTTAAAGCACATCAAAAACTAAAAAAACTATATTAAAGATATCAAGAAATCCAGGTTCCAAGCCTCTCTTAGCAGTTTGCAAAAGAAGAATAAGAATTGCACAGTAAGAGAATAAGACATAAGTGCAAACTCCCAACTGAAAAAAAACCTTGGGAAAATTTTGAAGATAGAAGAGTTCAGTAGACATCCTCAAGTGTGACATTCCAGCTCTGATGTTGCTTAGCTGCTCAGAGCTTCTGAATGAAGGTTAACTCAGGCCTGATTAGCACATTTTATGTCTGCCCCCACCAACCTTTGCTTATAGGTGATTTTTCCATTGAAGTGGTTTTAAAAGCAAACCCACTCTGATGATGCCTAACCTAAGGCTGTGCTAGACTGGTATTTTGTACCTTCGTGCTGATACAAAGTGTGCTGTTCTAAGAGCAATCTAGACTGTAAAAGGATTGGCTGCGACTGAAATACTGATCTCCCCTCTGATTTTCTCCCCTACCCTGTTCCTAGCCCTATGACCTTGCTTTCTCTTTTACACTTGCTCTGTCCTTTTCCAGATGGGTCCCTGGGCTGCTTTAACTCACTGAGCCAACAGAAATCTAACCCTCTACTAGTCCTCTCCCATTCTTTCTTCACCCTCTTTAAATTAGTTTCCTGCCCAAGCAATGAGTTAAACCAGGCCAGGGAAGGGAGGAGGGCTGTCCAAACCTATGTCACAGCTAGCCCTGAACAGGAGGTGGTGGAGTAGGGTGGGATCTACCATTGTTGGTAGCAGTGAATTTTACCTCATACTACAGGACTGTCTAGAAATTATTTTAGTGTTAAGAAATGTGTGCCACTAACTTCTTGTAAGGGAATACAAAATATATAAATCGTGATTCCACATTTCTCACCATTTTGAACTATTCGACATTCCCTTTCCCTCCCTCTTCCCCACTTGGTGACCACTGCCTAAATAATCCCTCTCATGCAAACCTTACATGGGGTCACCCTGTCTGCTGGGACAGAGGCAGCACAAGAGATGAAGCTGGCCAAAGCAGGGATTTAAGACTGCTCTTCTTCAAGAACTGATCTGATGAAATTTTGTGCCATTGCCATGGCATTGCACAGATCCTGGCCTGGCCTCAGCACACCAACATACCATCCTAAGGTACCAGACCAAAATTCGGTTTGTGGTTAGTATGTGATTTATAAATTGACATAAAGCCACGCATCATGAGAGAAAATGAAAGTGAACTGCACATTTCCTAAGCAGAAAAGATGTGGAGTTAGAAAGCTGGGGAGAAGCAACAGTTGCAGCAAGGGGGAAGCAGTTCTCCTGGTGAAGATTTCTTTGGCATTAGCTCTTCCTTCTCCCTTCCCAGAGGTGGGGAAGCTAGCAGCTACTTGAGAAGAATTGCTAAAAGGATGGGGGGAAGTGTTCTGCTTTGCCTGTGATGTTCGCATCTGTAGGAAATGATGGACCCTAATTATGCAGATTTCCTTAGTGAATCATCTCTCTCTACTTTCTCTTACAGGAAATAATAGAAAGTAACAGTGTTCATTAGGTATATTGGGCTGCTATCCTTGGAGACTAAAATCTCCCTGGAATGGCTCATGTGGTACACACAGTGCAAACTCTCCACAATAGCATGCTTCAGCCCTCCACAATTCACTCCGGACAGCCACGGGAGAAAAGTGCAATTTAGCACATGGACGTGCACACATATTATTCCAGGAAACCCACGTCTGCCCCTCGGGAAAAGAAAAACCACCACAAAACTGCCCAGATGGCATAGCCCCTTGGCCTGAGGTGAAACTCTCTGAGCTCGAGGGACTCCAATGTGCATCATTTCCCCCCAGAACAGCTACCTTTGCATGCATGTGTGCGTGTGTGCGTGTGTGTGTGTGTGTGTGTGTGTGTGTGTGTGTGTGTGTGTNTGTGTGCGTGTGTGTGTGTGTGTGTGTGTGTGTGTGTGTGTGTGTGTGTGTGTGTGTGTGTGTGTGTGTGTGTGCAAGGCCGTTGCCTTGTGATGGTTCCCCTCACATTGTGCCAGGGTGTTTCCTGTCCTGGGGTACCCCTGTCCAGTGGGCCAGAACCATGGGAACACTTTTCCGTTGAGGACAAACAGCTTTCACCGTTGGCCCTGACTCCTCTTTTGCTCCATCCCTCTGTCCTGGTATTTCAGCCCCCTGCTCTTTGTACTCCTAGAGACTTAAGAATGTAGAAGAGACTGAAATGGCCTGCAAGGGGAGGGAGAAATATCAGCAGTGGAAGGGATAACAATGCAAGGGGCTTGTGGCACAAATCCTGTGTGTGGCCGGAGATGATGACAAACCTTGCTGCCAGTGGGAGCTGGCTGCCTCCTTGCCCTCTCACACATCTCCATTGCCTCTCCCTTCAGGCCTGTGAAGCCATTTCTCTTACAGCCCTGATTGCTTACCAAGTGCCAATTAGCAATGGCTGTTTTCTGATGTTCACCAACACAGCCAAGAGTCAGAAGAGGCACTGCCAGGCCTGCGTGCAGAGGCATCAGATGAATTGTAGGGAGTCACTGGATGTCAGTATCTGAGCTGCTTGGTCTCTGAGAGCGGACCTCTAGAGTACACCGTGATAAATCCTCCTGGTTTTCTGTCTTTTGATTCAAGAGAAGTGGCAGTGGTGACATTTTTGGTCACATTCAAAGCTGAGGCTGTGGCATGGTGAGGGGAGGGGAGCAATATGCTGAGAGCACAGTCTTGTGTGAAACACAAAGTTTCTATTCATAATAATGGATTTAAAACTTTGGCAAGTTTTTGATCTCATAAATACTGGCATAGCATACTTACAATATCTAGAGAGAATGTCTGGAATTCAGATTGTTTTATGTACTGTTTAGTATAGTTGGGGGTAGATGGGAAGCACTACGGGACACCATAATTTTCCACATGGAGTATTGTTCCAGGATGCTTCTGCAACACTCTGGCTCCATCACCATCATATTATACTTGTTAAATAGAAGACATTAAATAGAAACAGGTGATCGCCCAGTGAGGGCAGGATGGGATGGTACTTTGCATTTTGACACAACGTCCAGAAAAGTGTTTCCTGTCTGAGTGCTGCGAAGACTGTTAGAGTACAAGTGTTTGTTATTCAAGTGAGGCTGACATTAATCCCCAATGTCAGTGTTATCCATTCCAGGCTCTGGGACTGCGTAGTGAACAGATGTGCCAGTGCATATGAGCAACCCTTATGTGAAAATACAAACCACTTGTATTTTGGAGGAGCATGGCTCTGGTATTGGCATTCTCCCCTTGCCTTAGACAGACAGTATTTCTAGATTAAAAGACATCTGCAAACTGTTTTTGTGGTAGTGGGGCAGGAAACATTTTATAGGCATTACACGACTGTACGGTATGAATATTCAAGCTACATTTTATTAAAGTACATAACTCCTCTGACATAATTGGGTTATTTCTTCCTCTAAATTTAGCATACAGCAACACTTATTTGCTTAATAAGGAGCAGTATTTACTTTAAGGTTCCCATGATATTTACTTTGGGACCCAAATCAGTTTCTGATGACTGCAGTGGTGATTGGGTCAAATTCTTCCTTATTTTTGTGAAAAAGAGATAGGACTTTTCTCACCATTTTTCCTTTCCAACTTAGAGAACATATATCAAAAGCAGATGTCCAAAAAGTGCTGCAGAAAGACTAAATGAGGAGGAGGTAACCTGGAGAGTAGATACTTTTATAATCACTATATAGAGTTCATAGCCAGTTTTCCATACTGAGCTTATTATGAGAGTTCCCAGAAGACAGAAACCAATTAACTCTTTATTTTGTCAGTGATCATTCTAGATGTTCTTTAATGGGCATTATTCTTGCTAAATTATGAATGAGCTTTATAGTAAGACAAATGCCATTATCAGAGTTATTTATTCATGGGCTGTCATCCATAACATCCCCACACTAGTTTTTCTCAAAGTTTAGTATTGATCATTTGCTTTAATCAGATGCATCAAGGGACACTCAAAGAATCAGCAACTGCAACTTTGGATATCAGCATCTCTCTCCGGGTCTTTGCCAACTCTAACTGAGCACTGGATGCCATGTCAGGCATTAGGTATCGAGGGCAGTAAGTGGGAGCTTACTCTCCTTACATTAGGGTAAGTGTCTGTGTGTCCCCCAAACTTTAACTTGACTGATGATGTATCACACTGTGCTGACGTGCCCATTACTCTGCTTTTCCACTTTAGTCTGAGATCCCTCAGGGCTCTGCAGGGACTGTGCCCTGAAGAACTGCTGCGAGTGCAGAAGGGTCTTGCTCACCCTAATGGTATTGACTGCTGTTTGCTCTGTCTCGCCAGGTAAAATCTTTTAAGATGAGAGTAAATATTCTCTGCTCCTTGGTAGCTAGGAGGTTCAAAACAGTCTACAATCAGCATTACATTCGATGAGGCAATTTAAAATGATACAATGTCTATTGCTGTTTATACTGCTTACAGAGCAGACAGGAGAAGTGCATGGTGTCAGCATCTGGCCTGTCTCAGTGAGTTCTTGCTTCTGCATCGATCTACATGTGTCAGAGACTGCCTTATTTTCACTCTTTATTTCTTTACTCAGAGATTCAGCTTTACTAGATACTAAATCCAGGCACGTGCAGTAAGAAATCTTACCTTTTTCTTCCTTCGTTGATGTACATACATGGTGTCCCCGAAACACTCTGGTCAGCAGGCACTTCACTTTAGGCATGAGAAAGTCAAAGTCGAGATCTGAGTGAGTCACTTTAGATTTTTTCCAAAGTCAGTGAGGAGAAACAGGCATCTCTAGGTGTCAGTTTTTCTAAGAAGGGCATTTAGGAGGCAGCAGACAGGCTTAGACACAAAGATCATTTTTACACTACTAAACTGAGCCAGGCAATTGCACAGCCCTGTGCACCAGTGCGTGACCATCCATATGGTCAAATTGTGAGCACCATCAGCAGCAGCCCAGCACTCTCCCAGACAGTGCCCACACATAGTTTGGGGCTCAGCATGGGCCTGACACATCCTCAATAAGCGTATTAAATGCGGTCAGGCTGCTTTACAGGCTAGGAGAGTTTAATCATGTGGATGCAAAAAAGCTAGCTCAGAGTGAAGCCCAGAGATTGGAGAATGGGTCCAATCCCATGTAATTTTCTAATACAGAGTGAATCTTTAGAGATCTGTAGCCAAATATGAGCTGACTCCTATGGTAAGTGTGATTTTCAGTGTTTTGGAGGACACTATGGCATATCTGTGATATAGTGGGAGAACAAGTGACTTTCTCTCAGTGCAGTATAAAGCAATCCTAAAGCTCTGCAACATGCACTTAGGATGCAGATTTGCTATATTGGAATCAGTTCAACAAATTGACAGGAAGTTATCCTTTGAGGGTAATTCTATTTTCAGTTACCAGAGTATAGATCTAGAGCAATTTCACTGAGGTCCAAGAAGTTACCCTGGTATAAAAAATTGCTGGAGACTCAGGCCTACTGACTTTTCAGTTTGATCCTTACACCAGCAAAAGTCTCTCAGACTCAGAAAATCCCAATGACAAATTTCAAATTCAGCTCCACACTTGGACCTTATTCGTAAAATAGGACATTTATCTGTTTTCCACATAGTTCACTTGACTTGTCCAAAATATGAAAAAAACCCCCACGTGTGTTTCTACTTATATTTATTACCAGGATAATTAGCCCTGTATAAATTATATGTGGTATTTTTGTAAGTATCGTCTATTGTTACTATTAAAGGTTTCAACATATTTTAAAATCATGGTTTACCACAGCCTGTTGTACTTCAGTACAGCCTGACCTCCTTATCTCCTTGTTGGAAAAGATAGTAAGAGAGAGAGTGTACATATTCGTTTTAAAATGAGATACACAATTCCCTCTTTCCCTTGCCACTAACATTTTTTGAAATCCAAAGTCCCATCGTTTTGTGCAGATCCATCTGCTTCTATTTTGAGGCAACTATTCCTTTGGCTCTGGAGTGCTGGGTAGCACTCCTGTTAAAGTCTGTCACTGTCTCTGGTTAATCAGCTGGAGAAGCTGCTGCTGCTATCTCTGCAGCACTTGGTGCCCATGACAGCCTGGGGAACAAGAGGGTTGGAAGAGAACCTGTTTTTCCCACATGCTGGTGGAGAACAGATCATTTGGGTGCCAGCTTTCTTTCCCCCCACTTCCATGTATTTTCTCCTGTAGCAAACAATAGTCTTGATAGAAATGCACAGGAATTTCAGGTCCAGTCATAGAAAAGGATTATGTATTATTTTTAAATAATTGAAACTTGAAATATCTGAAGTAAATGTAGACTTCCCAGTAAAATGGCAGAGGCACTTAGGAGGCAAGTCTGTGTAGTTAATCAGAATACTAATTTATTCTGGTTAATGGAATATATATTTCAAACACACTTTAGTGTACCCTTTGTGCACATGCATGTAGAAATTCTACCAAAACAAAACTAAAGTTTTGAGCTGGATGAAACATTTGACTCTTCAGCCTTTCTAGCAAATAAAAAACACATTTGGGGAAGAATGCCAAGCTTCACCATGAGTCACTGGTGACAGGTCCAAGCACGGAGAGCCTGGGCTGGACCAGGCTGCTGGTGCTCTCAGCTCTCTGCCAGGCTGCCCTGCGTGGGTGGCTGCTTCTTTTCAGAGCCAGCTGCCTGTCGGCAGCACAGAGGAGCCCATGGTCAGGAGGAAGCTGTCTCCAGTTCCAGTTTGTTTAGCAGCACCACAGTGTCAAGCCCTGATGCACAAAGAGAGCAGCTGCCCAGGCACTCAAGGTGCAGCAGCCTGCCAGAGGCATTAATCACAGCCAGAGTTTTGTTCTTCATTTTTTACATTCATACAAACCCCCCTTGCATGGGTTCCACCTGGGTCCAGGAGAAGATCTATTTGCTCTGAAATTGCACTCTCTGGTGCACATCCATGACTTTTATCATCTCCATCCTGAACATGTCTTTTGTACACCTGTAAAACACTTGGAACTAGGTTTACAGTTCTAAAGCAGGTACACACTGTGGAAAATTTCATCTGCTTTCTTCAGCTTTGTGTTTTAAAATTCAGCATGAACAGAGCCTTTTACCTCATCAACCTCAAAATGGAAGCTCTATATTTTAATAAAAAGGAATTTTGTCATTTTCAGTGGTCATTTTTATTGATTTGTTTTCTGGATGCATAGCAAACTTGTTCTTTTTCACTTCATTTTCTGCTTCCTGGGCTTTATCAGGGCTCAGAATATTTTTCTTTTATAGTGAAGACAACATTTGATGAATCAAATGTTTGACAACATATTCCTGCTTGTCAGAAAAAGCATTCAGAGGACGGTTTTTATAAGACCAAATCTGTACTTTCTACAGCAGTAGCTGAACTTTTCTGTGTAACCTACATATGATGGCTCTGCCTGCCTTCCTGCATTCTAATCTCTGGGCATATTCAGTGATGAAATGTCATGTATGCCATTTACACCTTTATTCTAAATGAGCTGCAGAAAACAGCCTTATCACCCTAGTGTCATTTTTCCTTTCAGAGCTTGAAATGCAGTGTGTTAATTGCCAGCTATTACTTATTTATGATTATTGCACCACATCTGCTTTTTTTTTGTGATTCTAAAATCATGTTCTGGACCATTACTGTTATTATTGCAACTACTGTTATTTATTATTCTTATAAATGGTGTAAATTATGCTTTTCAACTAAAATTAAGAATCTTTTCTAGCTTTGATATATTTAGGCAGTGCTGAATGAAATAATGGCAATAATAATTTTAACTCACACACCCCCAAACACAGAAAGACTGCTGACTGTGAAGTTTGGTTAAAGTACGGTTAGGGGAAAATTGTCAAGATACAAAGGGATTTGTCCATGCATTTATTACTTGCACTAGTGGGAGTTCCACCAATAAATCCCTTGGGATGAATGTAAGCCTACATTCTTCAATGCTAGTAGAACAGACCTTATCTTCAGCAATCATTTTATTTCCACACTTTAACATTCCCATGCTATAGTGCAGCTCTCTATAATTTTTCTAAAAGATTTTTTATCAGTCTTGATCAAGTGTGTTAGTTGATAAATTGTTGAGAGGCACAGACTACAAGGAAAGATGCAATGAGTCATGCTGTCTCCTAGAAACCAGCCAGCAAATAGCTTTCAACAACTATTTCAGCCTTCCCAAGCACCCTCCACACCAGTACCCTCTCAAGATCTAATATAGACTTCCACACTACCTGGATGTTCACCGGCCCAGGAAAATTTGGGAAGCAACTGTAATGAAACAAAGTGGAGTCCTTCGGTACCCACGCAGAGGAATGAGGCTTACAGTAAAAGAAAGCAAGAGAATGGTGACAAAATAGGTCGGTGAGAGAACCATTTCCTCAACAGTTTAGCCCAGGCTGAGTGTGGGCTTCTGGCAAATGCAGCAGTTCAGCTCTTCCCCTGTGCTCTGACTGCACAGTCCATTCCCTCAGGAATAGCTGTCATATCATCAACCTTATGAATAAGCTGATTTGTCTGAAAAACTCATAGGAAAAAGAAAGAGATCAGTTTTCTCTGTTGTGAGGCTCTGCAATTGCTAGTGCCAGCACAAGAGGTACTTCAAGAACATAAGGCAGGAAGCATGGGGCAAAGACTGCTTTAGGCTACAGTGTGGTCAAAGGTTGTTCACTCAGAAACAACATCCTCAGCTAGAGTGGTTTATTTGAAGGAATAAAATATTAATTTTATTAAACAGGCTATCTGTGTCTAGAAGGCTGCAAGAGCAATCCCAGGGACCTTCCTGCTGCTCCCATGTGCTGCCCTGGTGCAGAGGTATTGCACAAGAGGTAGCAGAGGACACAGGGTTTGTGGACTGACTTTACACAGATCCACCACTCGCTGAGGAGTCAGGATGTGCTGGATGACACTCAGTTATTGCTGGAAGACACAAGCTGGGGAAGGTCCTGAGGCTGTGGGCATGCAAGAACTCTGTAGGCCTGAGTTTGGAAGAGAGGTTAAACCTCATTGAAAAGTGATTCCCAAAACCACTTGTGTTGTCTTCTTCAGTTGCCTAACCACACAAAATAAGACTTCCTCCTAGGACTTGAGTGACATCAATTGGTATTTGTATTCCCATACATTAGGGAGCAAAACTAAGGGAAAAATATAAATAATTTGCCTAAAAAATGGAGTAAAACTTCACAAGAAGTAATGTTACTGGACCCAAGAGGCTGAGACCCTCATTTCTGTGGCCTTATGATCTGGCCATGTCTCTCTAGATCCTGTAGCAATAGTTTCTATGGCAATGACCTACAAGAAAAAAGTTATATTTGCATATGCCTTTACTGATCTTGCATTTCCTTCAAATTCTATTCGAATAGATTAGCAATAAAGGATAAATATTGGAAGAGCCCTGTGTGGAAATTATGAAGAAGAGCACCAAACCCTTTCGCCTTTTCTAGCTGCAGTACTCCTGTGAGCCCTGGCATCAGCTGCAAAGCTGCAGGGTCTCTCAGGGGTCTCAGTCAGCCATAGCATGGACACACTGAATATCCCGAGGTGCTCTCCTCTTCTCTCTTACTGAGGCAACTGTAGGGTGTGTGATACCACTGACACTGGCCTGTGACCCACTGGGTCCCTGTACTCAGCTGTAAGTGCCCCGCAGCAGTTCCCATCAGGGACCCACCACAGAGGTGTCCAGAGTGATATGGCTAAAACTTTGTGGTATGTTCTTCAAAGATGATATCAAGAAGATAAAATTTTTAAATAGGCAGATGATAGAGGCTGAATTGAACTTTCTTCATATAAACTCATGTTGTGCATGTGGATTCTAGCTAGTTTACCCTGTCTGGTAGAAAAGTGTGTTTTTACAGTCATTACAAAAGAGATCTTTTTCTGTTTTGCCTAAGAACTTCTTATAAAAGGCTTTGAATCACTATCTGGCCTTTATTTCTTTGGTTTTTCAGGAACTTTTTTTTTTTTTTTTGGGCTCAGTTGTTGAAGGGGTGCAGTAGATATGAAGGTAGTTTTCAGTAGGTTCTTGACACTGAAGATGAGGTTACTAAGACACAGCAATCTGGAATCCAACCTCAGGTTTCCAGGACGTGGGTAAGCCTCACCTTGAAAGGTCTGGGAGAATGATCTATTCATCTCCCCTGAGGATGTTTTGTTTCTCACAGAACCAATCTCTTTATTCTGTTTGCTCCTACTTTGAGGTCGTAATCCCCTGTTTGTGATACCAGCAGGATTCCCACAGCAACAGATTATGATGTCACAAGCAGAGATTTATGAAGCCATAGGACAGACAAACAGGAAGAAGGGCTCTGTTGTGATACAGCCTTGTCTATAAACTCTTTTTGTAGTAAAGTGAGAGGAAACCCATGTCACAGAAGTTACATTTTAACCTGATAAGTGGCTGGTTATCAAAGTGTGACTGAGCAGAGGTATTCAGCAGCAGGTTTTCTGCTTTGGAGCCTGTTCATAAATCCTGACTGAATACACTAAGATCCTGTGAGGCAACTTCACAAGTATCACAAACAAAATGAGGAAAATGCATTGGCATGGACAACAACTATATCAAATGCCTGTATAAAATGAAGGAAGAGATATTGGGAGCCACAGAAGACTACTTAAGGGATATCTTGAGCAGTGACTGTGCCAGAGGTAGCCCCATCCCTTTCATAGCCTCATGGCAAGTGGGGAAGTACAGTTTCCCCTTTTTCTGAAAAACATTACTTCTCAGCAGGGCTGCCTCACTTTGGGCACTTCTCTGTGCCCGTTGCAGACACATTCATGAGACAAGGACTCTAACACAGAGCTCTGCAGGATTTTTCTCCCTCAGTGAATGAATTACAGAGCTTCAGGTCTTGTGAGTGGTCAGCCACATGCTGTGGTGTAGGGCTCAGCTACGAAATTCACCCTTTCTTGTCACCTGTCCCACCTTTGTCCTGAACAGAGATGATGGAAGGTTTGTCTGTCCAGCTGGGCCTGCCTAGCACCTGGCTCACAGAATGGAGGACTGGCTTGGGAGAGCTGTGTAGTTTGCCTGTGTACATTTTGGGAACTGAGCATGTGGGCTTTGCTCTCAGTGTGTGACCCTTGCCTGTCCTCCACAATCCTCCCTAACTTGTCCTTGTTTGACCCTACCTCAAGGTAACCAGAATATTGTTTCAAATCTAACTTGCACGGTAACTGGCAGGCATTTGATCTGGCATTTTACTGAGATGTAACCAAATGTGACGTGTCGAAGAAATTCCTCAACAATGGCACTTGTGCCCTTTCAGTGGTATTTTATTCCAAGTTCTGGACTCAGCTTTCCATGTGGTTTAGCTTTGGGTTGAATGCAAACCAGAAGGAGCATGTTTTCTGGATCAAAATCAGGTACCATAAAGAATTGCTGAGTTTCCACAAGGACATCTGAAACACATAATTGACTTTGTCTTGCATAAGAGATTTCTACCAGGCCAATACAACTGAGACCTCCTTTGATTTCAAAAATGTGAAAAAAATCTATTTTCCTTCCAATTCTTTTCAAGAAAAATACAAAGGCCTTATGAAAATCACATTAAAACTGTAAGTTTGTGTCAAGTCATTCTATTGATAGGACCTCATTGCTGATTTTCCCCATGGTCACAAACCATACAATAAAAATACAAATTAAAAGATGTGTCTTGTAGTCATACCAGTCACACAAACTACACATTCTTAAAAACAGTGCTTTTTTTCTCCTGCAGACATAAGCTGCATTTTAGCTCTGACACAAGTAGTGCTGTCACTAAGGGGTCCCAATATCCTAAATCTGCTGTTCATCGCTATCTCCCTCCGGATCTTTCTGTAAGTTTCTTCTAAACCATTCTTCTAAACACTCTTATGAACTTGATCAGAGAACTCACAGTGCAGTAGAACTACTTAGGTTAAAAATAAGCCTTTTTAATACCTGTAATGCCTTTGGCTCAGTCCCACACTTATCTCCAGACTGAAGAAACATGGATATGAAGGGTGTATGATTTGGTGGATAAGGAATTGTTGGATGGACACAGCCAGAGTGTTGTGGCCAATGGCTCTATGTCCAGGTGGAGGCTGGTGACCAGTCGTCTGTCTTGGTCTGTCTTGGTGACCTCAGCTGCTCCTCACCTGGCTTCCCCTCAAGGCCCTTCACCATCTCTGTAGCCCTGTTCTGGATGGTCTCTAACAGCTTTAAATCTTTGTTATGTTTTGATGCTCAAAACTGTAGAGAGTGATCAAGGCGAGGCCACCCCAGTGTGGAGTACAGTGGGACATTCTCCTCATATCACTGCTTGTACTGGTCATATATCTATGAAACTAAAATTTACCTGGAATTTTTTACAGGCCTGTCCCAAAGTACTAGTCCTGGAACCAGCTAGGTCTTGGTTTCAGTCTCAGATCTTTACTCCATATCCACTCCACTTTGGACATGACCTGAAGAACTGTCATTCGACCCCAGCCTTTCACCTTCATGCACGTAGAATAAACCCAGGCGGCAGAGCAGAGGGTTTGGTGACTGCTGCTACACTTTCAAGATAATTCTGATTATGATACTTGATTTAATGCTTCTTGTTGGAATTGGAGAGACATTCTGATTATGAACAAGCACTAAACAGCTGTGGCACTAAAAGAGATGGGCAGACACAGCAGGCAGAACCAACACATGGTGCTTGATGTAATTCTCTAAGATTGTTCTTGATACATGCTTTAGTGTCATTTACTTTAAGAAGGGCATTCTAAACAACACTATTTTAAAAACTATACAGAATTAAGTAACAATCATACTGATATTTTTGGAGTTCCTCATTTCTTGGAAAACAAGTTGTCATGTTGTTTTAATTTCATCACAAATACAGCCAGTAAGAAAATATAAAAAATTCCCCCTTAAAGAATATATTAATTTGTGCTCGAATTTCCAAAGTTTGTGGATTTTTACTTTCCTTATTTAAAACTTGTCCAACTTTCAAGAACTACTGCATCCTCAGTCACAGGAAAAAACACCACAAATGTTAAAAATTATTCATTTCTAAATATTTTGAATGCCAAGTGGGAAATGAATAATGAAACAAAGAAAGTGTGTTTCTTGAACATGACTTATATTAGGCTTACACCCACACTTTCCTTAAATAACTCCTATAGTGGAACTCCAGCTATTTGCTTTGCATATCTTTCAGCCCACACTAATGGTTCTTAGGACCCATAAAGTCCTACCATTGGAGGATGTGAGGTGACTTTACAAATATGATCAGATCATAATGAGTAGATAGGTTTCACAATCTCCATTTCAGACATGTGGGTTCTGAGGCACAGAAGTTTAAGTGACATTCCCAAGGACACAGAGGAAGGCAGTGAGAGAGATGAGAAGCCCAGAGTTCCTGACCTCTCTGTCCTGCTCACTAATCACAAAACCGCATGTCTTCTGCATACCTCAGAGATTTTCCCATTGCTGCTGAGGAACTGACTGTTCAGATGCGTCCGTGTACTTGATTGTTTCATCAAAATTCCCTATATAGCAAGTATAATCTAACAAAGTTTTTAAGGGAAGCAGTGAAAGGCCAGAATCAAATTTCTGCCACTTTAGCCTTAGGAAATTCAAGAGCATGTTTCTTCTGAGTAAGTCTCTGACAGGTACTTGTCACAGCAGCAGGTGTCCTTCTCTTTTGCAACAGCCCAGGGCAGGTACCTGGGAGAAGTAAAGAACTGTTGTGGCTGAGAGTCCTAGCACTAGCACTAATTTTCTTGCTGAGCGTAGATACCAGCTAGACTGTGTGCACTTCAGTGATTACAGAAGTGCCAGAGCTGATGTACTTTTTGACAAGTCACAAAGGATATGGCCCCCTGGGAATCAGTTCTTAAAATCTACAAAGCCCTCTCCATCCCCTGATTAACACAAGCAGTCAGATTGTGCAATCCTTTCCATAAATTTAAAATCTTTTTTAAAATGCCTTATCCTTTTTTGTACTGACTAGAAAGATGATCCAGAACTTTACAATTTTAATGCTTCTCTTTAATTTCTTCATGGCAGTCACTCCTATTAACTTAGAACATTGTCAAAATTCTTGAACTAATTTAAACAAGGAGCCGTTGGAGCAATCTCACTGGGCAGCAAGGCTCAGCAAGGGGTCTCCTAGTTTACTTTTCCTAATATCTAATGTAAACCTCCTGACACAACTTCATGGCATTCCCTCAGGTCCTGTCACTGATCATCAGAGAGAAGAGATTGGTGCCTGCCCAAACACTTGCCCTCATGAGGAATCTCTCATTGAACTTCCATTAGCAGGTGAGCAGGAGCTCACCAGACAAGCTTTTGTCACATTTTCCAGATTAATTTAATTTGAAAGGAATCCATCTGATGCCTTCTACAATCATTTTGCAAGGCGAAGCAATCAGATCAGGAGATCTGCTTCAAAATCAATCTGAATCCAAACACTGATGTTAACACACCCTTGCTTTCTTAGGCTAAACAGGCCATATGCATCTGTGTGTTGATACAAATAAAAATCACCCTTTTCAGCTCTGAATAGGACAGATCTGACCCAGCTGTTGTATGGAAGGGGAGTGCTCTGATCTGGCTATTGTACCCTAAGGAGAGCTTAAGTCTGTCTCTATCCTCTCGCTTTGTCTCGTTCTCAGTCTCTTCTAAAATGAAACCCATTCTCCATGCAAAACTGGGAGCAATTTTCCTGGCCTGCACCAAGTTTAATATGTCTTTTTTGGAACAGGGATAAACAGAACTGGACATGCCACTCCAGATGAGGCTAGTGCTTGGAGCTTGTCATTTAGATTCTGCAAATGCTGGTAGGCATCACTACATCAATTACAGGCAGTTCCCATTTCAAGGCTATTTCAGCAATTGTAAAAGAGAGAAATTTAGCCATCAGCTAGAAATGAGGCAGGCAGAGAGTGCAGACCCAAAATAAAAGAATTACAGCATTCTGTACCACAGCTCATCAGCCTGCTCTGAGCAGCACCCAAGCAAAATTATATGTATAGCTAGAACTGATCCATAGTCAAGATCATATGAAATAGCCAGGACATATTTTCTATGAGCTATAACTATTCATCTGAAATATGTTACAGAGGGTAAAAAAACCCCACAATGGGATAAGCACGTGGATCTGATGTTATTTCCCCTAAAAGTTATTACTGGGGCAGATTTTCATTCCAACTGCTCACATCTCAACTCACCTGGTGTTGAAAATGGACAATTGACAAGCCACTTAGGACTATGTTGGGACAATTAGGTTGATGAAAATGAATATTCTGAGATTGCACCGTTTCATCAAATTTCTATTGTCTAATGGAGAACATAACCCAGTATATTGCATTTATGCACCCCAGGCAGAAAACTTAACTATCAGTAGGAATGAATATGCCTAGTTGTGAGATAAAAGATGGAAAGGACAAAGAATAATGGAAAAACTTCTATTTTTGACAGCTGTACATCTTAAATACATAAAAGACATAGAAGTTGGAAGGCAGCAGACTCCCAAACACTTCACAGTTGCTGTCATTGGGTGCTTTTTGTCAGAAATATGATTCTGACTGACATTTGTGGGAGTAGCATTCACAGGAAGGATTGTACTGAACAGTAGCTTGAATTTGGCATATCTATATTGAACCATACAGCACACTACTGATATTTCTAAGCTGGTTTTTCATCTGTTTTCAGGGTAATGTTTTGTCTTTGATAATTAGCCGTGCTGAGGGGCAGAGTTACTTTGTTACGATCCTGTGCTAGGTAAATGTAGCTCTTCTGCATCTAACACCTGAGTTAGGATGTCAGTATCAGGGTGCTTTTGCTTGCAGTGGATTTGGGCAACAGCCAAAGGTGTAGTATTGCACTGGCAGGTGTGGACTTGTCCTCAGCTGGTGATGCTGCAGAGAATGAAAGGTTTATCTGCACCACTTTCTCCATGTCTTATCTTCCTATTTCTTCTTTCAACATAAGGAGGACCTTTGGTGTACAGATGGTTTTACCTAATTTTAACCTAACTCAAACACTTCAGGTTCAAAAGTTTATTTTCAGTGTTACGGTTTCATGTTCTAACAGGATGAAGCTGGGGTAGAAGACTCAGAAAGAATAATAATTCCATTAAAAAAAAAAAAGGAAAGGAAAAAGAAAACAGGGATGAGCAAGGATGATACAGAACTATGAACAAACTTTGAGATGATTCTATACCTACCTGAAGAGATTCTACCTGAGATTCTACAACGACCTGAAAAGAGATGATAGTGAGGTGGGCCTTGATCTCTTCTCCCAGGCAGTAAGCGACAGGACAAGAGAAAATGACCTCAAATTGTGCCAGGGAAGATTTAGGTTTGCTATTAGGAAAAAAATATTCTTTAAAAGGGCGGTCAGGCACTGGAACAGACTGTCCAGAGAAGTGGTGGGATGACCATCCCTAGAAGTGTTCAAAAGGCATGTGGCACCTGGGGTTATGGTTTATTGGTGAATATGATGGTACAAGCTTAATATTTGGAATCAATGGTCTTGGAGGTCTTTTCCAGCCTTAGTGATCCTATGATTCTATGAGTAGAATTAGAAAAAAAAAAAAAGAAAAATAATGGGAAAATAATACAATAGATATGGCCACAATCCATATGGCCAAGGCAAGGGGCAACCTGGCTTTAAGGGCAGTCTGCTGTTGCTGACTTTTTTAATCCTGTGTTGTGTGTCAGTGTGGGTTTTTTCTTTTTTGATTGAGTAATTGAATCATTATGGGAACAAAATAGGGAGACTAGCAACCTTACAGCTCTCAGCAAATAGTTTTAGAGTGTCACAAAAATCTCTGTCATTCTTTCTTTGATTTCTAGCCGCCTCTTAGAAACTTTATTCCCACACTGGCGGATGGGGTGAGAGCCCAGGGCTTATATGCTCCGAGTTGGACTGTGGCCAGTGGTATTTAAACTGCACTTACTCTTTGCCAGATCTGCTGAGAACCTGTGACGACATTTTTGGAAGGGCAAGATGTCTCTCAGGGTTCAGGGAACGGGTAGATTATCTGTCACTGTAAGTGCATATGTGATCTAAATAATTGCCTGACTTCAGTTTGCAGTCTGGGCTGAGGTGCTGCTTCATTGCTCTGATCTCTGAACCAAGGAGTCTATCTCCAGAGCTTGGCACTTGCCCTGCTTCTGTTCACCATAGCTTCACAATAATTGTCTGAATTGAAGGGAAGGTCTTAAAAATAAAAACGTTTAGATGCTTTGTAGTTGTCTGTACCATAAAATGAACGAAACTTCCATGACCTTCTGGGTCTTCTACAAAGACCCTTGAAGCAGGGTTAGCCTGAGGGGTGGGTTAGATGGGTGGCTGCCCAGCATGCTTAGGACTAGAGTGCACGACTGAAATTCTAGGTTAATGTTTATCCCCAATCAATTAGCATTTTGGAAAGGCATGAAATTCTGGCTTGCCCTGGGCACTGTTTGACTAAAGGCCAGCCACAGCTGGGAGCCCCAGAAGGTTGCAGATCTTGGCTCCGTGGGAGGCCTGGCTATACAGCAGCAAACAAGCTTTCCTCCAAAGACCTTCAGTGCTCTGTTCAAAAGAATTTTTCATTTTCCACCTGTGGCCATGAAAGAGGGTTGACAGATGGGCTGTTGTAATGGTCTATTGTGTAAATAGCATGCATTTAGCAGAAATGCTGAGGGTGTGTATTTACAGGGGGCTTACATGGATTTTCACTGTAGATGAGGAGGGCTCCAGAAGAGCTGCTGCAGGCCTGATGCATTAATTCCCTCCACAGAGTAAAGGATTTTCTTTTTCCTTATTAGGTGCTGTCAGAAACGAAAAACAGCAACTCAGGGAAGGAAGAAAGGAGTTGCTTTGAAATAACCTTTAGTCTGGATATTCATGGTCAATTTTTAATAAGCTGGCCTCTCAAACCTCAGACTTACAATGGCATTTGTACTAATGTACAAAGGTTTTGGGTGATTCTACCTTGTCTCTGTCCTCCTCATTCCTGTGCAGAATATTCAAGAATAATAATAGTCTGGGAAATCTGGTGTAACAGAGTGGAGAGGACTGTCAAGCATGTATTGATGGGATAGAAGGAAAGATAAAGTCATATGTGCAGGTGAGCTATAAAACTGGCTGCAGAGGGTCAGGAACCTGAAGTTTGGAAGTGGAATCTGAGAAACAACAGAGAAAATTGTAATGAGGAGAAGATGAGAGGAAAGGAAATATGTTATTTCAACAAAGCAGTGAGGAGCTGGCAGGAAGAAGATGATCCCAAATAAAAATGTACAAAAATAGAGGTGAGCTCGAGTAGCAGCAGTACTGGAAGGACCTGTCTGAAGGCCACTAATGAAAAAGCAGGAAACGTGACAAGTGCTGGTCCCTGGGTGACCCAAGAGGCAGGTGGGGACGGCTGGCCACCCTCTCCACTGCTGGCCTCAGCAGTGTGTCAGCTGGCAGGGCTGGGAGCTGGCGATACAGCACTGACAGGGGGATGAGCAACACATGGTTTCACTGGCAAAGGATAGCTGTTCCCAAGGGACTTCAAGAGTTTTGATATATATATATAGAAGCAGGTCTGGCTCTCAGGCACAAGGCCAGCAAGTGAGAAGAGAGCCAGTACACATGTCCTTGTTAGTACTCCTTTCAAATGGAGACCCAGTCTCTGTGAAAACTCCCGCTCTCAGGTCTGCCTCGAGCAGCTCCTGATTGCCATCATGCACGTTCAGTGTCAGGCCACCACAGATAAAAGTGTCCCTCAACTTTTCTCCAAATCCTGCAATAAGCCCACATTTCTGTTTCCAGCTCAAGATTATGTACTCTGTCTGACAGTGCAGAACAGTCACAGCCAACCAGGCAGCAACATGACAGTCCACAGGGATATTTTTGGAGGGTGGGAAAGTTTGCTGGAATCTATGCCAAATACCAGTGGGTTCAGCCAGCAGGGAAATTTACTGCCACTCATCTCAGGTGCGTCAACTTTTCCAAGCCTTCACTGCTGGTGTTTAGCACTGCAAAGGGTTGTCTCTGTGGGAAATATTTAGAGGGTGTGTTAATGTCCTTCTCATGCTGTTCTCTGTGCTGACAGCAGGAGCAGTCCTGTTTTCTGGGAAGATGGTAAAAGCCATGATTTATGGAGAAGATGCCTCTTTCTGTCCTCAGACATAGAAATCATGTGAACTGATGAGCTGCTGAACTGGTTTTGACAGGACGGGGAACAAGTCATTTCTTGGAACTGCCACCAAATAAAGAGAGAATCAGGATATCCAGGCCCTGTAGAGGAAGATTAGCCTAAAGAAAACGTCAGCTTTGGCTGATATCTCAAGACTAGGACTAAGCTTCTCTTCCTGGGCACTTGATTGCAGTTCCATTGCCACTTCCGAATGAAGGAGTAGTGTCCCTATTAAAGACAGCTGTACTTCCATGCAGTTTAGCGAACAATTTGTGCCTTCCAAACACACACAAAAATGTACAGTCAGTTTTGTTGTTGATTTTTCTTTTCTGAGTCCAGTCAATTGTTAATAATCATGTTGTCAGTATTTTAGAGAGTTGGCACCAAAACTTCATTCATTCCACTTAGAAAGAACTACCACCAACTTATCACAAAACCTGTGATTATCTCACAGTCATATTCTTGACACCTGTTAAGTAAAGGTTTATTTTACACTTCAAAAGTCTGCACAGCTGACTAAACTTCTTCAGTAAAGTCTGCTCCTGTAAAATATTTGGAAAATAAGGGTTGGTTTAAGAAAATATTTGTTTTAGTTTGAAAATGCACTGCCTTCTCTTTTTCTGTATATGGGAAAACATGACTTTCCTTTAGAATTGAAGAAGGGAGTGAAAGAAAGATGAAGCATTTCCTATGTACTGTGTCTGATTTTATCAGAACTGGAAAATGACGGCTAAATCAGTTCATGGTACATTTAATTTTAAGCTCTACATTCTTAATTTTTAGTTATAACATATTGTAATGTTGATGGGGATCAAGTTAGGCTCCTGGATTATTTGCAGAGAAAGTTCTTGAAAGTACTTGGTTAAGGGAATCTGTGATTTGCAATTGAGTCTATGCTACACAGTCTTGCAATTTTGGCTTGGCTGTCGCACTTGGTAATGTCATTAACTCGGGAGCAACAACCTAATGTATATAACTGTAGGCCTTGACAATGATCATAGGAACACAAAAGTCACCTTAAATATCATCTAGTTCCAACCCCCTGCCACAGGCAGAGACACCTTCCACTACACCAGATTACTCAGTCCCATCCAGCCTCGTCTTGAACACTTCCAGGGGTGGGGAGCCCACATGCTCTCTGGACAACATATTCAAGTTTCTCACCACCCTCATAGTAAAGAATTTTCTTCTAATATTCAATCTAAACCTATTCTCTTTCAGCTTAAAGCCATTCCTCCTTTTTTTATGTCTACATGGCCTTGTGAATAGTCCGTCTCCAACTTTCTTTTAAGCCTCTTTATGTACTGGGAGGCTGCTATAGCGTCTCCTTGAAATCTTTAAGCTTTTCCAGCAGCTGATCCCAACCTATTTATTTATCTTTATCCCTAGCTCTGGCCATGCATGTATAGTACTTATTGGACAGTCTTGATACTATTGAGAGCAACGATAACTGCTGCTGTAGACAACTCATACTTTTTTACCATCTCAGAACACACCTCTACAACATAATGAAATATGTGCATGAGGTTTTTTTGCCACTCCAGATTGTATCTTTTTGACAACTTTGGCCACACCATGTCATTTTTAGAGAAAAGAAAAATCATCTCCTGAACTAAAGAAATATACATTATTTGGGAATGCTTTGTTAGAATAATTTATTAAATAAAAATTTCAATTTAAGCAAAATCAAAAATGTTCATTTCAGTTCTATTCCCATTTCTCCCAGAAAAAAAAAAATTAATCATGGGTTCTCTCAGAATGAGGGAGATCTGGAGAATGGGCATTCCAGATATCTCTCATCTGTGCAGTCACTCTCTACGGTCACTTGTCGCAAGCCAGGAAAGGAATCAATTTACCAGTCAGTGGCCAGCAGTCAGAGCAGATACATTTCTGATGATCACTGAGATAACACAAGGATACAGAAAATTCAGTTAATACAGGGCTATCTTCAATACAAAGAAATTTTGATTGGTTCTAGCCAGGTAGTCTTGGACCTTATCTTATGCCTTCAGGTCAGCTTTGGGTCAGCGATATTGGTAATGAATTGGAGCTTAGTAAAGTACATTACATCTGGCACAAACAAGCACAGCTCATCAGTGGAGTTAAGCCCTGAAAAGAACATTTTCTTGGGATTGTGCTGGTAGGGTCAGAGGGAAAAGTACAGGGAAGGCATGTGTGGCAGAAAAGAGGAGCCACACTTCATATATCTTGCTGGAGTTGCAAGGTGAATCCTAAAGGAAAGATTTTGAATTTCTATGGAAAAAAAACCAAAAACAAACAAGCAAACAAAAAAAAAAAAAAAAAAGAAGAGCAAGATTTATTCAAGAGTAGGATTCATTTTGCCTTGACTGAAGGATTAAAAATGAGGCATTTAATCTGACTGGATTGTTCATCCCCCTTCTATTGTCACTGGAGCAGACCAGGTATGTGTGCAAGGTGTCATTTATATGATAGCTGTAATGACTTGCCCTCACAAAATACATTTCTTCTAGAGCAATCCTAGACAACTTACACTAAAAATGTTGCATGTTAGTCATTGCAAGGTTGGTGAGATAAAACCTCCTTGGTTCTCTTAAATTCCCACTCTAGGCAGAACTTGCAAAACTGTTCAAGACCTGTCCCTGGCCAATATCTTGCCATAACTCACATGGATTTTCCCATCAGCATCAGTGTCTTCTAGAGCAAACCTAGCAGCTGATCTGCTGCTAGGAATAATAAAGCCAGGAACCAGGAATACAGTAGTAACTTTTTTCATCAGGGCACCAGTCCAGGGGAGAAGTTCAGCTTCTCCCTAAGTCAGTTGGATTTGAACCTTCATCTGCTGTCACCTGGAATGTGTCTTTACCGCTAACCTGAGTGGGAAGGAGTGGACATCCTCATTCTCCCATCCCAAAGCTCTTCTGCTTTATATGAGCAACTTAAACATTCACTGAGAAAGACAGAAAGCAAGTACCACTTAACAAAGGTTGATCCAGGGAACTCTTCTATTTATTATAATGTTTTACTATTACACATTCCTGTGAGCAATTTAAACCCTGGGATTTAGAGTCAGATTGTTCTTTTTCATTTCGTTGTCTAAATGGGTCACATAAAATGGAAGAGCTCCAGTAAGAGGGAACAAAAACAACACTTCACAAACCTCTAAAGCCCTTCTTAACAAATATAGTGCCTTGGGTAGTTTAACAGGGTTTAAATTAATTAGACAGAGAAGGGAATTGAACTCAGAACGCCAGTCTCTAGGTGACTGCTCCAGCCCATGGAAGTTCTTGAAAACAGTGGAGAGAAATAATGGCATTTCCTTCTCCAGATGAGTTTTAAAAGAACGCATTATAGAAACAGCTCTTTACGTGGTTTTTGGAGAGAAATCAGCACAGAAACCCTGGGGATCAAGAAGAAAAGGTGTGGAACTCATGTTTTTATTGTAATTTCTTAAAAACTCCAGTTCAGCACACCGCATTTTTTAGGTAGAACTTCTTACAGGATTATCCATTACAATGCTTTGGCTACATAGTAATAAAATCTAGTACATAGTAATAGTACATAGTACATAGTAACAAATATGTATAAATAATTTATACATTGCATAAATTAAAGAGTAGAGGCTACAACAGTCTAAAGTGCTCTTATTGACCTAATCTCAGGATTGCAGAATGCCAGGAAAACCTAGATAGTAATTTTACATCAATTTATTTTGAATTTGATTTTATGGTCTAAGTTTTACCCTTTCACTACCCATTTCTGTCCAAATCCATTCAATGAGAACTTTGGGTATTTTGACTACATCTCATGTTATTACACTTCTGTCCATTGCAGCTCAGCTCTGCAATATTGATTATAATTTCCGTTGCCCTTATGAAGTTTTGGGAGTAAAGTGTTTTATAATAAATGATGAGAATTTTCCATATCAGTAAAGTATTAGCACTGGGACATAGGCTTTGTGTAAATCCAAGTGTTTTGGGTTTCATGCATCCTTTTATATAGTGACCTATGTTATAATAATTTATTTAATGTATTTTTAAAACAAACATGGTCACATAGGCTGTGGATCAATGAGCTTTTCTTGCATAAAAAGATTGATTTTCTGGAAGTCTAAGGCTCAAATATGACTATCTGCTTAGTTTAATTTGTTATGAAGTGTTGGCACTCTTATCCCACTCATTGCACTTGTGTAAGGCAGCCTCTTTGCAGTGGTGGTTGCACTATACTGTATGACAAGAGGCTGAGAGAGGTTTAATATAAGTTAGAATCAAGTTAATACCAAATGACCACAGAATTTCCACAGGGGCAGAACCTAGTCTTTCAACAGCTGATAGAATAATTCCTTATGAAATGATAACATTTGGGGTTCCACAACTTCCAAAAGAGCATAATATATTAAATGTCAATCAACATGAGTTTATGAAAATAGTCCTTGTCAAACCAACCAGATGTCTCTCTCTGATGGGATTACAAGCTGGGTTAATAAAGGTAAATAACACTGATATAATATACATAGATTTATGTCAGGCATTCATCTGAGTACTCAGCAAGCATTTCTTTAAGAAACTCTAATGACTTAAAATCAACACAGAACACATTAAGTTTATTAGAACTGACTAACTGTTAGGTCTCAAAATATAAACAGGGAATATTAACTGAACAAATATGGTTTTGTGATGCTTGAACTAGTGAGGAGAAGTTGGGCTTTTATATCTTTATATTTTGTGTGGTTATGACAACATTAATATGCCCAGTTCTGGGGTTCATCATCTTATGTAGTTGCCTGCAAACTTGGGAGGGGAGGTGAGCAATCTGGAGGAAAAGTACAGGAATTGTTAGAGGACAAGAAAACAAGGATTGCAGATTCAATGAGTTCAATCTGTTTAGTTTATCAAAGGAAAGGTTAACAGATGACATAATCACAGTTTATAAGTATCTCCATGGAGAAAATACATTTGATAATTAGGGGTTCTTCAGTTCAACAGACAAAGACATAACAAAATGTGGTTGATGGATGCTGAAGCTGGAAAAATTCCAATTTAAAGGCATTAGTTTTATGAAGAAGATGATTAACCTCTGGAACAATTTAACAAGGATTACAGCAAAACTCTATCTCTGGAAATCTGTACCTCAGAACAGGATGTCTTTTAGAATGACCGGGTTAGATTAGCACAGTAGTTCCTCACAGTTTTATAATCTAAGAAATACTTGGGTGACCTAACTATTCAGTCTACTTATGTTTAAATTGATACTTCCTATTTGTATCTTCATTATTTTGTACTGACTCAAAAGCGGTAGCATGGACCAAAACTCCTCTTTCAGATGAGAATGTGTTTATATGCTGGTGCACTTTGTGGGCTGCCATAAAACTTAAACTACTTCTTTAAGTAGTTCAGAATGAAATACAGTCTCTGGCAGCAGCAGGATGTACACAGCTGTAGCATGTGTGCCTGTCATGTCATACCCCTAGCAAACATTCAGATCCTGGCATGCTTTTTCTTAGCATAAATAGTTTAGAATACATGCTCCCACTCTGAGAGAGAAAAAAATTGCTCAGTCTACTGCAGTAGCCCTGACCTATGGGTGCTTAATGCTCTCCTTAGAGAAGTTGTCACAGTAACACAATTTAGTGGCTTGGTCTATCATTTAACAGCTCTCAGAAGCAGCTCAATGGCCTGGTCACAATTTGGACTAAAGCTGCCCAAAGATAATACTAGACTGTGTGCCATGAGATGAGAGTATACTATCTCTGTCTCTGAGAAGAATGAGACTTACAGGTGTATTTCAATCACAGAGTCACAGAATCAGGTATATGTTTTACTGACTAAGGCAGTGGGGTTGGAGAGCACCCTTGTTGGTGCTTCTCTGTGGTGGCAGGCTTGTTGGCAGCTCTGACACAGGGAAGGGAAGGAAAGGGGTCTCATCCAGCCAACTGGTAGTGCTCATTCTCACTCCCTCCATTCCCACAGCCTCACGCTTGAATGCTCCAACCTATGCTTTGTTAGCTATACTTCTACCATTCTTAATGCTGTCAAATGGTTAAAGAGAAAACACGTGTATTGTATTTTTTTGAGATTATTCCTGGCCTTTTGGCCATATTCTAATTTACATAATTGCATTTTCCCTCTATGTTGTCCCTTGAGATTCAGTTGGTTTCAATATTTCCTCATATTTGTTTCCTAATAATACACAACTACAACACATAGAAAAAGCTTGTTGATATTAAAAAAAAAAAAAGGATTAGCCGTTATATGAATTATTAGGGTAACTGTGGTTTCTCCAGGACATAAATCAATCCACATTCTTCAGGATATAAATCATGCACTAAATGGCTGAGACATAAAGGAGAAACTTCCCTCCCCTACATGTTGTTGCATAATTGCCTATTATGGAAGTCTTACGTCTTTCTCTGAAGCATCTGGTACCGGTACCATTAGTTTGATCTGGACTGATAATTCCCGTGTGCCTTTGTGGAGCATTCCTATGACACTTTAGCAGCTGCTTGATTCCATCTCGTACTGGGCAGCCAGATGTCCCACAGCTTTAAGGTTATCCCACTTTTCAGCATCCTATTCTGTTTCCTTTACTTGCCTTAAGGAAGGTCAGCTAACCTTGTACTTGGACACACTAATGCCTTTCACATTTGGAAATAAAGTTACCCACAATGTGGTTGCAGTGCAAGAGGAAACTCATCACAGCCAGGGAATTTTTTGATTTCTGGCACTCAGGAAAACACAGAGAAAACGTATTGCTCTCCAACTAATTCCATATTCTGTTTTATGTCTTTCTTACTACAAGCAGAGGTGTATGTTGTAAATCACAATCATGGCAACAGTGATCACTATAATTAATTTTGTATAATGTTTTCCATCCCAGTCCTTTGTTTTCAGTAGTTCATAAATTTCTACATCTTTTACCTATTGATTTTGATCAAGGGAAGGAAATACAAAAAAAAATCCAAAAAACAACCCTTTTTTTTTTCTCTTTTACTAAACAATTTTGGTCACTGTTTTCAAATGCTGCTCAAATAGTTGCAGGTAAACAGCCACCACTGAGACTGTTGTAGTCATTTGGAAGTAGATTTTTTGTTTTGAAACTTGGAGCTCATGCTAGAAATTCTGAGCAGAGGACAAGTGCGATAAGTGAAGAAAAATTGGATGTATTATTTGCGATGCATATCTTGGTTGACCTAGGATGAGTGAGATGACCTGGGGAGTCATCCTGGGAAATTGCCCAAAGGTTTAACCAAGGTGTTTTAACTTTAATTCCAATGGATGGGCAACAATTTTTTAACTATTTCTAGACACAAACAAGGTGGACAGACTGAAGGTGGGGTCTGAAACAGCAGAAGATGTCTTCTTCTGAACTAGTTTTCCAAATTCTTTGCAGTTAGTGGTGATATAATCAATGTTGTCATTGAAATTCATTCTAATGTAGGTATGCAAAAGATATTTTTTGAACTGTTTCCTAAAAATACCCATCTTTGTTGGCTGAAGAGAGATTGGAATTAAGAGCTTTGGTGTCTACATTAGGATGCCAAGTGTTTAGAGATATACTCCAACCATACTAATTTTAATCCACCTTTCTTTTATCTTCTTCTTCTTCATAAGATTTCTTGGTTAACATTTCTACAGAGTTTGGTTAGTTGCCTGCCCTTTTATTTTTTTAACTGGAGTCTTTTATGACAGTGATTAATCCAAGAAGGATACATTTACCTCTTCTGCTTTTCCCTATGCTTTGTCTTATTCATCATCTGGGACACTATGTACAGCGGCCATGAAAATTTATGTGTTGAGTGTTGCATTTAAACTTGATATTTGAAATAGGGAAAAGCTTTAAATAGGCTGAGATTGTTCATTCACCTCAGCATTGGGACAGTGGAAAAATAAACTGCCATATTCCTGCCCTCCCACTTAAAAATAGTCCAGCAAAAAAATTTGCAGGTCACGTTCCTGATCCAGGTCACTGTGTCACCTCAGTCCAGGTCACGCACAGCTATTCCAACTGTGCTGAGGGTGCGCAGCAGGTACCAGCTGGTTAAACCAGCACTGTCTCAGAGAAAAATGTCAAAAATTATCTGAAAAAGAAAGCAGGCATTAAAATAGAGAAAATATGCTGATGGCACAAAGTTATTCAGACCTGTAGGACAAGGGCAGACTGTGAAGTATTTCAAAGACTGAGTGACTGGGCAATAAAATGATAGATGAAATGCAATGTAGATATATGTAAAGTGATGCACATAAGGAACAGCAGTCCCAGCTCTACTTATAAAATGGTCTCTGGGGTGTATTAGGATTTTAAAAGGTCCACAAAAGGGCAACAAGGATGTTTCCTTTTTTTCCAGAAATGGTTTCTGCATGAACAGCAGCTTCAGAGGTTGGAGATCCTCAGCCTTGAAAAGAAACTTAGGGAGGATTTGGTGGAGCTCAATATAATAATGGGTGACGTGAAGATTGTCAGTGCACTTTCTTTGCCAAAAATGAGAATGGAGGCCATCATGTTCAGACATAAGGGGCAGGTTCAGAACTAACTAAAGAGTATGGTTTTCCATATGATGAGTGATGGACCTGTGGGAGAGCTTGCTGGAGGACGTTGTTCTTAAAATTTGCATGATATGAATAGGCAGCTGGACAAACACTTGCATGAATTGCCCTCTGGAGATTACTAAATAGGAAAGTTTCATCAAGATAAGGAGATCCTTGAGCTGAAAATAGTAGCAGTCTGAATATGCAAAGGACTACATATGCTTGTTCTTCCTGGGATTTTTACCTGTGGATGCTGATGGACACAAGGTACTCAGCAAGATGGACTGTTAGCCTAAGTCAGAGCAGCTGGTATTGCTTTCATCTAACTGTGGCCTTGCGAGGCGTAATTTTCCCTTGTGCTGTGTTTTGCAGTAGTCACTCTGCTGGCTGTCATACAAATATGGAGTCAAGAGATAGTCTTCATCCCAAAAATCTTATCTTAATGGCAAGATATAACCTGTAGGGGTAGATGGGAAGAAGCCTAACCAAGAAACCAGTTCAGCAGGTTTTTCCACTCTATATTTACCATGTGTGAATGTGTGAACAGGAGCCAGAAGATAAATAGGTGTTAGTAGTTGTATTTTGTCGAAGAGTTCTTAATGAATTTATTATTTCTAAGATTTTACTTCATTCTTAAACATCCCTATGAAGAATTTCATACTTCAGAAAGTTTGTTGATAAGTTTGGGATGAGATGAAAAAGCATTCTACTGAAAGGCAAATACGTGTGTTTTTAGGATATACACCGCCCCCAACTACCCAGTAGGATTTTCTGTATTATTCTCAGAAACACCATATTCTTGCAGAAATAAACAGTGAAAATTATTAAAAACCAATGATGCTAGACAAAAAGATTTCTAGGTTGATCAATGTATATGATATAGTGTATGCCATATATAATTTCATATGACGAACAAGGAATGCAAAAATGTATGCCTGTGTTAATACTCCTGTATGACTATAGGAATGTCCGTATGAGTTGATCTGTTTGCATATACTTAGGTATTATTTTTATACTGACAGAGAATGCATATGTGTGAGCACTCATCTTCCTACATATGGTTGTGCTATACCATTTTTTCTTTTCTTTTCTTTCTTTAAAACTTAATTTACCTTCTGATTCCTTCATACATGACTTTTTTCTTTTAATTTTTTTTTTCCAGCAAAATGGAGGCAAAAAATCTTTTCTTCTTTTCAAGTCATATTTTCTTTCCAGGAGACTATGGGAAAAATAATCAGCCAAATAATTTCATGCAACTTAAAACTCCCAATATCAAAATAAATGTGAAAGAAACTGAATGGGGAAGGAAAACAGTACTGCAACTTTTGTCCTCTGATCAGCATTTTTGCTGTTCAAGACTTCCTGAGTGGTAAAATAGCTCAGCCACCCATGCAGTTAAGTCAGAGGGCAGAAAATTTTTATATTACTCAGATTTCCTCAAGGGGATGACCAGGCTGTGACCTCTTTGCATTCTGCAAAGCTCTGTGACTCAGAGAAGTTATGATGCTTCTATTTTAAAGAGTTTCTCCAGTGAACATTTAGGCTTTCCTCTGTGACACTTTTCAGCTCAAGGTGGGTAAAAGCATCTTGCCAGGTCTGGTAACCTAGGGTCATTCCTGGACTCCCAGCATTAACATTTGATTATCTGCAATAGTCTGTGTTGCTGTCCAAACTGTGCTTTACTTATGCAGCTTGACGCACTTGAGCAGCCCCACTCATTTCAAGCTCTGATGTAAATGAATGACTCTACTTACAGAGTCATCCCATCTGTTTTTTTTCTAGTACAAGCCTGGTAAGCCTTTTTTAATTAATCTAAAAAAAAATTCCTTTAAGGTCTGTAAAACAGCAACATGTTCCTGTTAGGGAAAAATAAGAAAAAAAAAAAAGAAAAAGAGAGAGAGAGAAAAAAAATAGATCCATAGCCAGATATAGACTTCAGATATATTAAACAAAACCCAAAACAACAAAATAAGAAATGAGGTAGGTGAGCTAACTTACCTTAAATTTATTCCCATTTCCAAGACTGAAGATTAAAGCATCCTAGGATTAAAAAATAAATAAACAAATGTAAATGTGAATTTCAAGCTGAGGTTTCCTTGTGACAAGTGCTGTAAGTTAAAATGAACAATTTTTCAGTATTGTCCTGCTGTACTTCATTCTGTTGCCTTCTATTTTCATGGGTTTGTTACTTAACAAACATAGCTATACACATTAAAGAGAGCATTTTGAAACATACAGCAGATTTTTCTTATAATCATGTGTACCTGAAATGTGAGTAGCAGAAGAAACCATTCCCATAGTCTAAGAAGCAGAACAATTAAAACAGCTTTTGTGGCTTGATGTCATATATTAAAATGACGACGGAGCAGTTTATGAGGAAATTAAAGTAGGTACTGTATGCAGTATATATGCAACATAAATTGAGAAATATTTGATCAATCAGCTCATGATGACACTTCTTCCTGCTTTGCATGGCTATTTTACTGCTCATTACATTGTAGCTTGGCACAAGGAGCTGGTAAGGAAAAGAAACACCTAATACCTGTAGAAAGATAAGTGAGAAAGGAGGAGTAAGAAATAACCTGAGAATCTTCCATAACTTGCATGCCCGACAAGCTGTGGTCAGGTGGGACACAGGTAGTATCCCACTGTTTTTTCTACACTCCAAAGAGCATGGAGCAAGCTGGGAGCCAGGGCGAGACCACACATTTCATTCACAGATCTTGTACAGGCTGCAAAAGCATTTTCTTCTGACTTCCCTGCCAGCCTCTCTTCTGGGCTTTGTGAACCAGGTGGTGCACACACATAGCGAGGCAACAGTGCAAATGTCATTAAAACAAAGGAAGAAATTTCACCATTTCTTACTCCGAAACTGTGTGATCCTTCCATATTATTATGAGTTATTTGTTGTAATATGGAAGAGCTAAGTACAATCTTTAGCATTTCTTAGACATGTTGTAGATTTTAAATAAAAAACAAAGGAAATCTAGATGATGCCATTGAACTTCTCACCAAAACACAGGAAAGAGGAGACATTTAAGAGTGGTTATTCAATAACATTAGTAAAATGCTTCCTTCTTCACATAAAATGCCAATCCATTTGCCCATATAAAGACATCTAGTTCGATTTTACGCAACTCAGAATAGTTGGACACCAGTGCAGTTATAGCACAGGACCTAGGAGAGACCCACAGCTTTCTGGAGAGCACACAGGGTACTGGGAATTTCTAACATCATCCTATTGATTCCCCTTCATGTGTCTCCAAAGGCTTATCATCTGGTCTCCTACCACTGTCAGTCATTTCTAATGTTCCAGGTGACTTAGTAGAGATGAATTTTCCCTCTTTTCATTAGGGGAACCTAGATGATTCAGTAGAATAGTCCCTGATGTGGTAAAAGTTAGGGGATGTCAATCTTGCTCCCTGTGCTAGAGTATTATTCAAGCAGTGTTGCCGAATCCATACATGAGTTTGTGCAGTACAGCTCAGCCATCAGTCATCCCATCAGACCATGGTTATACCAGTGCTACAACTGCCTGAACAGACAAGGGGCAGACACAGCTTCTGCTCTGCTTGTGTCTCTCACAGGTAGCTGCAAACATTGAAAAGGGAGAGGATCTGGTCCTGACACCGTCTTTCTGGGGCTGTCCAAAAGTAGTTAAGCCAGGTTTCTAAAGCTGAACATCAAAACGGATTGATTATTTTGGTACTTAAACGCCTGTTTAAGGGGTTTCAGGTTAAATGCAGACATGCCTGTTTATTGCCAAAGAATGTGACTAAAAAATACTTGGAGACTTAAGAAAGGTAGGACAACAGTTTGCAAAATGCTAAGATTGGCAACCCATACAAAATGAAGTTTTCAAGAGAACATGGTTTCCAGTCAGCTTTCATGGTGAAGCAGAGAAGGAAAACGCTACTCAACATTTCTGGAGAAGAGAATCACAGATTCTGCTGAATTTTCTTATATCTATGACTGATTGAATTATCCATTGCAAATAGTGTTTGTTGCTAATTTGGCCGTTTTGCAGTTCATGAATCATCCTGGAAACAATCCTGATTTCTACAAAAATATTTGTTATTTGTAAGTATTCACTGAACAGTTTTATGCGAACAGATTTCAGCCTATTTTTTTGTTCTCAAATAGTGTCATCTATTCACTATTCGAAGTGTTTGACTGGTCAACCAAATCACATACTATTGTCTGCACTTCCTGATTAGGTAACTGAGACTTATAAATACAAGTATAATGAATAGCAAATGATGAATAGCAAATAGGGTATAACAAACATTGGATCATCTGAAATTTCATACTAGAAATACATAATTCATCTAACTTTTAGAACTTAAACATTTCCCCGAATACCTGGCAGCTTTCAGAAGATCCTGAAACTATGAGTAATACCTGTCAGAAATACCAGCAATTATACTCTCCGTTTTATTAGCATAACATTCAAAAATCAGGATGTCCATGGGTAAGGAAATGTTGAACATAATGGCAAGAGTGCATTTAACTGCATTTATGAATGTGTAGAGGTGATTCTACTACTATTTTGCACCAATAATCTAAATATATTGTGAAAGTAAGACTGTATGAACCTAGCTCATGACACTTTTCAACCAATAACAGGACGTGACTTCTTGGTATATACCAAAATGGAGTAGAGGAAATGAGCATGGACAGGGAATGTGTTTTAAATTGAGATTTGATGAGGCAGAAGGAAACAGTTCCAGATTTAAGGAGCTTCATGAAACATTTTCAACTAACAACCTGTTTTAACATTGTTTTTAAATCCTTGGTTTCTTTTTTACTTCTTGCGTTTTGTTTTTATTGTTTTGTTTATTTTTAATTAAAATATGAATATTGTCTGAATTTCTGATCATTTCTTCTGTCTTTGGACATGAAGTTGTCACATATTTGTGAATGCACTCTGGAACAGTGAGATTTAATAACTAACTGATTATTAATGCTACCAGTAATTGTTTTGAAGGAGAAAATTCAAAGGAAAACAAGCGATGGTTAGTTATCTAACAATTCTTCATGGTTTAGATACAGAATGTCAAAGTACTTAGTGCCGTGACCCAGTGGCCAGGAGGATGTTTTGGCTGGAAAAGGAAACTGCAGTGGATAACTTGAGCAAGCTCAGTCTCCTCTCTTGAGATCCCCAGGAGGTGAGTGAAAGGGTCTCTCTGCTAAATATAACTGAATGTTGTGTATGTAACGCAGATATAAGCAAAACTGCAGTCTGCTACTTCAATCCCTCATCCAGTGTTTGGGTTCTCTTTTGCTTTGGTCAGATCCAATCGCATTCGAGAGTAAAAATATTTCCTCTAATTATATGAAAGGAAAGCTTGGAGACTAACTAAATATACAAACATTTTTAAAGAATGTTATACACAAGTATGGAGTACAGTACTGCTGTCATGATCTGTTGATTAGTTTTAAGCTATCAGTTAAAAGCATGGTATAAGATCAAAGTTGCATGGCTGTTAACCCTTTAGGCACGACCCCTTAGCCAAATGCTAGCAGCCTTGCTTTCTGTTTCAAGGACAAAGAGAAGGAAAATTTCTTGGATGTGTTCTTTGGTCCATCTTCATTTTGAAAGACAGTTTACAATAGGGTCTTTCCTGGAGCTCACTAGCTATAAACTGCCACTCTCCTGATAAGAAATTCCCCAGCCTTTCTTTCTACCAATTCCCATAGCAAAACAATACTTTCTTCATTTTATTTGGCCATACCCATGACATCTTCTCTCACTTTGATGGCTTTATATTCACATTTTCTGCTGTCCAAAAGTTGCCATGCCAGCCTTATGTCCCTGCAGTTATAATCAGTCAGCCTCTCTGGCCACAGATAGCAGCTTCTGATCGAGTCTTGTTGTTTCTAGGAATCTCACTAAATGTAGTTTAATTGCTTCTTTCCTTGAGGCTGAAGGATGGGTGTTTAACATGACCATTGCTAAACCAGTTCAATAATTGTCTGGAGATCAAACAGTCACTTGAGAGCAGTCACTAATTTTTTCCAGCATAACAATATTATTATTTCCTGGCCTTGCCATATGGGTTGTATAGGAGTGGGACACAGCCAATTAACTGAGACAAAGGTTTAACTTAAAGCAATAACGAGAGTGCATTTAGTGCACTTTGGAGCCATGGTTATCATTACTGAATTATAAATATTAATAACAGTTAAACACATTGTCAATGGTGCAGCCATTAAACATCTGCTGCCTCTGTTACATGGTGCTTTTTAGCTGGAGTGAAATCTCTACTTTGGGGCATGTGCAAGCGCATTGATATTTGTGACTTAATGTAACCCAAAGTTCTGGTGTCTCCATGATGGCATTTTGACTTCAATATAGCTAGCATAACACATGTACTTTTCAGGAGTATCTGTTTTTCCAGACTGTTGATGCGAATCGTTATTCTCAATGACTGTAGAAACACTAGACAGGATCCATTGCACGCTCATGGCTTCAGGAACAAGGGTTGTGCCAACAGGATTTGGGCACCAAACTCCCTCACAGGTGCTCCACAGGAATGCAGCACTTACATCCTCCTCATCAATGCATTGTGGTACCCTGAGGAATGGTGTCTGTGCCTCAGTGTGGCCAACAAATGAGTTCCTTTAATGAAAATGATAACCTGATTTTTTTATCTAATAACATATTGAGGGATGTGCTTGTCTTCTCTCAAGATTGGATTTTCTTGATATTCACCAAGATGTCATGAGCAAAAATTGTCAAATACAGATTATTCTGAGAGGAATCATTTACTTATAATCTTTCTTTCAGGAGTGAAGACTATAAATATTTTCTTTAATCTCTGGACACATAAATGAACATAAAACTGTGCATAATGCTTAGGAAGTGGAACAGCAAGAAAGAAACTTTACTCTGACAGATTTTATTTTTATAAGGGTTTCATTTGGTGCTTTTAACACAGGTAAATGTACTTTGACAATATGCCAGAAAAAGAAATAAAAAAATTTAATCTGCCAGATCTTTTTCCCAGAATTACTTTGTTCCAAATCTAAAGCCCAGTGGGGAAGAAGTGATTAACTCCCAAGGCCATTTAAGCATCAAACTATACTTCTGGTGAAAAAAAAAGTCCTCTTAGAAAGAACCTTCTCAAAAGGACATCTTCTGAAAGCAGGTGTAATCAGAATTTTGTTAAAGCAGAAAGAAAACAAACTGGGAAAGAAAGGAGTAAGGTTTCTGCAGTCCTCCAAATTTCATAGGAGGCAGAGAACAAACCAGGCTCCAGGCCTTAGGCAAGATCTTATGTGAACATACATTGTGTTGAATTGGTTTCAAATCCAGAAACAACAGTCTATTCTGTTGGTGAAATAAAAAGTTAAGAGGTAGTTTTATCTAAAAGAAAGAGGCTATCTTACAGTGAATTCTTAATTTCAGAGGATGAAGTTCCAATAAGATAAGACCAAAGCCCTGGAAATGTTAGCTAGAGATGAGACATTTTTAATATGCACTGGAAGCAGCGACTATAATAACTACCAATTATCAGAATCCAAAACCATTATTAAGAAAATAATCAAGGGACAATGAAATATTTTTATACTAAGGACTTAAGGAAGTTTTATTGATTTGAATTTAAACTCAGGCATGTTTTGGATTCAGCTTTGAATCTCACAGTAAGTCAATTCTGCTACAAACACTACATCTTTAGTGAATCACCAAGGACTTCTGGAGGTAAAGATATTTACACATCTCTAATATCTTAGTTCTTGATTTACATCAAAATCAAGATTCTATGTAGTTACTTCCCATGTATATTAAAAAAAAAAAAGAAGAGTATAATTCAATATGCAATATTCATTCAGAGTGTAATTGAATCAATTGTATTAAATGTACAGATGAATTTAGCCACTATAGGATTATGGATAAAAATATATTTAGCAAAAGCAATAAAATGACAATTTAACATATTAAAGGGCAAGTAGCAATTTTTCATAAATAAAACAGGGACAAGGACAGATCCCAGCAGAAGCAGAAAGTGGAAATTGTTAAGTAAACTGTCTAGTTAAATGAGACCATCACTATGCAACAGTGAACCCAGTTGAAGGTGTCACAGTGTAAATGTCAGGTCTGAAAAGAATTTTTTAGGATCTGGAAATTCATTGCAGTGATTTTAAACCATTTTACAGTAAAGTGACAGAGAGTTCTATGTGACCCATGGAAGGGTAAGGGTTCACCATCCTTCAGTGGAGGTAAATGCCCTGAGAATATTAGCTTAGACTTTGATTGTTTCCTAAATATGTTTGGTTGCTTCTTGTAGTGATTTCTGTTTAGAACACAGGGGACAGAGACAATTTACCCTGAATGAATCTTCCCTTTGCAGTGAATTTCTCATTTAAAAAGAAGAAAGAAACATGAATGGAGGATTCTGTCTCCAATTTCCCAAACCATTCTTGATATCCAGGTAAACTGAGCAACTGTTTAACATCCACTATGATTTACAGTTCACATTAAATGTTTCTTTGTACAGCATTTTGTAGGTGCCAACATTTGAAAGCCAAACCCAGCAATGTTTTTGGCTAGAAAATAAGAACATACTTCTGTACGTATTGGGTTTGGTGAGTTTTTTGGCAGGATGGGATGATGAACTGCTCCTGTGAGTACACACCCAGGAGGCTTGTCACAAACTGCTTGCTGACCTTGCTTTGTCTTGAACTAGAAATTCTTGCCCCATGAGTATCAAGTGGAAAGTTAAAAAAAAAGGAACCACACTCTCACTGTGTCGATAAGAAGCATTACCCTGTGATACTTGCTAAAGGATTTAGTGCCACTAAATTCAGTCTAAAACTAGCTTGAGGATAATCTGATAAAGTTAAATTCACTCAATTTATAAACATTTGCATGTTATTTATTCATATCGTTTACATGTGTTTGCCCTGATAACACGAGCCTATGTGAAACAGCTGTCAGCAGCCACCAGGATTTGCTTGTTCTCTGTTTTTTGCTGGAAGCTGAAAACAACTGCCCAGGCCCCATGAATACATGCAGTTCATTTATCCCAATTAGAAACTAATTTCAGGCAAGTGCCACTAACCAAGAACAATGTGAGACAGAACAAGAGAAATTATCTACAGCAGGGCAGTAAAAGAAGAAAGAAATAACAAATGAATATTGAGACATTCCATAGAAAGTGGTGCCTCTTTTTCTGCAAGTTACAGATAATGTGTTTTTCTGATACTGTGGTTTATATCGTCTGTGCAGACACATCAGGCTCACATTTTGAATTGAGCTGGAGTGTTGTTTCTGTGTTTGCAAAACTCAGGTGGGAATCCTGCATGAAAATGCTTTCTTCTCTACCTGCATTCATAAATACTATGGGAAGAGCCCTGTTCACAGCCGTCTGTCATGCTGACCTCCTGCACTTGGCCAGCAAATCTGAGTGCTAAAACACTTAAAAGTTTTGGAATTGCCTAATGTTTCTTTCCACTTTGGACTGAGATTCTAGGAAGGCTCTTCCTCAATGGATGGCTGGTTCTTATCACTGAGCTATCTCTTAGTGCCTAGACACACCTGATGCACAGTTTGACCAACTGTGATTTTCCTTTTATTGCTTCTTTTTAGTGCTGATCATAGCTTGTGACATATATTGAAAAGGCCATCCAGCCTTTTATGCAGACATGTAAACTAAGTGAATGACAAAGCACAAATTTGATAGCTACCACCATTCTATCAACATGCAAACTTCCCTGTCACATTGGTAGGAGTTCCACATGGGTTTTTCTTCCCTTTTCTTCTTTTTTATTTGTTTACAATTTTGCATAAAATGTTAGCATCAGCAGTGTAGAATTATGATACATCAGACAAAAACAGAGCAATAGAGGTAAGAGAAGGCTGAAAAAGGAAGACTTGCCCCCGGTTGCAGAGGGTTGGGTTGGAGATTGGATAGGCAGACTAAACACCCCTAAATCCATGGGCCTTGATGGGACGCACCCACAGGTGCTGAGGGGGCTGCCAGATATTTATGCTCTGCTGGTCTCCATTATCTTTGAAAAATCATGGAGAAATCCTAACAATTCTGTGATTCTGTAACTTCATTTCACATAATTTTAAAAATACCTATAAACATCCATTAATTGGTTCCAATTGCAATGCGTCACCTTTTCAGGAGCAGTGTCACCCATGTGTGTTGTAATGAAACCATTTGGCACTTTAAATTTCATTAAAACCCACACTCTAATGTAGCATATAAGTAATTCAAGGTATAAGTTAGACTAACAGTACTTTTATTAATTTTAAAATGTGTAGTGAAGGATATTGAAAATATTACCAAACCCCTAAGTTGTATACTATTTGACTTATTCTATAAATGAAACTGGTTTTTTGTCAGCCATTTCACTATAGGATAAACGGGAGAGTCTAATCTGGAAAAGGTGCTGAAGTATAATGAATGAAAGTAGAGCTCTTAATAATTTTTAAAATACTGTGCTGAGAAATGATGATATACCATACCATGACACCATAAACTAAGTAAATACAATCAAAGAATATGAAAAGAAAGTAAAATTCTAATTTTTCACATAGTACAATTATTTTGGATTTCTGTATGCAGAACATTTGCTATTTTTCTGATTTGAAAAGAAAAACAACCAGGATCTCAAAAACACATTAAAGGTGGATTTCCAAATCTTGATCATGCCCAGTGGTAAGTGTACAAATCCTATTAGAAATAGAAGTTATCTTGGTCAAAATCAAACAAAATGTAAATAAATTTCCTGTAGCTTTTCAGTGCAAAAACTTGAGACAAATAATCTTACAGCCAGCAAAGGAGCTACCACCAAACTATCAAAAAAAGGAGATTAAAGTATTCATGAGACCTTCAAATGGGTGTCCTGCTTCACAAGCATAGTTTGAATTTCAAATAACATGGACTAAGTAGATGCTACAGATCACTGAAGTTGCCTGTCAGTGTTACATGTGATGCTTAGCAATTAGTTCTAGGACTTAAATTTGCAGGAAGAGATAATTATGTACAGTGAAACTTAGGTATGAGTGAAACGAATGAATGAAAATTAAGTTTTGTCCATGTGTCTTCCTTCCTTCCTTCCTTCCTTCCTTCCTTCCTTCCTTCCTTCCTTCCTTCCTTCCTTCCCTCCTTCCCTCCTTCCCTCCCTCTTCCCTCCCTCTTCCCTCCCTTTCCCTCCCTTTTTTCCAGGACAGTATGCTTTAGAAGCTTTTAGGATAAGACAACTGGAAAGCAAAGTTAAACAGTTCTATCAGGGTAAGTATGCAACAATATATCAGCTTTATACAGCATTTAATAAATTCATTTGGTTATTTTAAAATATACTTTATATCTTGGAAATAGGTACCTCACATACTCATTAGGGCCAAAACTGGGTTGAAATTATTTGTGCAATGTCTTTTTTTATGTTATATAATTATTCATATATAATGAATGATGTATATTTTCAAAACAATTATGTGGCTCACTACTGACACAGAAATTACAGATGGCCTGTGTTAAATATGCTTTTTTTTTCATTATGCATGAGGCTTATCCAAAAATCTTGAGCAGTATCAGAATTAGACTCAAACAAAACTTTGTAGTTTTAGAATAGTCTCTCATTCCAAATTATATATTCTCTTTCCTAGTTTAGACATAGGATACTGAGGTAAAGATAAAAGGATTTTGTTATTTTGTTGGCTGTTGTAAAGATTTTTGGAAAAAAAAGAAGAATAGATACTGAAGGTACAAGCTGCAGAACCACATTATTATGTTATTCCCAGAGTCAGGAATTAGCACTTCCTCTGTTCCCTTATACTTCCCCCCAGTGTCCTCTAGCCATCAAATCTTGGCTCTGTTACTTCAGACTTCAGGGGGTTTTTGTTGTTGTTGTTTGGGGTTTTTTAAATGCTTTGGGCACCAGAAATACCAAAATATACTTTGATTTTCAATGCTAATATTTTGGAGGAGGAAGTTCATGTTCCATGAAATTGCACCAATGCCTTTATTAATTACCTCTTGTTTACACATCAAGGTCACATTGGAGACTGATTTCCTTTACTTAAAAAAGTGTAACATAGGCAGTGTTTATTGTTCAGATATTATTGGCTTCTAAGTTCAATTTCAGACACATTCTTACATGACTGAGCACAGTACTCCAAGACCCTGCTCTTGTCATGGTGAGTTTATGAACAGTTTGCAGTGAGATTTCTGTTAACCCTGAGGCTGTCAAACAGTATTTAAGATAAAACAGCACCTGATCAGCACTGAACATTTGCCTACTTATAAAGAACAAAAGAGGAAACAACAACAATAACAAAACTAAAATAATTAACAACTACTTCATTCCCACACAGCAAAAACTAGATGTCAACTGATCCGTTCTTTATGCTTGCATATGCTTTTAGAATTATCTTTTTTTCAGAAGTTCTCCCCATCACAACATGTTCTACACTTGTAAATCCATGGCAGTGAATTAAATTTTGCTCGGGGCATTGTGTACAATTGCAATATGGCTATTAATGCAGGGAAAATAAACAAGGAAAAAATGCTTAACATGACACAAGATCTGACTTATTAACTGATTCAGTATAAATTAATGTCAAGTAAATGCCAGCCCCAGGATCCATCCAACACAAAGTTGTTTGAAAAAGCATTATGCCAATGGCTTAGAATGTTATTCTTTCATTCAGTAGCCTGTGCTTCCAAGGGAGGGAAACATAGTTTCAGCCAAAAACCAAACCAAACCAAACCAAAACAAACCAAACCAAACCAAAACAAAACAAAACAACAACCCCCCCAAAACCCCACACCACTTCAAGTAAAATATTTCATAAAAGAGAATTTCTGTTTCAGAGGGTCAGGCTAAAGACAGTGATTAACAGAAGTGAATGTCTGACCGAAGGAAAGGAAGACTTCTTTCTAAAAAAGAAATTGCTGAAGATGAGAAGCATGAAAAGCCCACTGCCATGGTGCTGGATATGTTGTTGTTTCTTTTTGACCTCACCTTGTCCAGTCAAGATGACTAAAAGCCTTACTTTGTTATTTACTAGCTTTTAAGCATATGGTTTTTGACAGTCTTCATTATTTTTTAATAAGTTTCTTTTGTAGTGGAGCTCACCCTTTAGAAACTCAGTTAAGGAATTGAATTCAATGTTTCATCTAGAGCAGGTTCATTTTAATTTATTTAAATATGTAAAGACATTGTGTTTTGTTTTGTGGGTTTTTTTAAATACCCGTGGGCTTGTAGGCAGAGAGTGAAAATTCAGCTCTCAGTTCCCTGCAAACTTTTCCGTGTTCAAATTAGGGCATCTCAATGCAAGAGCTTGTTAAAGTTTCATGTTATAAGGGATGGGTTTGCCTTGGCAGATTAATTTAACAGCAGGAAAATCTACTTCTGTTTTTCTTAATGCCAAGTTTTAAAGCCTGCTTACTTTGTGGGTGGTGTGATTCAAGAGGAAGCAGGGTAGCCACAGGCATGGGATCAGAGCTTCGTCCTTATGCACATGAGTGGGTGTGTGGGTGTGAGAGAAAAGAAGGTGTGAGGTTTCTGTCCTTCCTCCTTGCACTCAAATCACTCCCTGGGCATCCCGGGGTGCTGTGCCCGTTTGTGAGCAAACGCACTGGGCCAGTGGGCTTCCCCTCCATCCCTGCTGGGCTGGGAAGCCTGAAAAACCTGCAAACAGGCTCCTGGCTTTCAACCAAGAGGAGACACAGGAAGCCATGGGAGCAGGCAGGAGCCTCATAGTCCTAAGGAGGCTGCACAAAGCCCAGAGCAAATTCCAGTGTGCCACAACGTGGCTGCAGGATGGGACGTGGGGCTCCCACCCAGCCAGGCCAGCACCTGCAGGGGAGCAGCTGCACCAAGGCACAAAGGACACACGGTTTCCCAAAGGGGCAATATTGCAGCCAACCCCACACAGTGCAGGCCTTTTCCCATGCACACCTATTTGGAAAGAGCTGTCAAATGAAAATGAGCCCTTTTGTATGTGCTGAGGCTAATGGTTAGCGTAATAAAACTCAACAGCGTTTATAACATGAGCTGTGTGGAACCACGGGGTGAGAGTTTGTGGTCTTCTCCCCACTTGGTTTTCATATAGGTGTAATGATCAAAAGAGGCAAGTTAATAATGAGCCAGGCAGTGACACAAACAAATAAACTCCATACACACCAAAAGCAACCACAGCACCTCCACCCAGCACAGGCAAAATCAGCTTTCCTTTGGGCCTGGATGTTGCAGTTTTAACTACTGGTGTGGGCTTGCTCCAGATGTATACTCAGGCAACACTTCAAGGTTGCTGCAGGTCCTGCTGACATATCTGGATGAAATTTTAAATGAGCTCTAGTGTTTTACAGATCAGATTCCACTCAGGGTCATCCCTGTGCTGCTGCCACTGTAGGTGCTGTGCCAGCTGCCCCCAGGCAGGCCAGTCCAATGGCATCTGGCATGCCTCAAGTCATGTTCCAGCAAGGAAACTCTTGGACATACTCCTTTAAACCATAATAACTTATTTTACCTGCTCCTAAGACTACCAGAGGCAAACACTAGGTAGAGTGTCTGGTCTGGCAGTTTAATGAATCCCATTGGCAATTCTGACCCCTATCAAATTTGAAATCATGAATCTGCACATTGATATTTTTACCCATGGCACTCAGAAAGAGGACAGAGACTCTTTGCTAGCTCTAAAGACCCAGAGACAGCAAGAAATAAGGCCCAGTGATCTTCGACATCTAGTAGCCTCTTTCCTGTAAGGAGAAGCTGTAAGACTCCATTTACTGCTTTGGTAAGAGAAAAAGTCAGAGTCAGAATATAGACTACACTGTTCAGCTTAGATCACAATTTTCTGTTGTTTGCCAAAACAGGATGAGATTGGAACATCTGAGAGTAAAACCTGTCCTCTAGTTGCCTTTGCACTCTTGTGACCACATAGATATCTTACTTCAGCACTCCTCTCAAACTTGTTTTCCCAAGAAGCAGACTCTTCCTAAAAATATTGATACAGGAGCATGGGGGAGAGAGCAGAGAACCCATTCAGTGCCAGCTTCTCCACTTGCCTGCGCTGTTGTCACAGTATACCCTCTCTTGGTACCAGGCTGGGCTGCCTGTCACAAACCTCCACCAATAAACCCACCCCACATCACTGATGTTGGCACTGCCCAGACTATAACCTAAGCCAATGAGATGGTAGCCCGGGAATCCTTGGAATTCTAAGGCTTAAAAGGGCAAACCACAGGAAACAAACTCACTGTTTGCTGTTCCCCCCACCACGAGGTCGGCTGCCTTTTCTTTGTCTCATGCCGTGAGCCCTGCACCCCTGACGTTACACACTGTGAGCTGTTTTGCTGCTCACAGGCTGATGTTTTTCTCACCTCGTCCATCTTCTTCTGCTTAGATGAACTCCAGTCCCTGCACCTGCTACTGCAGGATATTGCCATCTATAGCTTTCCAACACTTCATATCCTGATGAATAGTTGGCTTCTGGTTGCTTCAGAAAAAGTCCCCAACGGTTGCTGAACTCACACTCCAAGTTCAGAACAGTAGGGACCTTTATTTACCTTAAGGGGTTCTGAGGATTAACACTTCAGGCAGTCAGGTGCCTGGTCTCCTCATACTGATTTCTGCCCTTGGTTTCATGACCTCTGGTTGGCAAAAAATTTCTGCTCAAGGCGCTTGGATCTGTAAAGAATGATGTTTTTCACTAACTGCAAAATTAGGAAATTCCATAGGAAAATAAACTGTCCTGTCTCTTATATAGATATCACTTAAAAAATCTCTCAATAGAATCCCATAGTAACAGAGTAAAATGGACAGAATTTAGAGAAACAGAGTCTTCATAGAAAAATTCTTAGAAATTAATCTGAAATAAATAAAAAATAAATTAATTAATTTTTAAATCCACCAAAAACTCACTACCTTTTTCAAACACTGTCTGCAGCTTAATTACTGTTTAAGTCCTTCTTTTTTGGTTTGTGGTGAATTTGCAGGTTGCTGTGCTAATACTGCACAGCATTCCTTTAAGGCTTAAGCACATATATTTAAAAGCTGATAACATTTTTTCCATTAGAAGAGCTTACGTTCTTTTATGATATGTTCAGGGATCAGGTTTCACAAATTCAGTATTCAAGCCAAGTAAAGTCAGATGTCCTAGTACCACAAAGCTTAATGAGTGAACTTTTGCCTCACTAAGGTCTGGAAGATAAGAAGAGATGAATACTTTAAAATAAAGGCAAACATTTGCTTCAACATGTAAATGTAGTTGTTCAGACTGTAAATTAAATTCAATTAAGTTCAGAGAGTAGTATCTTAAGCATTTTGCTAATTATAGTTGTGAGTTTCAACTCATTAAACTCAGATAGTACGTTTAAGAAAAGAGAATCTGCCAGGAAACTGTCCATTACATGGGTTGGTTATCTCATTTCCATTAAAGCACCACTAAAACTTTGAGATGTGCCTTCAAGACACTCCACAGGAGAAGCAGAAATAGAGGAGAGAACCAAGGGTCTTTTTGCCAACTACAGCACAACGAGATGAACTGCAGAAAAGAATTTGTATTTTCTGGGTGTACAAAACCTATAGCTGAACACCCAAGAATGCCCTTATTCAGTATCCATGTGACTGGTCTCCTCAGGAGTCAGTTTGTGGTGTTGCTCACCTTGACAGACACCCCTGGGATGGGCTGATGTCTCTCTGATTAGAAGCATACCTCTGCTCAAAAGAGAAAACTCGTTTGAAAAAGCTAAATTTCTCAGCAATTAAATAAAGCCAAATAAAAGCTCACTTTTGTGATAAGTGCTAGCCTGGCCAGAACTTCAAGGCTTGATTGAGGTATTATTTGACCTAAAACATGAACAAAACTATGCCAGCAAGCAAGAAAATAAGAAGGGGAAGTGGGGTCAAACTGAAACTGATATGGAGTGGGAGAGGGCATGAGAACTATAACTGGGGCAAATGGAACTAAAACAGCATGAAGAGGAGGTGGGAGAGTCCAGAAAAATGTATTGGGAGCCTACATGTTCCCCAGTTGAGGGAGAAAACAGCATAAAGTGGAAGGAAACTGACTCTTTTCAAGTCCCTGGCATAAAGAAGCAAGAAGTAGGCATCGAAGGGAACTGGAGAAGCAAAAATCAACAGGAGGTTGACACGTCAGGAGAGAGACAGGGAAGATTGCAGCCTCTGGAGACTAAGCCAAGAACATGGCTTACAGAAGCTGCAAAATGTGCAACCAAGTGTTTTTATAGAGGGACTAGCTAGTGTTGGCACAAGACAGCAAGTGTTAGCACTGGAAGACAGGAGAAGTGCTCAGTGTGTGACAGTGATGAAGTCCCACGCAGCCCTGTGAAAGTATGTCTGAGCTGCATAAAACCGTAAGCTCGCTTTGAGCTAGCTAGCCAAGCCTCAGAAGCAGTCTGTGCATGTTAACATTGCTTTAATTAATTTAACTGGGCTAATACCCCTAATTTGTTGGAGGTATCTGTAAACTGCGCTTTGCAGGGTTAGGCAGACTTGGTGTACCTTTGTTAGAAAGAGTCACTCCAGAGACAGCAAAACAGGTCAGACCTTTAGAAACCCATTCAAACCCTTAATTTCCCTATTGCGTGTCCTTGGTCAGTGATTGGACTGAGCAGAGGCTCCCAACAAGCTCAGGCTGCTGAATACTGACCTCTCTTAACTGCTGCCAAAGCTAACAGCCACGGCTGTGTTCTTACCAGGTGGTCTCCCTTTAAGAAAATGTTCTTTCACTTTTCTTCTTCTTTTCTTAAAAAAACCATTTTGTTGTATGATAGAGAAAACTTGCCCAAATGCGCACTATTTGCAGCAGACAAAAGTGCTGCTTACATGATTTTTGTGTGTTGTGTTTTCATACTGCTCTAAACTTTTCGACTGGGTTTGAACTCCTGCCAGCGTTTCAGCATAGCAACTTGCTTTCTTCATGACATTCAGCAAGTGGTTTTACCTCCTCAAAGACTTGGGCTGCAACCCAGGGAGAGTTTTACATTATGAAAGAATGAAAAGTTGGTTACAGCAGGAGCAGCAAAAGCCACACACCTCCTTCCCTCTGACCGCAGACTAACCCAGCACTGTCTCTACGGTCTGGGTACGTGATATTATGACTGTGATCATGTGGGTCCTAACTCTTCCAACAGACAGGGAACATAACTTGTTTTATGGAGCAGAGGCTGTTCACAGGGCTACTGTGTGCTTGCTGCTGCATGCATGGATTTAAAACACTCCTGCTTACGTGTCTGACTTTGCACATATTGCCACATAGAATAACACAGGTAGGAACCAGACAGCCTGAAAAAGCGGGCAGCCAGACAGGCACATCTTTCTCTGTAGCCACCCAGCCTGCCTGCTCCTGGCTGCCCTCTTCCCAAATCATGGGAATCACATGAAGGGGAGGGAACGTTTTCCCAGGGGAAAAGGGAAGTTTGGGCAGGCCATGACCTAGATAAATTATCCTAGCAGCCTGCAGATGGTTTGCAGAGTGTAGGTTAAACAATTCTGATACGCAAAAGCACTGTGAGAGCCAAACCCCACTGAAACCAACAGAAAGCTTTCCATTTGCTTTAGTGAGTATTGGATCAACCATTATAGATAGGCAAAAGTGAAAATAGGAGACCTCTGTATGTTGTTGGCACAGTGACTGTAAATACCATTGGAACAGAAACAACCACAAGATACCCCAAGGCTCCATCAGTGTTGCTGTCCAGTGACTGGCTTTTATTTGTTCCCTACCTCAGTGGAGATACTTTACACCACTGGGAAAACCTGGCCCTTACTCTTTGCTCAGGAAGGTTTAATTTTAGTTGCTTTTATCATTGGGCATGGGGTGCTCACCATGCAGATTGTACCAGGTAACAGGAGCAAAGTAACTTTAGGTAAATGTGCCAGCATGCAGAACAAAGGAAAGCATTCTTTTAACACTGATAGGCAGGACAAACTTGAAATCATTATTCCTGAGCCAGAAACAGTGATTCCTCTTCCAATAGTTGGTTTCCTGTTGGCTAGACTCAATGAGATACCATTTGCAGGAAGGAACAGAATCCTTCAGTGCAAATTGTGTGTGTGACCCTTGATGCTGCATTGCTTTAGGCAGATTATTATTATGTCCCTTCTTTTAATCATCAGCTAGTGATATGTTAGCAGTGATCTTATTAGCATCACTTGTTGGGAATGGTGCCTTAATTTTTGTGGATTTTTTTAACTTATATTTTTAAAACATTAAAGCCACTTGTTGCTAGGCAGTGGATTTTGTAAATTAATAAAAAAAGCAATGAGAAATGGAATAATAAAAATAACAACAACAAAATGCTGTCTTAAAAAAAGAGCAACGCTATACATCAACAATAAAGACAAAGAGTGAAGAGAGATACCTTCTCCTTACAGATTCTTGTGGGTGAGACAACATCATCATAGCTGGGGAACTTGTACTAGAAGCATCAAACCTTGCACATGTGAACACATTACCTTAGAGAAATCCCTAAAACCAGTGCAACTTGGAAAATTTACCTTGGAAGGATGAAGTCTACATTTGCAACAATGTGAGACTTCTTTCACAGGACTCATTTCAGTGCTCCGCCTCCTCCTTTTTTGTGCTTTCAAATATGCAGCCAGGTCACAGGCAGAGCAGGACTTATTTCAGGTTTATGCCTTGAGTATTACTTTTCCAACCAGGCATTCACAGCTGTAGGCAGGCTTATGACAGTCTGAAGTTCCAGTCTTGAACTTGAAAGACAACTTTCAATTTCTGCTGTACACTGGGGACAGCAGGATAGAGAGTCTAGGCTTCTACTTCCTTTGGTGTATCTATGCCCACCTAATTCCCAAAACTCTCTTGCCGCCACTTCTCTGTCTACACAAAAAGCTAACATTAATCTCGTTATAATAAATAAAATTAAAAAGCCATCCATCTTAATAGTCTACTCCTTCTCTTACATTCACTACATAAGAGCAAAATTGCAAGCTTCACCCAAGGCCTATGAGGATAAATATCAAGAAGGGCAGGACTTTCCATTATGAATAGCAAGATAATTTTAATTAAAAAAAAAATCCATACATTTTTTTCAATCATTGGAATTTTGTCCCAGTTGCAAAATCAATCCACATTCCCAGTAAAATACTTTGTGACATAGAATCTCCATTAAGATAGAGCTGGACCATACTCCTGTGAAGCCAGCAACTTTTATTGTAATCACAGATTTTGCATGGTAAATAAGAGGCTGAGTTTTAACTCCTGGAATTCCTTTTGAAGGAGCAGTGGGCTTTTAACTTGGATTACCTTCAGGAAGACTGCAAGTGTGGGCAGCTGTGTATAGAGAAAATTTGACCTAGGACATGTAATTAAGATCTTCCCAGACCATAACAGAAAGTCATTTAATGCCTCTTGGCAAAGTCTGACATAAGAAAGACACAAGATTCTGCAGAGGGAAAGGGACAATCTGACCAGATTTACTTTGATCAGGCCTGTGTAGTGATGAAAATAAAGGTAGGGAGTGAAATAAAAATGTCAGGAATTTGGTTTGGCCAAGAGTTTTGGTTTGTTCTTATCTCTACTGAAAGTGACTGCTCTATTTAGTTTTGAATAACTGCTCTGCAAGTGGGCTTAAATTTTCTTCCCTCCCTTGGTTTAATGTTGCAGCAGAGACAGTCTGTATTATACAGTGGCATAACACATGCCTTTTAGAAAAAACTCTGACAACTTGAAATTCCCATAGGTGCTATGCTCACAAAAAATTAGCATAAAAATGTTAGAGAGAGATCGTTGCTCTTATAGAAACTGTTTGTGTCAGTCAGGGTCTTACATATAGGTTGTTGCAAACACTATAGAAATGAGAAACTAAACTGACACAGTAAAATTCTGTTAGTGATTGAGCAAAAAAGTTTGAAATTGAGAAATTAAATATCTTCCACTAGTATAGTTATATTTTTATTATGGCATTGCACAACTAAAGAAAGAATCAGAAAATAGAGATGGAAGTTATAGGCTGGTGCCACGTTACTAAGAGACACTTAAGGCCTAGGTCAAATCCTTCTGAAGCCAGTGTTATGTGTATCAGGTCTAACAGTAATAATAACAGTAATAATGGTTGTTCTTAATAATTAAGGCTGATTATGAGGCACTTAGGGTAATGCTGCTATTTACTTTCACCACCCTTGTATTTGCTTATGTGGGAATAGATTCAACTGCGATGAACAGCTATGGTTGTGCATGTTCAGTTTTGATGACTGGAAAGTACTAATTGATTCTCCTTGAGCTTTTTTCCTTCAGGCTTTTTGACCTCCACCTAGTTCAGGATTTTAGCTCACGAAGTGAGTTTTATCATCATACACCAGGTATTTGATCTAAAGGACTTTTCCCCATTTATTGAAAGAAGATTCTGCAAGCTCTAAGGGATGAATTCAGCACGCATTCAAACTGGATTTTAGCTGTCCTTTTGCAGTAAGAAAGGAAGGTCCCCTCCAGGGATGAAGTGCATCCATGCTGCCTGCCCACTCTTGCACTGACTGAGACCTTACCAAGAGAGCTACAGCATGGGTCCTTGTTTAGAGGATAAAGCCCTGGGTCTCCAGTCTGGCCATGCTTGGATCCCAGTGAAGGCAGAACGATTCTGTTCTCAAATACAGCATCTGTGCACACACAGAGCCCATCAGGGATTGCAGACATTATGACAGGCTGATAAAAGACAGGCACTGTGCTAAGGAGGAGTCACAAGCTAAACACGAGACCTAGAGGATAGAGAGGGTGCTCACCTGCCAAGAGCAAAGGACCAGGATAAAGGCTTTTTAAAAGGACTGATTACTTTTTTCCCTCTGGGCAAATGACATTGCCATGTTCCCAGTAGACTGGCATGAGTCTTAGTGTGTATAATGAAAGTTGCCACTGAAGGAAGAGGACAGGGAAGAGGAAGATTAATAGATCACTTGCCGATTAGTATTATGAAGCTCATTTTAATATGTTGAGCCACTGTTATCTATCTAGAGAGGCATTTTGGTCTGAAATGAATGTCACCCCCAGAGTAGCTGGGGAAGAGATAGGGACATTCTTCTACAGTCAGTGTTCCAGAGATACATCCCCATTAATTCCCCAGCGAATTTCCCAGAGCAAAGTCAGAACATTTACAAGAAAGGTTTTCTATGTCTCAAAGTCTCATGGAAAATTTTGAACCCATTGTTTATTCATTGGGGACTTCCCACAGTTCCCAGGGAAACGAAGAGGCAAAGCTCTAAGGGAGCAGGTTCTTTTGCTTTCATCTTTCCCACAAAGCAGCCAGTTCTACATCTTCCTATTAGCTGCTGCTCACAGAGAGATATGGCTTGAGGGACTGTGAAATAATTCTTTGCTTTGTAGATGAGACTTTGTTTCAATTAACTCATAATATGAAGAATGAAATTAAAGGTGAGAGAAAAAAACCTTTCCTCAGCTGGGCTTTTCTTGATGAGCTTCATGAGTACATAGGTTTTGCTACCAAGAAGGAAGGCCCTGATAAAAGGTGCCTGGAAGCGTGGAAGCCTTGGTCCAGGCACAAGTGCTGCAATGCCATGAGTCTCCATTCCTACCCCTTTTATCCCTAGATCCCTTAAAAAACTTTGACAAAGCAAGCCTCAGTAAAGTAGCTTGATACCTTAATCCAAAGTATATTATATTACTCAATATTTTGATTGGTTCTCTCTTCTTCTCTCTTCTGAGACAGAATAATGTACTACTAAAATAGGAATTCTGCTTTCCTGTTGAGAACATTAGGAGCAAGAAAATAAATAGTTCTCTTCATTACCAAAGTCTCAGAGGAATATGAACAGAGAAGAAGGAGCAAACATAAAACCTATTTCCAAGGTGTTCTGGAGTCTGATCTTCAGATACACATCAGTAAATCCAGACTTTCATCTGCAAAGCACTTAAGTACTTGCATAACTTGGAGCATATGAGTAGCCTCTTCACTTGAGATTAGCATGTGGTTAGGTGCTTTTCTGGACTGTGGCTTTTCAAAGGAGTGTACGGCTTAGTTACATATTTTGTAATGTGGGAAGGGAGGGAGGTAAGGAGGTANTGCGGAAGGAAGGAAGGTGCGGAAGGTGCGGAAGGAAGGTGCGGAAGGTGCGGAAGGTGCGGAAGGTGCGGAAGGAAGGAAGGAAGGAAGGAAGGAAGGAAGGAAGGAAGGAAGGAAGGAAGGAACCTGGTTTAGGTTAGAAAGCAACAAATCAAAACTGAGTTTTCCAGCAGATGATAAAACTGCTGATTTAGACAAAATGAAACCTAGGATGTGTAATACATTGTAAAAGAATTTAGCGCCTCTTGGCCTTATATTTAAATCACTACATTGATGCATCCAGGGAAATTGAGCTTTTATAAGAGAAAAAGGATGCCCACTGAGTACTTGGAACTTCAGGACTGTGTGGGTCAGTTTTATTTACATGTCTTTTGTGATTTGCTCAGGCTCCTTAGCCATTTTACCAGAAATCCTGTTCCTTATAGCCTTCAGATGAGATGATTATATGGCATGCAAATTCTCTGTTTTGGTCTAAACAATCTGAACTCATTAAAATTGAAGGTCTGAGCTTACTCTTTTTTAAATTGAACAGGTTAGGGAGACTTAGCTCATATACTCAGCTTATGGATAATGCCCAACTCATATGAGCAGATGAATTGGCACACTGGAAGCAGAGATGGCCACGTGAAAACTGCCCGTAGATGAGGATGAAGGAGTTTCATGTTGTACAGTTAATTAGGCAGGGCCAGGGGACATTCCCAGGCACTGGAGCTTGATTATTTATACTATGAATTTGTTAAGATGGTGGCTGGCGTGTTTTTGGCAAACATACAAACAACCCATCTAACAGAATGCCTAGCAATTCCCAGGAACAGCACGGAGGAGGAATCCTTCTCCATAGGCAGTTTGCATTCAGCCACCCTGTTCCGGTGGGTAAGTTAATTCAACAGTACAAATTCAGCCTGTTCTGCATGAGTTTGCCTCAGTGCCAGCAAATGTTCCTGGGCATGCTTAATTTACTCATAAAGATGTAGCCATAGGTCCTATTCATGGATACAGAGCCGCTTCAGCTGACTTCCCAGTCTATTAAAATCGAGATAGAGTTTGATTCATTGCAAGCAATATAAATATTTGGAAATGCAATAGAGGTGAAACCAGCAGGAGCCTGGGAAAAAAGTCCAGCTGCAGGAGGATCTGCTTTGAGAATAAACAGTAATAAAAATACACTGGCTACAGATATAAGTTCATCTAAGGAAACAAAATGAGAATGTGTTGAGCTGGTACAAGAAAACAATTATGCTGGTGAGCCATAGAATTAATGAAGTCTGATTTGCTATGATTTGTGTTTCTCAGTTGGTTGACATTGTGCAGCAGGAAAACTATGACATAGTTGCCATCACAGAAACATAGTGGGATGACTCACACAACTGGAGTATTGCAAGGGTTGGCTATGAACTCTTCAGAAGCGACAGACAAGGAGGGAGACATGGTAGGGTAGCTCTGTGTATGTTAGGGACAGTTTTGATTGCCTAGAACTAGATTATAGTGGCGCTAGAGTTGAGCATTTATGGGTAAGAATCAGGGGAAGGCCAACAGGGAATATCCTGGTTACAGAACCTGTTACAGACCACACAACCAGGATGAAGATGCAGACAAAATATTCTATAAGCAGCTGACAGAAGACTCACAATCACTGGCCCTTGGTCTCATGGGAGACTCCGGCTTACGAGATCTCTATTGGAATTACAACCCAGCAGAGAGGAAACAGTCTAGGAGGTTCCTGGAGTGTGTGGAGGATAACTTCCTGACACAGCTGGTGAGTGAGGCTCAGGAAGGTGTCTGCTGGATCTGCTGTTTGTGAACAGAGGAGGACTGGTGGGGGATGTGGTGGTCAGAGCATGTCTTGGGCGTAGGAGAAGTAAGGAGGGCAAGTAAGCAGAACTGCAATGTGGAGGACAGACATTGGCCTGTTAAGGAGCCTGGTTCACAGAGTTCACAGAGTTCACAGAGTTCACAGAGTCTCTTGGGAGACAATCCTGGAGGACAAAGACAAGCCAGCAGGGAAGATAGGCCTGACTGAAAGAAAAGCTTGACTGGAATTCAGGGGGAAAAAAGGAAAGTTTATGATCTTTGGAAGAAGAGTCAGGTCACTCAGGAGGACTACAATGATGTCATGAGATTATGCAGAGACAAAATTAGAAGGACCAAAGTCGACCTAGAACTTAAATCTGCCTATTGCTATAAGAGACAATAAAAATATTTCTATAAATAAATCAGCCAGAAAAGAAGGGCTAGGGAGAAAGTTTGGTCCAGCATTGAAACAGGCTGCCCAGGGAAGTGGTGGATTCACCATCCTTGGAGGTATTTAAGAAATATGTAGGTGTGGCACTTCAGAAGATGGTTTAGTGATGGACTTTGTAGTGCTGGCTTAACAGCTGCACTCAATGATCTAAGAGGTCTTTTACAGCCTAAACAATTCTATGTTTCTGTGGCTTTGGTTTTTAAGAAGATTTGAATAAAGGTCTCTTCTATCCTTGTATGGTTTTTCTTATGCTTGGATTCTCTGAAGTCTGGCCACATGTGCTTTATCATGTTCTTTTCCTTCTGTCAAGTTCCTTAGAAGATCTTTCTGTATGTGGTGACTTGTTTTATTAAAGCTTGTGAGAACTTGGTTATCTTTGAGACATCTACTTCTCTGTCAAAATCAGCAACAACTTCAAAATTTAGAGGAGTACAAGCCTGAGAGCTGACTGCAGAATCCTTGCTTCCATATGAAATGGGACTGCAGAACCATGGTGCATTAGGACACAGCTCATGCTCGTAGCATAGAAACAGAGAGACAGCATGGAAACTCAGGTGGGGAATATGTCAAAACCAATACATGGCAATTTGGTTACCTCCATTCATTAATACATGAATTTTTTAAGTTTCAAACCACTTTTTCATTAATTTCTGATTCATTAATTCCTAGAAGCAGCACCCATACTGTTCAAAACATCTTTCCAAATATATTGCCAAGCTCTTGGAAAGATTTATTTTCACCAACACCAGAAAAAAAAATCTGGAAGAATAATAAAAAATGGATTAAAGGGAACAGAAATAATTTATCAACTGCAGACATACAGGAATAGAAAAAGATGACTACAAAAGACTCCTCAAAAAAAATCAAGGAAAGAAAGGGAATTAAGTACAACTATTTTACACTAACAGTACATCTGTGTGTGTTTGTCATTGTCGCTGACAAAATGCCTCCGTGCCTGTTGGTACAAGAGATTACACAATATAAAGAGTATAAGGCAGACTCCTTCATCGGAAACTTGCAGCTTTTTTTCAGGTCAGATACCTAACAGGGCTGAATTCTTCTCATTTACACTGCATGAAACAGGAATAGCTCAGTCTCATTTCAGCATTTCAAAACCTGGAGAAATAGGAAGAAAATATGTTACCTTTTTACTTAAAACTTGTGCTTCTAGGCAGGAAATATATGGGCAACAGACCTGAAAACTGTCCCAGGGACAGATGTACATTTGACTTCCCCAAGCCCCTCTTACGCCACTCTGTATATGTTTTTCTAAAATCAGTCCCCTGTGTCTCTGTTTCAGTTTTTATTGGCCCTGCTTTTTATTTCCAAACACTAGGTTTCCAATTTGTACTGAAATAAGAATGATGTGCCTGTCAGAGTACCAGTGTCCATTATTGTTTTACATTAGAGAACTAAATTGCTTATCTGAGGCTACTCAGAGAAAGTTATTGGAAGAGCTTGAAGTCAAACTTGAGTTTTATGCTTCTGCCATTGGACCTTGTGGACTTTAATAGCATTTCTCTCAACTAAGGAGTTAAAATGCTTGTTCTTGACAAATAGTGGAGAGATGGGCTGACCTCAGGCTGTTCCCTATGTAGACACATATCACTTAGCCTCTGTAGTCTCAGCTTATTCTGCTTTAGGGCTGAATTTTAATGCCATTAACATGGATATTTATGTTTATGTGTCTTTTTGATGAGACAAAGCACAAAATTATTCTCAGGAACCTTCATAAGAAAGTGGTGGAACCTCTCTTCATTCCTCCAGACAAAGGCCTGGCTTGCTATAATGCTGCTGGGCTTATATGCAGCCTGGTTTAACATAACTGTGGGAATAAGCAGGAACGACTTCACTCTCCCGTGGGAAGGCATGCTTGGAGGCAGCAATGTATTGGCCCTGTATGTGCAAGATTACAGTATTTCCCAGCCTATGGAATATGTCCCACATGGTGAAACAGATTTGGTCAAGCTTAACATGATGTAGGCTCAGTGGTTCCCTCAAATCCATCTATTTTCTTGCATTACCTCCCCTCTCATCTGTACTCCCAGTGGTTTCTCTACAATATGATCCTGCCACTATGGACTACAGGTACAGAGGACAAGGAAACCAAAACTCCTCCTCCTCCCCCTCCAGCAGCATCCTATGTCAGACTGCCAGGTTAGCTCACTGAACTGCAGAGAACCATTCACGGTTTTCTGCTGTTGTGTTCATGCAACTTTCAAGCTTGTTCAGGTTATTTTGAGTTAAAAGAACCCAAGAACCATAGGGGAAGCCCATGGATGCTGGGAATCTGGAGGAGGAGAGTAAGAGTGGCCCTTGGGTGGTAGCAGGGTAGCAGACAGAAGCAGCTGCCTCAGGGGGTGGGGAGTCACTCTCTCAGGTCTCCTCACCAGGGAGAGTCAGTCTGGTGTCACCCAGAGTGTGACGAGATGAAATTGGTGATAGCAGCAGGAGGAGAGAGAGAAGAAGGAGGGAAGTCTCACCAAGACAAAAATAAGGAAGATTAACTGGAAGGAATAAGGAAGCCAAGGGGAAACAGATTGAGAGTTGCAGGAGTTCAGTGCCAGCAGATGTTCAAAATCAGATGGGCTGAGGGAGCTCCATAGGGAAATGAGGGTTGGAAGGGAAATGCATAGGAGAACGGCAGGAACCCAGAGGGAATTGCTGCCAGGTTAGAAAAGGGAGCAGGTTGTGCTGACAGGCTTCTCTTAAGCTGCTTTTCTCCCACTCTGTCGGTCTGATTTGTTTATTTTGCCCTAGAATTTTTCAAGTCATTCTACAGTAATGTTTGAAGCGGAAAGAAGGGATAAGCTTCTAGCAGACCCGTGTGTTTGACCCACAGTTCAGGATACATGCAGCTAAAAGCTGTTGCATCTATCACTTTACAGGTATTTCATTATCTCTGAGCAGAAAGCCTGTATATGATTTGGAAAATACCAGCAAGCCCTTAACCCCAGTAAAACAGTGGCAGAACAACCAAACCAGACAGACCCTTCAGTAACCCCTGCGTGTGTAAGGCAGAATAAATGGCAGCTGCATAGCAGCCTGCAGCCGCTCTGTACAACAATAAGGGAATTTGTTTCTGAAACCTCAGGTCTGGTGCAATGCATATGTATGGATTGTAAATGTACTTCCTTTGTTTCACTGACAAACATACAGATTGTGCAAGGTTGATGCTCACTGATCATCCTTTCTCAAACATTGGAAGGACTGGAAACCAACTCAGCTTGGAGTTTTTCCTTCTGTCAAACTCCATCTGGTTTTGTGTGATGGTAAGTTTGAATAGCCCTTCTCCTATGCTCACACCATGGATAGCTAAGTGAAGATAGCTGTGGAATCCAAAGATTCAGCAATATTTTTTCCTGTTTTCAAATATAAATCTATAACCTTTATTATAAACTAAAATTCACCAACTATCTAGAACTATTTATCAACCCTTTTATGAATCATTCATTATGTAACTCAGTTGTTACAACAATTTTGTCATAGCTTCACCTTCACCTTTAAACACTCTTCTGATTGAAAGGAAGGAGACAGATATCTTCTTTCATTCTTTCTTCTGGGCTCATCTTTGCTCTTGGGTCTTAAAATCCAACAAATTTTCCCATTCTGAATATCTGGTGCAACATGAATTGTACTATCATGTCATGTTACAAAAGAACTGTAGGTGCAGAACTTCCCAGATTAGTTGCTAACTACATTTTACAGGCTGAGAAAATTGAGACAAGAGAGATAATTTTAAATTATATGACAGCCAGTGGAAAGAAAATTAAAAATATTATTTTAACATAGAAAAAAATTAATTAGTGTGATAATGTGCCTACCAAAATAAAGTGTGTAGCATGGAATTTATTTCCTTTCTATGATGACTCTGCAGGCAGACACTCTTGTCCCAGATAACATGGAATTATGTTCAGATTAGGCATGAAAATCAGAAACACTGAGAAAGACCTAGGATCAAAGCAAGTTATGCTATTCAGACCCCTAAATTTACACATTCCTCAAAGCAAGGCCAAAGCTGATATTTCTCTTGAGTTCTTTTTATTTATAGGGTAGATATAACCCAGGCAGTACTAATTTTTACAGCACTACAGGGAAGTCATGATCAGCTACATCTTCCACAAGGAGTTTCTCTAATGAATTAGTCACAAACATATTTGTATTCCTCAGCACTCTGTACCTCTTGTGCCCATTACACGAATCTCAGATTCTAACAATTTTGTATTTTTAAACAAGCGCTTAAATGGTTATTCCCATTCTGGAAAAAAACATCAGTAACAAGTGATCCAACTCTACTGCATCCCAATTGTAAATAAAACTCTGATGAATTCTCTAAGTCTAAAGATAAGGCATCCTTTTTTCTGATTTTCTTTCTGAAACAAAAATTAAGCCAAGAGTGCTGTTCAATCAAAAGAAAAATACGGTCAAGAATAAGGTTGTTCTTGTGGATAAGACAATGAAGAGGTCTGTCACAAACTCTTTAAATGTCCTTGAAAAAGGCCACAAAACTCTCCAAGCCTTGCTCTTCCATGGCTGAAGTAAGACTTATGTTACTTTATTTCTTCCATTCTTAACCTTTCTGGCCTATTTTTGAATATAAATAATCAAGAAGTAGGAACTGCTTTATGGAATCAAAGACATCAAATGAAATGCCTTCCCTCTGGCAGTGACTAAGAGCAGATCTTCATAAGACAGTAGAAGATACTCCAGGGAAAGAAGTGGAAGCATAATCTATCCTTTTGAAAGATTCACTTTAATCCCTAGAAATTAGAGATTGACCTAAACCATGAAGCATGAAGTTTTTTGTCTGAACAAGTTTATTTTAGGTATTATAAGATACTCTTTTATTCATATCTACCAAATCATCTCCTAAATGCTGCTAAATAGTGTGGGAATGCATTCTGCTGGATGATTCTCAATGTCTGAATTATATCTATGCTATGGGGTGGCTGGGACTTTAAGTAGTTCACAAAAATATAAACACTGGTAGTGAAACAGTCAGGGGAGGGAACAGAGAGGGTCCTTTCATATAGTTGTAAACTTCCTTTTCTTTGTATGCTGGCAAGAATTTAGTCTTTAAAGAAAATATTGAGTTGTGCATTTTGCAATGGAGTTCTGTGCTAAACTATATCAAACAAATGAGTTGGCTCTTTTGTATCCTCTTTCTAATTTGAGATGACTCTGAGACAGCTTTGCTTTAGGAAAAACAGGAAGTTTGGGGATTCCTTTCCTCCAAAGCTGATATTTTTTGATTTCTAAATGCGTCAGGATGAAGGATAAAACACCATTATCACCCGGTGTAACTTTGTTTTGTCTTCATTTTGTCTGTGCAAGCACCTATGGTCAGTGCCAGGACCCCTAATTACTCACCTCATGTCTGGGATGGCAACTTGGGCATCTTTCTTGGTACAAACCCTGAGAAAGAAGAACAGGTCTCACCTTTTCTCTTCCTCAAATGGTGTAAGGTCAAAGCCTTGTTTTCATTCAGCAACTGAGCCTCTTCAGATCCTGCTTATGTGTGTCAAGTCTGCTTGGTTTTGTTGCTTCCTGTCCCCTGGAAGGAGGCAGGAGCAGGTTTAGGTGCCGACAGAGCCTGTGGCAGCAGTGGCTCAGTGCAGGGATGCAGCCCCAGGCACAGCACAGGGAGGGGACCGTGCTCCCCTCTGCCACGCATCGAGATGAGGAAAAGCAATTTCAATCCACAGCATAAGGCTTACAAAATAAATTGCTCTGCACCACCCCAGATAATTTGCAGTGTATTAAATGGAATCCTTTAAAAAGGAAATGCTCGCATGCAAAAAAAGAGCAGCAAAGTGAGGCTGCAGGACTGGGGGAATTGTCAGCCTTGCTTACTGGTACCACAGAACAAAGATAAATTTTAAATGGATTCAGCAATTGAAATGAGGGCCAGGCAGAAGCACCACTGAGAGAAGGAGGGTATCTTATACCTTTCTCCTATTGAGCATTCATCCAGGTCTCAATTTATTCCTCATCACACTGTCTGGAAAAGGACTGTGAAAGAGCAGCAGCAGCAGCCTGAATGTTGGCATCTCCAGCTGTTCCTCATTTGCCCCAGCCCTGTGTTTGGCATGGGCAGCATGGCAGACTGGGAAATGGCTTTGACTCGGCACATCACCAGGGCAAGGTGGAGAGTGCCACTCTCAAGGAAGGCAGGGGGAGAAAACAGATTTATCAGGGCTCCTTGCTGCAAACCAAGGGCAGTAAAGAGTGGAGAGGAGGGGGAATTGCCCTGTGAAGGGTAGATGGAAGTATTGCAGGGTTATATTGCATTAATATGCTTTGTGAAATTAGGTGAAGCAGTTAAATATTGAAAGAGCCAGGGGAAAAGACAGCAGACATAATGCAGCACCACAGACTTGGCTAAAGTGGAAAGGCACCTTTGAAGGTCAAGAGCAGATTACTCAAGAACACATCCAGTCAGGTACTTACCCAGCCCAATGACACTGCAATCTCTGCTACAGTGCCCAAAGAGTCCTTAAACTGGTTGTGCTGGGTAATATTGCAGTCTGCTGAGTAAATATTCTGGATAGCAATCTTCCAGAAGCTGGCTGGCCCATGCTTATATGCACCTCAGTGACTGCTAAGAAGAAACACCCTGGAGGATCTTTGGTCTTTTATGGACAGGCCAGGGTCATTGCCTCCATCAGGAGCCTGACCAGGTTATAGGCCAAGTGAGCATAATAATGAAAGACCTTTCCAAAATGATATTTCAAAAATAGCCTTTTGATGTGGCTCGGCCTATTGCAAAACATTGACAATTGTTGCAGTTTGTTCCCTGGACATAACAACTATTACAGAGACTTATTTTTATTTTGTTTCTATAAATGTTACAATCCACAGTTCAAACATGTAAAAGGAAAAGTAGTGTGGAAAACAAGATATTGAAATATTTTACATTTTCCTTATGTCGTTTTAAACTAGCCTACTTCTTTAACAGGTAAAGATTTGGCTAAAAATGCTTCTGTTTAAAACTGCTCTCAGTAAACTGTAGCTCAGTTTTTGTTATGAGTGGGAAAATTCTCTGTCAAACAACAGGGTTGCATTTCCATTAAAATCTTAAAATCCAATTTATGTGCTGTGGTTGGTTTAAATGCACCCATGTATCATTTGGATTTCTTCCTGTGTGAAAGGTGCGAAATCTGTGTTCAGCTTGGATTTTTGAAAAGAGTTAACAAAAACATAAGTGCAGATGAGTACAGCAGCTCTCTCTCCCATGAGGAAAAAAAAATAAAATGTTTAGTGAATATCTTTCCCATGTGAATTAAGAGGAAGATATATGTAAAACTGCTTTTAGTATGCAAACTCATAAATTCAAAAGGAAATTGTTAAGGATCTGAGCAGCTTTCACACACACTGATTTCAATAAAAATTGAAAAGACTCAGGGGGAACACCATCATGCCCTTAAATTCACCATTTTAAGACCTCTTGAGCTTATATTCTGAGCACAGCTCAGAGCATTTTAACCATGCAAAATGGACGGTGCCTACTGCTAGCATCCCACTGCCAGGGACTGGCCAGGAGAGCTAATCATGCAAAGAGACCCTGGTACAGCTCCAGTGTTCACTTTTCAGGGGGAAAAAAAAGCTATAAAGTCTCCACTCTGATACCTTTCCAATCTTTTTTTGCAGCTATTCACAGAGTAGTTCCATTCACAGTGACAGACTTCAGCAGTATTAGACTAATGCCTATGTAAAGGGTAAGAGAAACCACATCTTTTAATATACTTTATTGCAAGCTTTCTCTGCAGTTTACATGCAACACAGCAGGTTAAAGATCCTTAGAGAAAACATCTTTGTCATCCAGATACTTTTCTAAGAGATAAAGTTACTGAGATAAATAGGACAATACCAACCACACAACATTAAGGTTATGATTCTTAATGGCCTTAGCAAACTTAAGCAAATCCTTTTCAGAATTCTGACACCATAAATGAAGTGTTTGAGATGGTATCTCCAGCATTTGAAAGAGCAACTCTGACACATACTTTGATTAGGGAAGCTGACATTTCTGTTAAAGTTCAGCAAGTCACAGCATCCTCTTAACATATGGCCGAATATTGCAATGTTCTCTTCTGAAAAAGGTGAGTGTGACTGCAGATCTCATAAGTTTTGAAGGCAAAAACAAAATGTATTGCATCTGATTCACTTTTTCTTTCTCAGCAAAACAAAGAAAAATGGGGAGACAGATAAAATACCAAAGTAGAATAATGATAATAATAAATCCCACAAGTGCTTTGAAAACTTAGAGAAGACAAGAAAGCAATGCAAATTTTGCTATTATACAAATATTATGGTACTGAAATTGCTGAGATAGAAGTTGAAGTATATTTAGTATGATATTATCACTCTTCTGGTTTGATGACAAACAAGCCTCAAACCTAGAGATGGGATTCAAGCCATAGTGTGAGATTTACCAGCCAGTTTTGCCCATAGCTCAGATTACCTCTGTTCATATCTCAAGATCTGGATGTCCAAAATATTTCTGCAAATTTAGAACATACGGAGTAGAAACTATTGGAAATTCTGCCACCACAGATCCTCCTGAAATATTGCAGTATCTGGGTTGTGACTAGATACGTGTACTAACAGATTACTCATCACAGGACTGGATTCAGTGAGAAAGTAGAATGCAAATCTTTTATGTAAACATGTAAAAGGATTTAGATTTTTTTTTTCAGTTCAAGATCTGGGTAATGGATCTGGTCAGTACACATTTATTTAAAGCAATTTATCCAGCTCTCTGTTTTGTTCTTCATTTGTCCATAACATAAAAAGAGGGTCTCTGCAGGAAATATAAAGAGGCCCTGAAGTGTAGCATGAAGAGTAAGTATTTACACAGGGCTTACAAACAGGGTATCTTGAAGAGGAGGGTGCTCCATTTATACCATCCACTAGCAGTTTATGCAAGCTGTCTATGTAACTGCACACCCTAAATCATGGGAATAAGGACCAATTCCAGAATAGTTTAAAAGGCTTATATCTGCTTTTATTGAAATAAATGTACTGGAAATAACAGAATAAGGAAACAGTCCGAAGGCTATAAAGCTTGCATAAAGAAACCATTATGAAGGTGTGCCAATAGAACAATTTGATATTGTATTACCAATCCATCTTTTTTGTTGTTGTTGTTGCTATTGGGTTTTTTGTTGTTTTAAGATTAATTTTATCCAATGGCTTTTCCATTTAAAGGATGAAATGCAAGATCTATTTCCTGAGATGCAAAGTGGAAATTTTCAAAAGAAATACTAAAAATCTAATCAAGATTAGGCGTCAGTCTGAGATGTGGCTGGCTTTTTTATTACAATTTACCTTCACTCTTTGCCATCTCAGCTGTACGACCAGATTTGCCTCTCACAACATTTTCATTTTAGATACCATATGGAACCTGAAAACAGAGACAACATAAAACCAGAACAAAGGACCCTGTAAATTGAAAATTTCTGAGGATTTCAGATTAAGGAAAAGTGTTTGGCCTCTTTTATGATGAGTCACAAGCCAAAGTGTCTAGCAGGATGTCGGTCTTGGAGGAGGACTGCCCTGGTTATACAGTAATGGATTGCACAAACACCACAAATATTTGCTGTTTTCTGGGGAACTCAGAGCTGTGTCACCCCAAGTCCCTGGGATATTCTATCCAAATTTCTTGAGTGGATGCTGTAAATACTAATTAGAAGGGCAAATAGCATTTTTGCCTCTTTCTGTTTCCCAGGGTTGCTCTCAATGTCAGTATTCATATTGGAGAATCTGCGAATCAACCTTGGACTAGGTAGAAAGAGGAAGCAGAAAGGCAAAAAGCCTCTTCTCCATTCCCTCATGCACTCACCCAAAAACCATCCTTTAACAAGATAAAGTTTTTAGCATTCAAGGGAAAAAAAAGCTGCCTGTGACTTGCTGAAAGTAACAACTGTCTGCAAACATGTGAAACAGAATGATAACATCTTTTGATCATCACACCACAAAGCATAAAATACCTTGTACTCTCTGTAATTTATTACCTTTGGAATTTTTTTTTTTTTAAAGAAATGTTATGTGAAAGATCCTAGACTGGCAGACCTTCAAAGAAACTTCTCAACATGGGAGTCATGTCTCACTCCCTTGTTTCTCTTCCCAGGCCCTGACAAGAGTCATCCCAGTGGCCTTGCTGATGAAACTGCCCATGGGGAAGGGGCTAAGGGGGCAGTTAACACTCAGCCTCAGCATGGCCCCTTATGATGCTTCTGGTGAGGGCCACGACTTGTTCCTTAGGTAAAAATCATGTCATCCAAAATATATGGGCTTACCTTTCTAAAGTTCTTCACAGAACAGAACACCTCTGAAGGGTATTTTATGAAATCTTTAACTGCCCTTGAAGATCAGGGCTGATGACAACACTTAAAATTCTTTGCTAGAATATTTGGTGCCGTATTGATTTTGATCGTCAAATTATTTTGATAAATTCAGTTGTTGATCAATTTCTCCAGGACAAGTTCAGAGTCACAGTTAGGTGGGCTCTGAAGGGCCAGCAGCTGAAGGCTGGGATACCAGCTCTGCTCACTTGTCTTCTGGGGAATTCTGGGGAGCAAGTGAGACTTCTTGATCCTTCAGCATCTGGGACAGACACTTCGAAAGGAATAATGATGTGGCCAAGGAGGATTGCTAGAGTAAAGTGGGAATGCAAATGCAGGATGTATTTGTGGGAAGGATCACTGCATGAAACATTCAACTTCCTTTAATCAGCATTTAACTTCAGTTCCAAATGGCATTTTGCCTCCATAGTTATCTCCTGATTCCTAAGCATGTTTCATATGAGATGCAATGCAGGTAACCATGTGCTCTGATGGCTTTGGCTTTAACTTCTTTCTTGTACCAAAGATCTGTGGAACATTCTTGGCACGAGCTGTCTGGCTCATACCGCAAGCAGGACGAAAGTCTTTCTCAAGTTCTCTATTGCAAATGAACTGTAATCCCTTGATTTCTAAAGCTTGGGACTAAGTCCATAATAAAACCACTTCTTCCAGTCCTCAGATGCTGTTTCAGACTAACACCCACAGGAAGCTCAACTTCCTCCATTAGGTTTGTACATGGAGAGGAATGTGAGCAGGAAAATCTACTAGAAATGGAAATATTGTTTCCGAGAACCAGGCAAAAGGGCCTGACAGCATGTCCTTTGCTCACAGAAGTGTGGTCAGTATCGAGTCGGCTCTGAATTTTAGGGTGCCTTAAGAAGAAGGAAATTTTCAAGGGCAGTGGAAAGGCGGCCAAAGTAACAAGCCAAAGTCTTACTCAGAGGAAACTTCCCCTAAGCTCAGTGGGGGTTTCCCTTGAGAAAGGGCAGTGAGGTTGAGCTCATAAACTCTGCATATGGATTTAGCAAAAAAAGGATTTGTCTGTTCAGACTGGAGGAAAAAGTTTATTCTCTTATGAACAAACTATACATATGGACCTTGTTAATTACTGGGAGTTCCATAGGATTTATCTCTTCACCAGCATATTTATTTCTCCTAACATCTAGTGTACCTTTGACCTTTAATATAGTATCAATATTAAAAAAATAAACCAATAAAATAGCATGGTTACCAGAACTTAGGAGTTTCTCTTGTATTGTCAAAATACTCTCTTTGCAGTCTCACTCATTTCCTGTCAGGAGAGTTTGGCTCCAGTCTCCAGTACATAAACAAGCCCAGGAGCTGGCCCAAGCCAGACATTCTGCACAGCTAACTACGAAAGATGCTTTAGAATAAAGAAAAATATAATTGTCCCCAAAGGACCCGATCTCTTTTTGGGTGTCCTATATCTCTTTGCCTGGCTTTTTAAACATCCCCCTCTGTCCTTCTGGACAAACAGCCAAACAAAAGCAATGAGAAGGTTTATTATTTTGTTCTGCATTTCTAATGAATTTTTCAATTGACTCTAAAGACAGGTTCCTGATATGCATGTGATTGTTCCTGATGCAAATGAGGCACTGGAATTGTCACTCTTTTGCAGCTAGTGAAAGGAGGTTGGGGTACAGCTCCTTGTGGGGCCATATGCACTAATTCAGGTAGTGAGGAAAGCCTATCTCCAAATTAATGTTTGCCATTAGCAGAGCTTTGTGTCTATATTGATGCATTGGGGATTTGAGGTATGTTGTGGAGGGAGAATCAACCTTTGCTCCAGAGCACACCATTTTCTCCTGGGGACATACCCATGCCAATGTCTCAGCCTGAGTCAGGAAAAAAAAATTGCTCCAATAGCTTTTTCTTTTGAGCTTTCACAACAGAATAATCCTTTCCTCCCTATAAACTTTTATCTTTAATTGGTTTTTAGGGACTCTTGTCCATCTACTTTTTATTCTTTGTGAATAATTCTGCCTTTCTCTTCTACGTTGCATCTCAGACCTACAGTCCTATTTGCCTTGTTTTCTGGGTTGGTCTTTAAGTAATGTGAGTTTAATGCTGATACTGCGTTACTGATCAATCAAACCTGTGCCAAGAGCATACACAAAATAAATAAATAAATAACCCCTCCGGTATATTTTGATGTGCCTTTGAAAGGAGGAAAATTCCTTTCACATGGCCTCTTGTCCCTAGAAATCTACAAGTTTCTTTGTCTTGGCAAATGGCCAAGCAGCACGGTGATGTACCATTTTTCTTGGCCAGTGTTTTTAGGTCTTTTGAAACCAGACCAAGTGTTCACATGGTATTTCTTCATTTAACAGCTGCACGACAGTGACCACAGCTGCATGTGCAGCTTCCATCTATAGCAAGGGACGCTCTGGGTTTTTTCTGAGATAGCTGACTAAACGAATTCAAACTCAAGACTGATACAGGCAGTGCTGTGACTTCCTACAAAGCCATTTTACTCTACCTATAAACCTCAGGCTTTCAGAAAGCAGAGCCAGAGAGGGGCCCTTGCAGGGTGATTGTGTATACATATGCTAATTTTCTGCGTGCATAGGACCAAATTAGCATCTCCCAAGGTGAATGCCATGCAAGTGGACTGAATCCGAACATCTGTAGTCCACCTGGCAGCAATCCTTGGGAGCCCACACTGCCTGGTGCCTTCCCTCAACCCAGTCCAAAGCCCTTGGGGTTACAGACTTGGCTGTCTGTTTAAATTGACCCTGTTTGGAGTGGTCCCTTACATCATTTAATTTCATAAGCTATAAACTAAACTATTTGTAAGATTGGCCTAAGTTACTTGCTGACAAAATGCAATGGTGCTTGTAAAAAAAAGGGAAAAAAGAGAAGGGGGAGAACCCCATCAAAACACAGTTCATGTGTAAGGCAAAATCAGCCAGGAAACGTTTATGATGGATCCTGAATGATCAGACATTCTGAAAGTGGAAAGGAGGAACAAATGTTTCCCTGACTGCTTGTTAGGGGTTTCTGTGGTGCTCCAGTGAAGAGTGGCGAGGTTTATGTGGGGTTAAGATATCTGAAACTAAGCCTGTCAGGATGGAAAGATTCTGCCCATGCTTAAAAAGAGACTGTGCATTTGTGCACTAAAATATGCTGGTTGAAGACCATAATAATAATATTATTAACCAGTTGTTGGTGGTTTGAACATGAATTGAGAATGGAACAAACCCATTTTAAAAGCCACAATAGAAATAGTATGCCAAAACACCTCAGGGAAAACTCCTAAGGAGTTTAATTTTTTTCCAAGACTAGAGGATTGGGGTGCTAGTGAGTTAGGTGGATGTGGCTGCTTGATAGATTTATTTATGTACAAGGATGTGTGTTAGTTTTTTATCCATTTGCTTAGGAATTGCAATGACCATATTGTGAAAGCAGAATTGCTGCCCAAGAGGTCATTTAATCTACACACACTACGAAATAGATAGATGGGACAAACTGACAAAGACTGCATGAGATAAGAGCTGAGGTCAGCAAAGCAATCGCAGTTTTCCTTTTGTCCAATTTGCCTTCTGTTTAGCAGTGGCTCAAGGCTCGGAAGCACTGGGAATGTGGCTCCCCTGCTGTGGTCCAGCCTGGGCAAAGCAGGGCAATGGCACAGGCAGGTTCGTGAGGGAGCTCCACTGCTGTGTGAGGCAGAGCCCCGGCAATCACAGGCAAGGAGGCTGAAATTGCCACTGTGGGGGGGCACTGGGGAAGTGAGAGGAGTGGTCAGTGCAGACCACCCTGGCTGGGCTGTGACAGCAGGGCCCTGGGGAGCAGTTAGTGTTTCCTGCCTCTGGAACTCTCCTGGAGGTCCCTTTCCTTTCGGGTCTCCGAGGTGTGTGCCTCATGGCTCTCAGCCACAGAAAGATTTGGGCACAAGGCTCATAGGGTCAAAAGGAATGGCCACCCTTGTAGCAAAAATGAAGCTCATCTGTGTTTGTTGAATTCTTTTGGCATGTTTCTTTTAGTGAGGAGAAGCCTTCACACGCTGTCGGCTCTCCCAGCACAGGACACGGCACAGTTGCTCAGCTCCTCTTGCAAACACTCAGTATTCCCTCTGTTGGTTGCTTTTGCACTTATGGTTTTGCAGCTTTGTCTTATGATATGCTACAATTTTAATGTTTAAAGGCAAAGGATGGACAAAAATAAGGAAAAAAGGATGTCCTACTAAGGAATTCATTACAAAACACATTCAAAGGTTTGCTAAAAATTCCATAGTTGTTTCAGGGTGTAAGCAGTCCAATGGGTCAACAGGTTGCTTTTATCCCTCCCTAATCTGAGCACCTTATATCAGCATGTTTACATCCAGCTGTGGCATAGCCCCTTGTGCCTATTATGTATTCAGACATTATTAATAATTGACTAACCCTTTACAAACCACTTAGATGTGGAGTCTCGCTCTAAAGTGGAAACAGGAGCTGATCAGAGAGGTGCTTGTCAAAGAGGCTATTAGGCAACATCCTTCCTGCCTGAAAAAACCCATGCTAATAAACTAACACATGAATTCAGGTAAATTCTGTTCCATTTTTATCTGGAGTTTCCTTCTGTGAATTCAATTTCTTCTTTGGCTCTTTCTCTGTTTACTCAAAAGAGATTTCAAGTACTCTAGGGGATTTGGGTTGTATTTTCTGTGAAAACATTTTCTACCTATGTCATTTATTAATTCACCAATCCTATATGGTCTTCTTTCCTCATGACATACCAGGAATTATGCACATGCACTCAGGGGTGAGTGAGCTGTAATGATTTCCCCATGTAAGGCTGCCAATATGTTTGTTGTTGTAATGTGCTACTATGCAAAAAACCCTGAGGGAAAAACATGTGTGTACGTTGGATGAGTGGCTTTGTTGGAAGTTGTGTAACCATGAATGAATTGAATATACTTTATGGGTTTATAGAATCATAGAATAGTTTGGGTTGGAAGGGACCTTTAAAGATCATTTAATTCCAACACCACCACTCCCCCTCTCCCTCCATGGACAGGAACATCTCTCACAGTAACAGATTTCTCAATGCTCCATCAACACTGAACATGAATATCCCAGGAAAGGGACATCTACAGCTTCTCCAGGCAACCTGTTCCAGTGGCTCACCAACCTCATGGTAAAGAATTTCTTTCTTATATCTAAACTAAATCTACCCTCTTTCACTTTAAAACTGTTACAGCTTGTCCTATCACTACATGCCCCAGTAAAAAGCCTTTCTCCATTTTTTTTTTTTAAATGAGCTGCTCTAAGTATTGAAAAGAAGAAGTAAGGTGTCTCCACAACCTCCTCTTCTCTGGGCTGAAAACCCCCAATTCTCTCAGGCTGTCTTGATAAGAGAGGTGTTCTATCCCTCTGATCATTTTTGTGCCCCTCCTCTGGACCCATTCTAGCAGTTTTATGTCCTTCCAGAGGCCACAAATGTGTGATTTCTAGAAGTCACAAATGTGTCTGCCAGTGGCCAGGGCTTTGGTTTCATCATCCACACTGAACCTAGGGAGGTTATAATTCTTCACACCTCTCCTCATAGGCTCCAATGAAAGGATCTCTCCTGCCCTCTCCCAGGAAATATGCCTAGCCTGCTGTTACAAGCCACTTTGAAGCAGTGTAAATGAGATTTCTGCTAATAAATCCCTTGGGGTGAATTAGAGTGAAATGACACTAAACGACCAGTGTATACATGAGGGAAATTTATTTTAAAACAATTTAAATGAGGTGCAAAAGAGGTATGTGCCCATCTTGGTTCTTTTAAATACAAGTATAAAAATATCAAAAAGAAAATACTCAAGGAAAAGAAAGAGAATGAAAGAATAAGGTATAACTACTCATGGGTCCAGCAACAAGATCTGATTGTTTTCATTTCACTGCATTAATGGTCACAGTCTTGATCCTTTGAGGGGTTGGCCCACCAAACCAAGAGTTTGTCAGCTTACACACATTCAAGTTGGCATAGGAATGGCCAGATCCCTTCTCAGGGAGGGAATTCTTTCTTTCTGATGCAACATTTTGGGGCCTGTGTAGTCTTCTGATGGAGAGTTTCCAGAAAGAGTCTGGGGGTGCTTTGGGGCCCCTGATGGCCCTCAGACCCCTCTAGGTAAAGGACTGCTGTTTGACCCTGTTTCTTGCAACTGTGCAACTGTGTCTTAGGATGAAAAAGGGGAAGTTGGCACCAAAAAAGCATTGCCCCACCTCCACAGGATCTACTTCTTACCAGCCATTCCCCTTAGTTAGTTTGGAGCAGCTTCCTGAAGACACCACATTCCCAATTGTCCTGGATGCGGTCAACCAAGGAGCAACAGAGACAGTGGTTAGATTGCCACACTGCAGTGGCAGAGAAGGGATAAACATACATGATTTGCAGTAACTTCTGATGGAATACACTTGATGGCTTAAAAGCTTTCTATATAATAATATTAATTCCTACTGACTCCTAACCAAGCTTTTTTTCCAGTCAAGAAGAACCAACATGTGAACTAGGAGGCACTGAAGTGACTTCGTTTGACAAGAGAGGCAGAGTTCCACAATTGAAAGGTATTGCTGAGAGCACGCTCAGGGGATTCACTGTGGAGTTTCATAAATTTAAAATAAAGCACCTGCCTCTATGTTGAGTCCTCCATTTCTGTACTACTGAATGATCCTTTGAAACCAAAGATATTGATATAGTCTATGCTGCAGGGGAATCAATAAAAACTTTAATCACAAAATTAAATAAACCCAAATCTACTGACATTACATGCTGCCACTTTTGGAAGGGGAAACATGACATTTTATAGTCCTCCTGCAACTGGACTTATTACTTACAAAAAAAAAGAAAAAAAAAATCAATAGTTTCTTCAGGGCTATTATGATAAAGGAAAAGGACCTTCCAATCATTTTGAGTTGACATCTCAGTGGGCTTTAGTGCAGTTTCAGAGGAATAGAAAGACATTCTTCCATGATACAAATATTTTTGACGGAAGGAATTTATTACCTTTAGATCTTCATCACTGTCTCTGAACTTCCTCAAAAAATTTGTGCCACCATTCTATCCCAATCATCATTCATAGATTTCCCTGGCCCAGCTGTGAAAAAGCAGGGACGTGAAGGTAGGGACCTGTCTGTGAAGTAGCAAGGTACTCTACAGACACCCGCATGAGTCACACATACAAGGATATATGCCTGAAGTTCCTATATTGTACTAAGCAAAATGAATCTAGAAATTATCTTTGTCAATTGTCAAGTAGTATTATGCAGAATCATAAGTAAATATAAAACTTAAAAGTCCTTATTTGTAAAAAACTAAGACTTCTTGTATTCATAAAAAGTTTGAAGCTAAGAGTTTCTTCAGAAAAGGTACTTGTTTTGAAACTACTCTGTTTCCCTGAAAAAGTGTTTCAAAAGTGAAGAATGAAGTCCTTTCATTTATTAAGTCTTTTTCTGAAAAGAATAAGGATACATATAGTGGGAGCTTCCCTAGTGGAAAGGCATCAAACCTCTTCATTTTATGCCAAAAATAAAGATTCTACATCCATGTTCTTCCTGGAAATTCACAGAAAATTTCCATTTTGGGATTTTCTCTTTCCAGGGCAAATGTTTCAAAATGTGAAATATTTCTTTATAGAATAAAAACAAACAAACAAACACCCCCCCCCCCAAAAACCCCAAACCTCCAAAAAACCAAAAACCAAAGAAAAAACCCCAAACCCCAAATAAAAGATTTATTTGTAAATAATTCTACTATAGCCATCAGATTTTTCATTTCAAATTTTGCAAGAAGTCAATGACTTTATGTATAAACAGAAAGATTTTTCATTTATAATCATCATATTTCTTGTTATTATGACTGTTATTTGTGATAGAAGGGAAACACACTGATTCATCTGAAAATGGTTAAGAGTTTTACACAACAAATAAATACATAATCTACAATACCAGAAGCAGTGTTCTGTGTTCTGTGAATCTATAGTAGTTCATCCCACTTCCGAACTAACGGAAATTCGTGGAATAGGGATAAAGGAATTTTTATCAATAACCCAGGCAGAAGCAGGTCTTTTTTCCCTCTTAAATGAGCTGACATATTCAGCTTTTGTGGTGTGTTAACCTTGGCTGGCTGCTGGGTGCTCACCAAGCTGCTCTATTGCCCCCTTCTTACAGGACGGGGGGAAATTATGAGGAAAAGCTCATAGGTTGATATCGGATCAAGATAAAGACAGGTAGATAATTTATCAGTTACCATCATGGGCAAAACAGACTTAGCATAGGGAAATTAGTTTAAGTTACAGAGAATTAAACAAAATAGCCTAATGAGAAATAAGAACAAATCATAAATCACCTTCTCAACCCCCTCCTGTCATCACAGGCTGAATTTTCTTCCTAACTCTTTCACGTCCTCCCTCCCAAGCAGAGCAGGATGATGGGGCATGGGAGGGGTGGTCAGTTCCTTCAGCTTCATCTCTGCTCTTCTTTACTCCTCACGCTCTTTCCTGCTCCAGAGCGGGATGATCCCACAGGATACAACCCTTCACAAACTGCTCCAGGGAGTGTCCTTCCCATGGGCTGCAGCTCTTCAAAAACTGCTCCAGCATGATTCCTGTCCGTAGGGAGCAGTCCTTCAGGAACCGACAACTCCAGTGTGGGTTCCCTGTAGGATTACACAAAATTTGTTTTAAATCCATTTTTTATTTATTCTGGAATGATGGACAGTTTCCTAGCTTTTGGCAAGGTTGGGATCTTTAACAAGTTCTGCTCATGATCAAAGTCAAGAAGGAAAGTTGTGCCACTCTTCTAGATAACCTGTCGTAATGCCTCATTCACACCCATTTATTCTGAATATATTCAGAGCTACTATTCCCTTTTCCAAATTTTCACAGTATCCTAAAAAGCATTTCTCTGCAGGGCTAACTTTGAATTCAGGAACAAAGAAGAGTCACCACCTGTTGAAAGATGTGTCCATGGAGTCATTTCCAGGATAGAGACCGGTTTCTTGAATGTTGTTTTTCATGGAAGTAACCTTTAGGGCAGAATTTATATCAGAATCCATTAGGGACAGACACAATTGGATCTATCACAGCATTTAATGACTTTCTGGGCCACATGTCACTTTGCTTTGCATCTTGCAGGCAATTTGTGAATGGCTGTTGGTGAGACAAGTTCTGCTATATATCTTTCCTGTAGAATATTGAACATGACACAATAAAATCTGATTTTAATCTCAGGATAAATAATAAAAATAATATAGAAAAGCTGTTAGTAAATACTATAAAAGGAATTGCTTGAAGGTGTTTTTTGATAGTGTAGTTATTTATAAACCTCTCCTTCCAACACGCTAAAAGACTCATTAAGTATGGGGACTCTGGATAAGAGCAATAGAGTGCGATGTGCAGTGGGTAGCATGCAGTAAATATTCAAAAGGCACTGGAGAGTCCTTGTTCAGGGAGCAAGCTCGGGAAGTGATGTAAACTCTTCACAGAGCACTTAATTTGATTCTATCAGAGATTTATTTCAGCATGTGATTGATGGAAACTGACTAAGTGGTAGTGTGGCAAAAGTACAAAAGCTATTGAACTATTAATGTTATTTATAAGGACAGGACTAGCCATGATAAGCAAGGACCAATATGAAATGCTTGTTTACTTATTTGGCGTGAAAAGCCTTCCTTTGTGAGGAGTCAGCAGGACTGAACAGGCTGAACAGAAGGCAAACACAAGTGCTGGCCTCCCAGAGCCATCATAGACTCAGCTCTGCCTACTGTGATGTGGGAAGCTGGTTAGGGCTGAGAGATTTTACAACAGATTTTGGAAGCACTTTTTGCAAAATAAAGTATAAACACAAAGGCCCTGAACTTCCTTGGATTCAGAAAATGTTGTTCTTCATCTCTGACCTGTCTGCTGCACTGGGCTTTGCCATTTCATCTCTCTTGTTAAGGACATCAGAAATGGGTAAGCAAAGTGGAGCAGCAATCAGGTTTTTTTTGTACTTGACAATCATTTTACCTCCCAAAGAAATCACCCCTTTCTTGGGTCCACATTTTCTGAGTGCTTAGAAATCACCACAACATAAATATATGCCAATCAAGTGGTTAACATAATAGCATATTGTGAAACTATATGTAAACATCAAACTACATTGATTGGGCAATTTCCTACCCAGTTATTCTTGAATTACCACTTCCCTGAATATGTCTTTTAGGAATGTCTCAGCTAGAAAGCTGTCTGCAATGTTTTATTCTCTTTAGACCCAGTTTATTCAAAATATCCCAGCTCCCACACAGCAGCCAATATATTGCAGGCCCCTGGGCCAGCAATAGCAACACAAATGGGTAAATGATTGGCCAGGTACAGAATGCATGGAGGAATATGGGTAATTGACCCATAAATATTTGTCTCAAATAATGCAAGAACCTCTTGCTTGTCGTTTGCTGCAGGAGCTCAATCTCTAACCCATTTAATACCATGATCCTGAACTCAAGCAGAGGGATCAGACATACCAACATTCCAGTACAGGAATCCCTGTGGTACCATTTAACTTGGAGGAGGAAGGAAGGGCTGGAGTTGCAGGTGGCCTTGCAATTCTTGGGAAACATCCCACTTCACATGAAGGTTTCCTCAGTAACTATGCAAAGCCAACCAATGTGTCAATCAAACTGTAGTGAGTAGTCAGTCCAAACATCTGCCTTTTTTGTCTGGTTTCCCTGGGTGTTCTGCCTGGATTTTGTAGCGTAGAAATACTTGACATGGAAGCATTTGCTCAGTTCACAGAGAAAGGCAGAGCAGCTTCTTGGACTCCTGTCTAATTTGCTTTAGCCAACCAGTCATCTGCATGACAGAGGACTGTTTTTAATTTGATGCTGGTGCACTGATTAACAGTGCAGGTCCCTTAGACTTGCCAATCAGAAAGATTAAACAGTGAGCTTGTAAAAATTTTCTTATGAAAAGTGACATCCTCCTATCAGTTCATGCTGGCATCTATCTGCTACAAGAAAAATGAAACTAAATATTTTGTGTCATACAAATCAAAGTAGGAAAGAACAGGAGGAATATGTGGCACTTTTTCCCAGTGCATCAAGCAGTTGTTTCCCAGAGAATAATTAGATCTCTTTAATTTATTGACATTTTAGGCAGGATTTATGCAAAAAAATAAAGTTTTGAAGGAATATGATATTCAAGACCTGCTTTCAAGTTTAGTCCAAATTCATAGAGGCCAAGGAGAGTTTTGTCTTAACAGAGCTTTGAATCAGGAGTAGTTTTGCTCCAAGAAGTCTCCACTCCTCAATTATCTGCAAGATATGCGATTTTTTTTCTTGTAAGGACAGGCCTTCTGGCGGATCTTATGGGACGCCAGATCCAAATAACATCTAAATATCTCCCGACTGTCTAGGCTCTAATTCTGACCAGAATCAGGACATATAGAAAAAATTTTCACACAAATTTTGCTGATGTATTTTTCAGAAGTACACACACAAAAAGTGCTGGACTTTTAGTTTAGACCAAACATTATCTCAACTGTTCTTGCAACCACATACTCTTCAAGGACCTCTATAAGTTAGGAAAAATGCTTATGATAGATGATAGAATTATGATAGAATTATAAACAGAAGTCCAGGTGAACCTAGAACTAGTATTGCCCCCCCTTAGGTTCATATGTCTAAATGCCAAATGCCAGCTGGGACACTGCAATCTTTGGCTGTGTCTGCTCTATCAGAAGAATGAGACAGTAACTAACAAAGCAGCATGACTGTGCTCTTTCCTTCCTGATTCTTGGCTTCACCTGGGTTATCAGCTGGCCTCAGTGGGGCTGCACAGAGCCTGAGCTGAGCTCAGGTTCCCTGCTCTTGGGCCGCCCTGGATGTGCCCAGCCCTGCCCATATCCAACACACCCAGCACGTGAACAGGAGTGTGAACTCTGCTCGTCCCCAAACCTGCCTGGGCTGACCAGCCCAGCCCCAGCAGCTCAGCAGGACAGACTTGACAGGGAGGCTCAGCAGGGCTTGGGACTGTGACATCCACGTGGCAGTGGGGACATTTGTCTGTGTCGTACCAAGCAATTAACAGCCACCGAGCACAGGACCAGGGCAGGGGCCATGGCTGACTCCTTTGCTCCCTGGGGATGCTCAGATTTGCACAGCAGCAGGAAGGGGTCAGGCACTGGTACCACTCACGATTTCTCACCTGCAGGTGAGTGGGGGAGGCCACCTGGCTTTGGGAAAGAAGCATTCTCTTCCTTGCTTTGTATCCTGCTCATGACACCCCCTGTTGCGGTTTATGTACAGGTATATAGCAAAAGTTTATTGCATGATGCCTGAAATACTGGTTTGATGCTGGTTTTTCTTGTCTGGTCCATACATTAATTTGACCGGGCATATTTTGCCTCTTTCAATCAGACAATCTTGACTGATAAAATAGTGATAAAATGTCTCATGTGCTCTGCCAGAAACGGTCATATTCCCATTGTTTACTGATTCCAGGCAAGCTGAGTCAGAGTGGCACTACAAAAAAATACTTGAAAAATAAGTTAGAATAGGAGATAAAGATGATTGGACTGTCTTAGGACTTTAAGATTGCTGTAATTTATCCTTTTATGAAAAACATGGATTTTTTTTTTCCAAAAATTGATTCTGTGTTGTTTGTTGAGTGTTGTAGCCGCTGCCTTCTATCTTGGCTTTTTAATTTTTCTAATTGGTGAAGCAATAACACAGGGAAGGTGGAATGTGCTCTGCAAGTGCAAAGCAAAATCCAGGCTCATTGATTTTGGTGAAAATTAAGGCCTACATCTATATTTTATGCTTCTACAGCACATTCCATCTTCCACACTTTTCCATTTATGGGATAATGTCACTGGAGAGAATACTTCTCATTCACTTCTGTATTATTTAGCCATGTAATGTGATAGTGATAAGATCAAGATGTTTGGCACTAAAATCCCAACTGTTTCAGCAAGTGCTTCATGGTTAGTTGGGGTGTCGTATCTGTTAACAAGCTTGTTCATCATCCATGCTCTTTCCTTGTGCAACAGGTAATGAGTGATAACTTGTGTATCTCTTTCTCTAGTCATCCACTTCTCTGTTACAGAAACAGTTGTCTTTCGTTGGATAACAATAAATCTTTCCTTATATTTGGTGGGTCTTTTGTTCTGTTTGGTTTTGGTTTTTTGGGTTTGATTTGCTTGGGCATTTTTTTTGTTGGTTTGTTGTTGTTGTTGTTGTTGCCTTGGGGTTTTCTTTCTTCATGTTATATCTATAGATTAATTCACAAAAGAGATTTTTTGCAGAACTTCAAAACCTGAAATTAAGAATTCTCTCGTGCATAAATAAAGGACAGGATGGAATACCCAGTCTGACACAGAGTATAATAATTATGGACCACTTACTTTACCAGCGTCTTTTTCCTAAAAATGGGGCAATCTAACATTTATCCTCCTTGTGATAATATTTCATGACTTAGGAAATGTTTATAGCACAACATTGTTATTAGCATAACATTGTTTACTTCTGCAAATGTTGATTAAAGACACTAAAATTATCTGGGTGATAAGAGTAAGGTACAAAAGGAAATGAAAATGAGGCTTTACTCACTCTCTCACTGTATAACACAGATAAGACCATTCCCAAATACAACTATAAATAGGACATTACCCAGTGAGTACAATTTTGTCACATATTTTCTCTCTGGGGATTGCATGTCAGCAGAACTGTGTCTTTGCTACCTGCTGCCACAGGCTGCTAGCTTGGAACTGAGATCTGAAACATGGTGAAAGGATAAAGACAATTAATGGCCACAACAGCTCACATGGGTCTCACTTCCACAGATTTGGTCACCCTTGTAGAGACCTGCTTTCAGTGGCACACTGTGGCTTCAATGACATGGTTGTGCTGTGTTACTGTTTTGCCTTCTGACACGAAGATATTGCCAGGATAAATATCGCCTCCTGAAGGTTTGCACTGAGTCAACTCCATGTGTGAAGCGAAGAGTGATGAAAATTTCTTCTGGATTAGACAAGTTAACATTGCTCTTGCTGACCTAAGCAATAGAAGAATCCTTTGTGATTCACTTACTAGAAACGCTGCTTTTGTTTAAAAGTCTGCAACTCCTCACTACTCAGAAAGCACAGCTTCAGCTCTCTGCTGCTCCTAAGTTGGTTGGTCTCTACCTCAACTTGCTGTCATGCTTGCACATCCACCCTCCACCTCCTCGCTGAGAAACTCTGTTGCAGACTACGTAAATTGCCAAATTCCAGTCACTGTCCCCATTTTCACTCTTTTCTTCACAAATTCAAAAATTCACAGAAAAGTCAAGAAATCATGGTGAAATCAATGTGGAAAGTTGTGACACAGTATCCATGATGCCTGTATGAGTCTTGAAGAATTATATATTTACTTCCCTGAGTATTTTAAAACTTCACAGTTCATCTCTATTTCTTTCACAACTTGGGTTTTTCCTCGCATCTCCTTCTTGTTAGGTTTTTGACTTTGGGTGTCTTGCACATGCACATCAGTTGTGTGCACATAACATATCCTTTATGCAGAGCAGATGAGAAACCAGCTTTAAGTGAGTACCAAGTATCTCACTCAGAGTCTGCCCTCATCAAGCTTTCCCTATTGGAACACAGGTAGAGCAGAGGAAAGAAAGAGATTTGTTGCAGGCTCTCCATTACTTTCTTACTCAAATCTCCAGTTACTACTCCAGCTCTCTGCCAAAATTGTTTGTAGTCCTTGATGATAAATTGAGGATGATCGTAATCTATCACAGGATTAACAGTCTCTAGCTCCATGAAATATAAAACACTCATCCCCCCAGACTTAAGCAGCACTTCTACTGGAGCTGGTAAATGAATCTGGCTTTCCTCCCCATGTCCTTATGCCCTATAACCCTGCCTGGAACGCCACAGTTACCCCCTTGGCAGTAAACTGAGTAAGGTCAGGGCAGGTCCCAAGCACTGGCACAGCACTGCCCATGCTATAAAGACATGAAAAAGGTACATGACATGCCTTTGGACCAGACAATCCAGTACTCTTCCAGACAAGTAGTGGACATGTCTCAGGGATCAGCCCAGACTAGAATTCACAGCTTGGGTATAGTTGCCCTGCCTGGGAATTAGAAAAATGTTAGTTAGACATGAGCTGTTCTGTATCAACTGGCTACAGGTGCATCCACATCAGTGATTTACTTTAGATCAGACATATTTATTAAAAGCTTGTTTCCTCATTGGTTCCCAGTTCCCCACAATTCTATCTGGAATAGAAAGAAGTGTTCAAATATCTTGTCACCTAGGGCAGTACTTCACCATGGAATAAAATTATTGCAAGTATGCTACCCTACCATAATTTCTAAGCTACTATACAAGATAGATAAACCAAAGCATTACTGCTTAAAAAAAAGTATTTCAGAGACTTGATGTAGCTTTGCACATTGGATGTAACTTTAATAACTACATTGGACCTTATGACTTGGATATGGCACCAGATATTCCTTTTTCTTTGTGTTCCTGTAAAAACCACCATCCTATGCAAGACAGTCTAGCTTGTACAGGGTCCATCTAAAGACTCACAGCTCAAAGCACTAAATCTTCGTGCCCAAAACACATTGAGATTTATCCACAAGCAAAAGCTGTCCTAGCTTAGTGCTGCAAAAGGTGCAGCAAGATCAGCATGAAGCATCATGTAATATGTGGACCATAACTCTTACTTGGCCACAAACATCAGGCAGTATTTAAATACAAGTATGCAATGATTTCATGGTCATAGACGTTATTGCAGCCTTTCTTCTAGTCAGGTATTTGTGGGATCTTCTGCTTAAAGGAAAATATTGAAGGAGAATTGGAAAATGTGATGTCTTTTCCAGAAGATATTTCCAATTTGCCCAGTTATCTGAAGTCTCAGAAAACGTCTGTTAGGTTGTCAGATTTTTTTCATTGAAATGTGGGCCTTGTACTTTGAAAATAGACAATAGCCCAAAATTCATATTGAAAAAGGAACCCCTTTTAGAGGAGGACTAGAGGAGTAGATATCTACCAAAATCTTTGGTTAACTTTAAGGACACATACCATGATTTTCTGTGCAGAGCATGGGTAACAAATTGATTCAAGGGCATATCTTGGGAAGGTCATTGCAGAACTTTGCAGGGTGATCTGGACTGGCACTAAGATCAATGACTTTGTGCCAAGTGCTTTATATCAAATGATGTCCATCTTCCACATTTCTGCAGTTCTTGTTTTCCACTCCTCATGTGCCCTCACAAAGGCAAGCAAACAGGCAAATGAGAGCATGGAAACAAGGGCTAGTGGATAAGAGAGATTTAATCCAATAGATGTAGAAAAAGATTGCCTTGAACATGTTTGCAAAACAAGTTATTGTTTTGTATCATGCAAGGATTAGATATCTTGGGATAATCTGTACTCTGAGGAATTACCACTTTGCTCCAACCCTGGATCACATGTACATGTGTCTATGAGAAATCCTTTTCTGGCTGTTCCTCTGCTCAGCAGATGGACATGATAGATATGGGATAATTATTTTATTTAATTTTTTTCCCTTTTTGTCTCTTTTCCTAAGTCCAGTTGGCAGATCTTGTAAGTTGCTGTGTTGACCCTTCCAGGGCCTTGATATTGAACCTGCCATCTGGCTAATAACGAGGCCAGCTGGACACTAACACCAAGATTCAGTCCCAGACTCACATCTTCTTCATCTGGCTTCTTTTTTATCTCTTTGTTCTTGTTATGTCTGAACCCAATTGACATCACGTTGTGCAAAGTCATACAAAGTTCTTAGCCAACCTTTTAGTTTCTGGGTACATTTAATGATGGCAGGGGTGTTATTTTTCTGTCCCCTTAGGCAACATTTTATTGTTGCATGTGGACCATATAGGATGACAAAAAGAGAAAAACCTGATGAAGCTGCTCTCTCTGTTACTAATCAGCAAGTCTTTCTGCAGGAATAGGTTCAGATAAATCACTGGATCATTTCCCTGAGAGTTTAATTGAACCTCTGCTCTTACTGACCAGTTTGATTGATGTGACAGTGTACACAGATTCTTGATTCATAAGAAGTTAACATTTTTCTGTTGTTAAATTAAAGATCATCCTCTAGGACATTCAGAACAAATATTCTTGGTACACTGGATTTAACTGGGTCCACGTTAGTGGGACTGGCTGTCAAAGACACATATTTGTGCACTACATAAGTGTGCTTCGGGACCCCACCGTGTCTGCTTCTGTCATGTCATTACTGGCAGTGAAATAAGAGCTAGAGGTATCTTTGCTGGACACAAACAACTGACCATACAGACTAAAGGGTCTTTCCTTACACTGCTGTGTAAGGAAAGGTGAGGCAGGAGCTGAGACAGCAGCAAAGCGGGCAGGGCACAGCTCTCAGCAGAACAACCCCTCAGCATCCCAGCAACATGAGCAGAGCAGGTCCAGGGACAGCAGCTGGCTTCAGCCTAGAGCCAAGATTGGCAGACAAGTCTCTAGTGATGAGGCAGGTCTGAAGTCAAGCCAGGAGGCCAAGTCTGCCTGTCAGGGTCAGAACTCACATCCATGGGGTATAAATGGGAAGGCATAGCTGAAAAATTGCTGTGACAAGGACCAAGACTTTTGTGTAACATGCTTAACAGTTCCTGTCAAAACACACAGGGTGAGAAGAATCAGATCTATTATGTTTTATAAATTTAGTTTTGGTAAGATAACATAACAGATGTCACACTTTCAAATATAAAAGTACCAGGTAGCTGTCCTTTTTTCATTAATATACTGAAAGGCTTCACAGACAGGTGTTTATTAACATGAATTTGCAGACACTTTATCCATGAGAGACTGAAATGTCAATGTCCATACTGTGATATCCTTGCTCCTATCCAATAACATGCCAGTGCTATATCTTCATGTAAGAAAGAGATCATTCTTCCCCAAGGGGAGAATCTTGTTCAACATCTGCTCTATGTCTTCTGCATCTCCTGCTGTTGCCTCTTACACAGATAGGGCCACTCTCAAGCGTAAAGACCCATTTTGAAAATGATCTCTTTCTTGCCAGCTGTTAAATGAAGTGCAGTGCAAGAACAATCCTTCACATGACCATGGAGATAAGCTAATGATACTATGCTAATCAGTATGTGTGTTGCCCCCATTTAGCAAGCCTTACAAGGTTTGTTCTCCCTGAATCCTCTGAAGCCTATAGTAGTAGACCATTGATTTATGCTGTTGCTGCCTTAGAAAGCACAGAAGGGTTCATGTTGCCAGGGATGTGGGATCAATCCTGTAATTACAGTCCATTAGCAGGGAAGCCACTGTTAGGGCTCTCTTGCATTAGAAATAGACCATCATTTCTAAAACTGTCTAAAACAATGAAGTCTATGAAAATAGCTCCCAGTTGTGAGGAAGAGGATTGTACAATCAGCTGGAGAGGTAATTGCATTGGAGCACAGGTCAGCACAGAAGGGAGATGGTCCTTGTCTCAGTGCATTAAAGGCAGTCCACTATGGTTTCAAAGTGATTTTCAAGGCCACATTTGAAATCAATCTGCTTCCAGGTGGTTTTCTCCAGAAAGATTTCCCATTAGATTTCTACTTCACGTTTTGCACCCTGCCTTCTGCTTCCTCTGGAAAACTCTAAGGAATTGCTTTCAGATTTACCATTTAGTTTCTTGTAGAATGCTTGTAAGAGGCACTTTCAAGTATCTGCCTTACTGATCTACATCTTTGACTTGAGTTTTGAACCAGTGCACAGCCCTTGTCTCTCCTCCTATCCCAATCTCTGTTGATGGATTCACAGTTGGGATTTACCTCTATTTAATACCAAAAGCTGAAGTACAACTGTAGCTGAATGTGGTGCTATTCATGGTCACATTGTCAAGAGCCAATTGCTGTTCCACACTGTAATGTACTACTTCCGTAGAACAGGTGCCTGCCACCTGACACAGGGTGCTGGGTGCTTGCAAGCTCAAACGGAGAGGTTATTAAAACCTTTTTAAAAGAAAAAGCTGCCTCTCAGTTATAAATGTGGCTGACACAGGCTGCCCAGCACAGGCAGACATTCAGAATGCTAAGGAGGAGATATTGCTTTTGGTAAATTATACAGGTCTAATTATATCGGTTCTAATCTCTACTGTTGACAGTATCCAAGCTGTCTTTATTCTCCTTCTACCCACTCAGAGAAACAGCAGATTGAGGACCTTCTCTGTTGCTCATTTCCAAGGCTCCAAACCAGGGTCTGCAGTTAGATCAAGTCTTGCATTTGCAGAATTTGATCTTTTTTACACCACCTCCTATCCTGTGCATTGTCTGAAATGGAGTACTACTTCTCTGAATGTATGTTCAATATTGCCTTAACCACCTCATTTTCTCTCTTCACTGAAGAACAAGAGAAACTCTGAGAGAGAGAAATCTAAAGATTATTAATAATACCTTTTTACTTAGACCCCTTTTTACCCTACATAATCATTTAGTCATGACTCTACTTATCTGATCAGACCAATCCATCTTTTCTTCTGTCAGTTCGCTGTCCAAGTGTCAGCAGTCTGAGGCACAGTGATGCTCAAGCCCCCAGGCTAGGTGGGCTCTAGCAATACATCCTCTGTTACTGGAATAGTTCATGCCAATACAGCTCCCTGGATTTCAGCCCAAAGGCTGCACATGAAAGAACTGAAATCAGCACTCCCTAGTATCTAATTCCTAGCTTAGTCTCTACACACATATTGTAATCTTCCTAGGCAGTTCTAAAGGAAGGTCAATCTCACTTACTGACCTAAAGCTTTTGTTCTCTTTCAGCCAGGTCAGCAAGCAGCCTTAGCCACGAACGTGTTTAACCCCTTAGCAGCAAGAATTGCACTGGGTGACATTTCTCTGGCTCATCTACAGGAACAATGTCAATGATCATTAAGATCATCATTAATGATCATTTGTTTAAAAACTCAATAATGTGAATTTCTTGGCATGGAAATATGGCTCAGACCTTTGGGAAATTCAGATCCACTTATGTAACTTTATCCTTGCAATCTCCCAGTAATGTGGAGTTTTGTAGCCACAAACAGATTTAGGGGAGTTTAGAATTCTTTGCAGGTTTTGATCCAAATTTAACAACCTGAGCCTGCACTGAATGGTACCTGAGAAGTTCCTTGAGGACCACTATCTCCTTGAAGCACTGTATGGTATTCCCAGCAGCTCCCCTCTTTGCCCAATATGTTGCACTTAGTAGTTCAAGAGGTTTTTTTTTCCTAGTTATGGTACATAAAAGTATTAAAATTAAAATCTAACCAAGAATCAAGAAGCTGTTCCAACAAGTTAACAACTATTCCTCATTTTGTTGCTTCTATCACCCTCTGTGTAAAAAACTGCCCAGTTACACTGTAAATAATTGTATTTTATTCCTGTTCCATACTTCCTTTTCTGGCCCCAAGTGACCTGTTTAATTCTTGCTGTAGTTCTTTTTTGAAAAAGCAAAATCTACACAAGGCATCAGCAACAGTCAATATTTAAGGGACATCTTCAAATATCCCAAACTGATGTACGTAGATTTAGGAGCTCTCTCTTACCACCTGTCTTAGCAGCAGGTAGCACAGGTAGTGCTGCTTTGCAGAAGAGAACTGAGTAACAAGTAGTTTCATAAATCCAGGGGAAGGATGGGCTGAGTTGCTGCTGAGACTGGGGCTCAGAGGAGGTCCCTCCAGGGACTCATTCCCCAGCTGGACCAGCAGCTGCCTTTCCCATCAGGAGGCTGCACAGGACGGACATTGCTTCCCGTGGTGATGGTGTATCTGCTGCCCTGGTCACAGGGGAGGAGATGGCTGATAGAGAGATGTGGGTGCAGCCAGCACCAGGACCCTTGTCAGGGCAGAGCACGGTGGTGCTGTGGGACAGCTGGCAGCAAGCTGGGTCTGAGAGGACATCAGGGTGTTGAATCCACCCTCCTGCACACAAAGCTGGTGCATAACCAGAGGAACCTTCCTCCACTCTGGATCTTTCACAAGATTCAAGGGCACAAACGGAGCAGGACTTACTGCTTCTCCAGGCACAGAACGAGCCTGAGCATTTTGGCTTCCCTTGCCCCCTGCGCTCTTGGCTCAAGCTGCACTCTGTGGGTGACTGGGACAGCACAAACTTACCTTGAGGATCTGTGCACACTCACCTGTCACAATGGGTTACGAGTGGGAAGCCTGAAACTTCAGCATGATGAGCCTGTGCCACAGAGCCTTGGCCTCCCCTGCTGCACAGGATAATAGGAGCTATAGCCCTCGGTCTGCAGAGGTGCTGTCATAACCTCCCTTCAGGTCTGAAGCCTTTTCAGTGAGCATTGGTGTAGTACGTGTAAAGAGTAATGCAGTGTTGCAGTTAAATACCTCCTTTCAATCAAGGAAAGGCCAATTTTGAATTCCTCAGACACAGGCAGAAATTTTCAAAATTGACCTATGTCAATCATGAGAATCTTTGCTGATATTCCTCTTCAGTGGCTACTGCACAATCACAGACACAGCTCCATCCTAAAATGCTTCTTTTACAGGGAAAAAGACAATAAGCAGGTACAGAGAACTATCTAGAAATTACAAGGAAACAGCTAGAAAACTGGTCAGCACGACAAACACTAGTTTCAGCACAGCAGCAGCCTGCCAATTGTCACATCTTTTGCAGTCATCACAGCAAGAGAGAATTTTTTAAATGGATTTGAAGGAGGGGCAGCAACCACAGAGGTGCTTGTTTGAAAATTGAGAAAGGAAAGGTAGGAAAAAAAAAATACCACAATAGTAATTGAAGTGCAGAACGACATTGAGTGGTCTTGGCTTTTGTTCCTGAGACTGAGGTGTTTTGGGTTGCTGGGTGGTAGAGTGGGCATGGAGGGGGGAGAGAGAATCTTTTCCAGTATGTGAAAACACACATGCACACACAAAACATTTCCCTTTTAACATGCTTTCATTGCCTACATATCAGAGCCTTTGTTACGGTTACATTTGGTTCTCATTTAATCTGTGCTGCCCCCCTGGTGCCTCTGTCTCGCATCCCTCTATTGTTTAGCTGAGGCTCCTTTCAAGCCTCTCTCCTCACAGTGCCACCGAGGGCTCATGCCAGCCTTTCTTCTCTTTCCCTCTTAGCACTGTTTCTCTCTACCTCTCCAGCATTCCCAGCATTCACTCTTATTTTAAGCCTTCATTTTTCTATTATGGTTTTTTTCCACAATTATTTCTCCCTGTCATTCTCCCTCTGTCTCTTTTTCTGACATTTTCTTTTCCCCTGAATTAAACATGCCCTTTACCTTTATTTATCCTCCAGATCAATTCCACTCTGTGTCTTTTTTTTTTTTTTCCTTTTCTCCCTTCTGGTTGATTCATTCCCCTTCTCTCTTTCTGATCCTCTTTTTCATGCTCTCTTTTCCCTTGAGAGCTGGTTGGTATTTAAGTAGTTCTTCAGTGGGTAATTTTTGTTTATTGCCAGAGCAAGATTTAAAGTCCACCTTGACAAAGAAGATATCTCCACTGACTTTGGTGGGTCTACCTGAATGCTGTAACTTACAGGATTTGTTTTCTTCCAGAAATTGAGTTTCTGAAGGCTTTTGTTACAAACTGAACTCTCACATATTAAATGTGTTTGTGGTCAGAATTTGTACCGCATTACCTCAGTGTAGTACACAGGTCTCACATAAGTTACAACAAACATCTTCTTTTTACTTATTTATCTCTTATTTAAAACGTGAAATTTTGTTAGAAAAAAATATGGTTCCTTTTTGTGTTTCAAAGGAAGGACTTTCCCGATGCAAGTGATGCTACAACAAGATGTAAGTGATGCTACAACAACTCTGTCATTGTCAATCAGTAGCTGCTCTCAGTGTGAAAAAAAACCCAACATTTTGATGTTAGCTTTTGGGATATTCTAAATTGTGTCTGCTATGATGCTCTGACTTTATCTTCACAGAGTGAAAACACTGGGACATCTGAATTTTATTCCATCAAACAGAAAAATGTAAATCACATCCAAAGACACTATTTTAGTACTTTCATGTCTTTTGCAGTTTAAGTAGTTTAATTTTTTTTTTAACCCATTCCTGCTATGGGCTTTTTTTCACTGTTGAAGAGAAGTACAGATCCAGAAGAAGACAGATGGGCTAAATATGGGGGAAGCAGTCAGACTGATCTTAATGTGGAAGGTCAGAAATCCTCTTTATTATCCATATGAGTTTTATGGGTTATAAAAGGAACCATCAAATTCAAGTCAGGTTCCTTGAACTGCAGGAACTATGCAGTTTCCCCATTCTGGACAGTTAAACAAAATGAAAAACATGAAAAAAATTACACGTATAAGACAGTCAGAGGAGTTACTCAGTTTAATATGTTTTTAATTAACTCTTAGCACTTAAAGTGAATTTTCATCCTGCATAGAGAGATACATTAGGAAACTTTTTAGTACTATCACACTGTGGTTAAATTCTTGCCTATATCTGATCAGTAGTTTATTTCCCTGATAAAAAATGTTCATCATCATTTCCCCCTCTCTACTTTCACAATGTTATTTCTTTTCAGCATCTTTTCTTTTTCAGTCATAACCAGACAAATTCCTCTCACAGCTACATAAGTGTTCCACTCTTCCGCTTTCATCTCTCCTGTTGCAGGAATCATTTCCTCTTCCGCTCCCATTATCTTGAATGGACTTCTCCATATCAGTGACTCTTTCATCTCATTTCAAACATCAAGAACATCATTCAATCTGCCCCCTGGATAGCCTGCTTAGACCTTCTGTCACTTTTACACTTCAATTATGGTTTAAAATGTAGCCTCATTATGTAAGCATTTAGGGGCTATCATTTGCAGAGATGACTACAATAAGAACGACTGGTTCCATCTTATAAAGCAGCCAAAGTGCACAGCTTGCAGATTTGTTTAGCCCATATCTCAGCCTGATTTAAAAAAAATAAATAAAATAAAAGGATGACTTGGAAGAGGGCTCAGAAAGGTGAGTCAGTGAACTGTCACCTGTGGGAAGGGTGCTGATACTGCAGAACCAACCTCCCCTTGCTTTTGATATCTCAAATCATCTCACTGTTTGAAGATCAGGATTCCTAGCCCACCTCTAGAGCTAAATCAGAAATCAAGGCACCTGATCTGAAGTGACAGATAATATCTGAGGTTCCCTTCACCAATGATATAGCTGAGGACAGCCCACTTAACAGCCTTGGGTGCCTAAAATTTGGTGAGATGGATCTGGAGACCAGCTCCTTGCATAAGGTGTTAATTATTTAGAAAAGGCCGTGAAAATACCTGCTGGATTTCCTTCTTCACATAGACCAGTTCAAAAAACACAGTGGCAGTTTCAGTATGAGGCCATCCATGGGAGCTGCAGATTATCTGTATGAACACTGCGTGAGCTGCATCCACACCGGGCAGGGCCTTTGCACCTGCCCTTTGGAGTTCAGCAAACATGTAGACATGGCCACAACCTGATGTATTTTCTTCAGAACTCTCTGGGTGCTGATGTCTGAGCTCTACAGCAGCAATGCCACAAGCCACAACATTCCTGTGCCCTGCAAACCTCTGGCATAGCAGTGCCTTTCTTGCCTGAGTCTTCCTCTGAGCTCTGTTATGGCTCTTTGCAGGCAGAGCTCAGTCCAAAGCATAATTGTGTGAAATTGCAAGAACAGGTAAGAACATATCTTATATACCCGTAAGACAGACTTGAAATTAAAATCTGGTATAACAGACAACTATTCTCAGATCTAGCTGCAAACGGTAAATAAATCCAGCTTGTAACTTAATGATCCTTGTGTTTGCAACCAGCAGTGAAAACTGCCTGGGGAACAAAAGCTGAAACTGTACATGGAAGACAGAATGAAGTAATTGGCAATCATATACAGAAAGCACCTGGATTTTATCATTCCAACCTGGAGATACAGTCATGTTAGTTCTGGCCAGAAATCCTCCTGTTAGTGAGGGCTGCACTTCAGGATCAGTCCCCTGGATATTAGATCTGTGCTGCTGCTCATTTCACGTTCATACCCCACATTAGACACCCTGCACTGCACAGAGCCTTCGTTAGATTTTCCTGCCGGTCCCTCCGGCTCCCTCCTCCCACAGCTTGGACCACAATCATCTGCCTTCCTTGGAATTCATTTCAAAACAGATTCATGTGGCACCTGCTATTCCCCAACAAACAAATAAATTAGCTGCTGTGATATGGAAATTTGCATGATTCACTGTACTTAAAAACTGTTAGCTGTGAACTTATTAATTGAAAACCGCAGGACAGTAATAAGTGTGTCCTTCAGTCTGAACATGAGTCCCTTGTTATAATGAATTTGTAAAGCAATAAAAATGTGTTTTTCAAGGAAAATGCCACTGCCTCAGGACAACAGTCTTGGTCATGCCTCTCAGGAGACAGATGTGCTCTCATGGAGGGGAGCACAGGGCTCCCTGCCAAACCTCTGGCACCCCAAATGCAGGGCATTGGCACGACACAGGGGCCCTCAGGGACAGCTCTGCCAGTTTTGCCTCTCCTGCCCCTCTCCAGCAATCCTACCTTCCCCTTTGGGATGCTTTTTCCAACCCCTTCCCCAGGGCTGGGGTGCAGGGAGGTGGCTTTCCTCTCCCTCTTCCACAGCTGCCCCAGGGGCTCTCTGTGCTCCTCCCTCCTCTGGCATCTCCACATATCGGTGAGCAGAAATGATTCAGCCCTGGTATAACGTCACCTTTCAGCTGACTCTGCTTTCCTTGCAGAATGCTGTGCCTATTGATATGTTTGCTCTGCCTTGGTCATAGGTACTCACACAGGCTTCCTTGTGCCTTGTACTTATTGTAAAGTGTTTCTCCCATCTTTTACTGGAAAATTCTTAGGCAAACTGCATTTATTTTGCAAATAAATGTTGCAAACTCTAAAAATTAGCAAGCCTATATTTTCCTTAGTGTGTAATGTGAGATAACCCCCATATATCACAAGTTGCCCATATGCATTTGCATGTCTAATCCATGGAGTCTGTGCCCACTTCCACCCTGAGCCACGATCTGCAATCTCAGTGAAGCTAGTACTAATTGCTGGTCTGACTAGAATATTGTGCCATATATTTTTACACACATTGCAATTTTCTAACAGAAAATCATTAGTAAAATCTGCATTGACAAAGCATGGCAATATTTGGTATGAATCCTGGCATAATCATTCATTGTTTTGTTTTCTGTATTTTTCCATCTTCTCTGTTTTCCTTCATTTATTCAGGAGGAAAGAAAGACACTGCCTCTAGTGCTTGAATTTTAATTCTTTGCTGCACTGTCCTTGGACAGAACTGAGTGTTTCTAAGAGGTGTAACACATTGTACAGCAAAAGCATGGATGTACTGCCAGTGGTTCTGATGCCAGGACTTGTCGTTGCTTCCCTTAACAACTATTACAGATTATTTTTGAAATATGTTGAAAATACTGGTAGTTAATCTAACTTGTAAATTACAACCCTCAGAAAAACACAGAAGCAGCTGTCAAATAACCATCGTATTTGTGGGATTTAATTCAAATACAGTTTTATATTTCTGTTGTTTTTGATGACAATAGTAAACTACTACTTGCATTCCAAAGCCAGGGATTGATGTTAGGAAAATGGAGTAACCATGTGAACCTCATGCCAATATTGGCTCAAAAAGCAACCCATATGCATTGCAGAAGATACTGTCTTGTGAAAGATCCAGCTCATGGGGTAGGACTAGGTCATAAAGCAAGGAACTAATACTTTCACAGAAATAACTGAAAAAATACAACTCAATTTAGAAATAAAGTTTTCCTTTATCTGCCCTATAAAACCAAATTGTTCTTGCCCTACTTTCAAGCTTTTCTCATTTACCTGGTGTTTCTCAACTCAAAATTTTCTACTAGTCTAATTTTTGATCTAGTGTAAACATGCAACGGCAGTGGCCCAGCCAGCAAAGCCAGGTCGGCAGGGGGATTCAGCAGCCACGAGTCATCCCAGGATCCTTCTTCAAAGAGGACTTCAGATCACTCAGTTCTTGCTACTGTCTGCAGAGTCACATCCATCACTATTACTTATTTTCAGCAAAGTAAAAATGAAATCAGAATAACATCTCAGGCTAATTAAAACATTCTTTTCCAGCTTGCTCTTAATTTTATATCCCTTAGCCATTTTGCATCTTGTGTCAAAACCACAAGCTTGGTATTTGAAAGCTCACTCACTCTCACTAATCTTTCACAGAGGGGAATGATGATATTTTTTTGCTCTGAAATGCAGAACAGAGTATCTGCAACAGATCTAGCCACTGGGTAAAAACACTAGAGCTCAAAACCTGCTGTTGGAACAATTGATTTCAACTTGTAGTCCATCAATTTAATCATAAGAACATTACAAAAAACCAAGCTCAGTATCATCTCTATCAGCATCCTCACTTTTTAAAAAAACTATTGCAAAAATCCAGCTCAAAAGAAGTCAGGAGTATAGTAAGCAAATGTATGGAAAAAATCAAACTAATCTGTCTGTAAAATTCTGGCTCTTGTTAACAGAGACTATTTGTCTAAAGGACACCTTTTAAAAAGGCATAATTTAAATAGAAAGGCAGGGAAATTATTCGAGTTCACTAAATGAATGCACATGACTAAAACATGAAAAAATCAAGCTTGACATTCAAGATACATCTGAAGTTAAAGGGCAAGAAAATCTAATAAATCAGAACATTTTTATATCATAAAAGCATAAAAATCTCTTCCATGTCTTTCAGTCACAGAAGCATGGCTTATGTTATGATTTTCTATTTATTTTAAACTAAATAATATCTCACAGTTATAGAGTTCAGAGAAATTGGTAATGTTATACTTATGGGCAAGAACATGAACTGCCCAGCTTTTAAGACACCTTTATTAGATGATCCTTAATGCCTGATTCTGGTTACTTAATACAAATTTAAGAATGTCCTAATGAAGTGGGAAGGCAAGTCATGCAACGAATAGATAAAAGAGGAATCCAGAGAGACACAATCCTAGATCCAGATCAAACCCAGAGATATTAAAATAATGTCTCTCTTTGAAGCATTTTACCTCATCGGCATTATCCTATTTTATATTTCCAAATGGCCTACCTGGCAATGCATTAATCTATCACTACCATTAAGAAGTTGAGAGGAAAAAAAATCACTGGGAAAAAAAACAATCAAAGAAAGAGGGCCAAAATTTGGCCTTACATATCTTGGTCTAAGGCAAGCTGCAAGGTATTAATAGTTTTTTAATACAAAAATATGGAAAATAGTTTTTCCTTCAATTAAAAACATGTGCAATAGTTTTTGCATCTATCAAAACCATCTTCTCACACTGCCAACTACAGTATTGCTAGAAAGTGTATTTTAATGATAGTTCTTCTTAACACTTTCTTAAGTGGTATAAGGAGAACAACTAATAGAAAGGAACCTAACTTAATTGAAAAACAAAAAGAAGAAAAACAACAACAAAAAAACCCAAAACAAAACAAAACAACCAACCAACAACAACAACAACAACAACAACAAAAACCCACACAAACTTTTCAGATATTTAACATGTCAGAAATAAATGGCTACAACATGACTAGGGCCCCCCTGGATTATATAAGCAGGGCTTCAATGTTCACTTTATGAATCAAATTTTGAAGCTGCAGTTTAAACCTTGATAGGAATGAAGTGGTAACGTTTTGCTCTCAGGAATGTCAAGGAGGTGCCTTTTTGTCCTGGCCTGTCAGAGAGGAGATGGATGTGAGCATCACATGTTCTTCAATGCTGGGCAGAAAGTAAAAGGGACTCATCATCCCACTTGGACAGACTGTCCCTGTCAACTCCTTCACTTAAGTACAGTGGCTCCAGACTGAAGGACTGCTGTGCTGCAGCTGCAGCTGAACACCATTTCCTTGCCACGGACCACAGTCTGAGCTGTGGGCAGACTGAGCAGCAAAGGCAGCTGTGGGAACAGAGCTCCCTGATAACAAATGACTCCTTGCAGTGGGGCTATGGCACTAAGGCTGATTTGTCACTTCACAGCTATCTGCTCAGTCTAAGCCACCAGATGTAAAGTAAGCAAATTTGTGTGCGTGTGTGTGTCACCAGCTAAGCAGCAATTGACCTTTCAGAGAAGACTTGTGCCACTGTTCTCTCATTGTAGTTGTCTCTAAATCAGTGTGCAATTAACGCACTACATTAATAGCAAGACATCTCCTTAGAAGCATGAGTCATGTACTCTTTGAGACTTGAGGGCTTCCTTTCTTCTGAATCACAGCAAGTTTATCCTGGGATAGGGCATACTCCTCCCCAGAGGGACCAAAAAGTGGTGAGGGAAGGAATAAAATGGCTTAGATTAAGACAACAAACCTCTGAAAACAGATGATGTGGTCAATGACCTTTGTTCCCTTTTTCTTTCCTCCCAAGATTTAAAAAGCCGAGTGAAGAAATTTCAGTATTTACAGTAAAGAGAGTTTACAAATTGTATCCCACATCTACACAGAAGGAACTGTGCTTTTGGAAATAGAAACCATCCTCTAGTTCTCTCTCAGATCAGCTTGGTACATATTCATCACCTGCATATTCAATATCCAGAAATAAGTAGCATTAGGAAAACAACAAGAGGCAGAAAGTTCTGCTTTGTTTAACCTGAGAATTGCTATATGCTTATCCAAACCTTATCTACATCCTCCTACAAATATGTGGACCTCTGGGTATGAGAAATATTTAGACACCTGCTACTGAAATTAATGGGAGCTGCAAGCACAGAGTTCCCAGGACAATCAGATATCTCAAGTCTACTAAATTAGGTTGAAAATCTCCCAGGAACAATTTTTTTCTCTCGTCATATTTACTACTTCTCACAAGGAAGGACATATTTGAAGTACAGGCTCATTTGCAGTATGCTGGTAATCCTGATTTACTTTTTTATGGAAAGAAACCAGGAGACGGGGCATTATAACAACAACAACAAAAAGAAAAAACAAAAAGAATGGAAAAAGGTTTTAAAGTAACTGAAAAGATTCAGTGTCTGAAAATGGGATTGTCTCAAGATTCTGAGTGGATTTTCAGTGGGTTATAATTTTCATCCCAGCAGATTAAGCTTCCTGTGATAAAAGGGAGGTTTCTCTGAAAAGTGCAAGGGAAATGGCTTCTTAGGCCCCCTCCTACAATGCAAAACACATGGGCATGCTGCTAAGCTCATGCACTGCCTTTTTGCATTCAATAGTCCCTTCGCAGATGCAAGAGTTTTGGGAAACAATGAGGACTGCAGCTTTCAGCCTGGTAGGATCAGGATAGCATTTTACACACTCTAAATCATGAGAAGAGGGTTCTTTTCCATTTAAGTACTCCCTTCAGGAAAAATGGCTTTAGGATGGCTTCTGCAGTTTCTAAAGCTTAAAATGATCCCCTGGAGAAAAAGGATATGGTTATGAGGAAGAAGAGGTACTGTAAAACAGCTTGCTGCAAAGGTCCATAGCAGATGAGAGGAACTGGCTGGTTTACTTGTAATTCTGCCTTGTTCAGCTTTATGGCTTTGGTTGCAATTTAAAAACAAAGCCAAATTTGTAGTTTGATTGGCTGTTTCCAACACTGAACAAGTACTGCAAGATAAAAAAGGGCACACACATTTTAGTGGAATGAAAATATATCTAATCCCACTGAATACCTTCTTTGACCAGACCATAGCACTGAGAACCATGTCCACTATTTCCTTAAACACCTCCTAGGACAGTGACTCCAGCACCTCCCTGCAGAGGCAATTCCAATGTCTAAACACACTTTCTGTGAAGAAAAGTGGTGATTACTCACCTTTGTCTAACATTTTCATCTCTCCTGGCCATCAGCCATTGGCCACCCCTTGGTGAAATGCTAACTAGGCAAGGCAGATATTTAACCTTTTTGTAGACATTCTCACACTCTTTCTCTTTTGCTTTGCTTTACTTTGTTTGTGTGTTTGTGTGTGTGGGTTTTTTTCCAGTCAGGTAGTGGGGGGTGGGGGAAAGGGAGGGGAAGGTGGGGAGCAAACAAAGCATCTCAAGAAGTAGAAGGAATTCCTGCTATAGGCTAAACTCTTCTTAGATTTTCAGGTTTTATACAGAAGTAGGCATGAGACAAAATCCTAGGTCTGAAGAGCCCAAAGCTGAGTTTCGAGATTTCATGGGCTTATTACGCATGTAATCATTTTCTCATACTGCCTTCAGGAAGGCTTGTTAGAGAGTAAGATTTTCATTTTCTTCCAGCAGGCTGCAAAAATGCGTTTGGCAGTGTGTAAATTAGCAGATGTAGCTATCCCTTCAGCTCCACTGACCACTACACTCACCTCACAGACTAGAAAATTCCTGCTGAAGATTCACCACGTCTCATTGAACCAGAGATGCTATGCTAATATATAGATACAACAGCTATAATAAGCTTCAGTTTCCAAGTGCTAATAACTCTAGAGTGCTTATAAGGGTGCTTAATAATACATAAAAGTACAAAAGAGTGGGAAGCAAATGCACATAGGGTGGATGGATGTAAGAAAGAAGATGCTTTTACCTATCTTACACTATTAAATGTAAGATATATGGAAGGTCTGAACAAATCTCTCTGGCTTTCTGTCACATAAAGGTAGGCTCCAGTTTTCCATTTTAAAGATGAGTTTAATAATGTGAACGATAGAGCCAGATTAATTTTGTTTTCATCTGTAGGTATTATACCAGTAGGAAATGCCATCTGATAAAGGGTCTGATTCAGCTACCAACCTTTCTTGAAAAGGCGTAATAGAATAAAAGCTATCTTCAAAGGACATTGATGTATTTATGTACTGAAATTAAAAAGTAGATACTTCTGTCTTTGCTAAAGTCGACCAAGTATGTGGTATATGTCACACTTCTTCAGCAATCCAGCATCTTGGCTTGGTGTGAACATTGTTCTATTTTTGTGTCTCGTGATCAGGGACCCTGTCTGTCATTCCTGAAGCCTTTTATTTTTTTACATGTAATAAACTAACTATGTGAGTTACCAGATCAGCTCTGCATAGGAGAAGAGCATTGTTCCCAGGGAGAGAAGAGACTGTTTTGAAGCTGAGGAAATAAAAGGCAGTGAAGTGTCTTTATTTTCATTCCAGTCTAGCAAAGCTCACTGCTGGCAAGCTCAAATCTAGGTGGAATATCTACCTTTGACAGTCTTGGGATATCAGCAAAATTAAAACTCTGAGCACAGAGGGTTTTTCTTTTAATTGGGCTTACTGCCTCCACTAACAAATTGCAAACATACACTGAGCATAGATGTAAACAAAAACCTGCATGTAGAACCATTTGCACTTTACAAATAGACATCAAAAACCTTCTCAGCATAAATGATCTTTCTGCACTACCCCCTGCATTCTTTCTACATATATACAAACATACAAACAGAACCAGATATTTTCATTTGCTTTTTTTTAGCATTAGAAAGTATAGGCATTTATCCCCACCAGACTGTTTATAATGATGCTCTAGGTTTAGCTGCATTTCCCCTTTGGCTTTTCTCCTGAAACAGAGAAGCATTTGCACAGAGCACACCAGGTGTCACTTTCATATCCTCAGACATACTGGAATATATTAACACAAACACTAAATCAAAACACAGCAAAATTAATGATCACTGCTAGGCTAGAGAAACCAAACTCCTTATTACCAAAGAAGACTTGCATGTATTGTTTTTGTTATCTTAGTTCCTGATTAATATAAAATCAGATACCAATAGCTAATTAGCTGTTCTAATTATTGGTTTGAGTTTGCATAAATTATGCTGAAATGCCCAACTTTCCCTTGCTTTAATCAATATAATATGTCAAAAAGTTGCTTGGGGTTGTAAGATAATGAGATAACTAAAGCAGTATCCTGTACACTTCATTATTATAGGCTTCAGTCAAAAGATATATCAGTATTTCCAAATTATCCCCACTTAAAGCATGCAGTTTGAAGCCTACTGCTTATCAAGCAACCGCTCATCAGCCCTTTTACTCTTGTAACTACTGCCTGACAATCACACTATCAAATAAAATGTAGATAGAATAATGTAAATCTTTTTGTATCTTTTCCAGAACCCACAATGTTCTGAACAATACAAACTGCACCATTTCTTCAATGTGTGGGTTCAATCTTTGCCTGTATTGGCCACTTGAGAGTAGCATGTAATCCTCTGAGGGCACAATTTTGGCAAAAACTAATTCTCATTCAGACATGACCCTCCTGCAATCCAAGTTCACTTCCAGGGCACTGTGGCCTGCTCATGCTTGTAACGCTAATCCTTTAATGCAGGGGTTACCTCTATAAGCACCATGGTCATTTGCAAATGAAGTAAATTCTTTAATTTCCTAAAAAGCTGACTGCTATCTCTCACTTTCATCTGGTGCATTAAAGCCCTTGATTATGAATAGATTCAAATTATTTTAGTAGAAAATAAAATTTAATGTATTAATGGGATGAGTGAAGGATAAGAAGAAAAATGTCACTGCAGTGAAAGAAGTAGAAACAAGCACAGTGAAAGTGAGCTTTATGGCTCATATATTTTTATGTTATAATCTTCCTAGTGTTACGCAACACTACTCTTCAGCTGTACAAATAAAACAAGTATTCATACCAAATCTTGCCAAATTACTTAAATACTTAAAAGGCGATTCCAGTGGAACTTGGACATCTAAGTACAAAAAAGTGATTATGATAATGTTTATTGGCGTTCATGCCAATAAAGTTCCCTAAGAGACAAAGGTTCTGCAGGTGTTCACAGTCGCTTCCACCTTGGCTATCAAAAGCAGTCTGTCACTTAGGCCCTGCTTGAACTCATTCAAAGTCTACCACTAAGCTTTCCCCAACAAGATTCTAAAAGGGAAAGATCCCATCACCTTTTACTGATCATGCACTCAACAAACCATGTTCTCCACATAATATACAGGCACTGGCTCTTGATGTCATCTTTTAAGATTAAGATAGCATGAATTTAAGACCGAGCTTGACTAGGGCAAGGGAAAAAAATCCTCTCTGGTGAGGGGAAGATTCATTTATTTGAGAAAGTGGGACTTGGCTGCCACACAAGAGAGTCCTACTGCCTTTCCTTTGCCCTTTCCATTGACTCTGCCTGTTTTGAATTCCACTGAAGGGTTCCCACCCCTGCCCCAGCAGCAACAGAAATTCAACTTGATCTTTGGAGTCCACACAAAGAACCAAGTACTTATGATGGTTGTGGTCACAGAAAACAACACAAAACTGGTTAAACCCTGGATTCTGAATGATCCTTTGTCATCACAAGGGACAAAAGACTAGCTTACAAGTCCAGATCAAAAGCTCACACCTGCTGCATATTTTCTTAGGGCAAGAATTTCCTCATGTGTTTCTCTTGTTATTAAGCCATTAAAATGAGAAGAACATGGGAAGAAAGGTGGAAATAAGGATCCAGATTCAAAATCTGATTCTCCCAGTAACGAGAGCATTTACTTTTTAAAACAATCAATCATGCCTTTGTTTTTAGAATGAATGGAAATAAAAGAATTCCTTCTCATAGGAAGATCAAGGGATGGGATAAAGTCCTGGCTGGCAGTGGAACTGAAAATAAGCTTATTCATGTAAGGAGTACAGTGGAAATAGTTGCTGCATAACACCTTCAGCTGTGACCTTGAAGAGAAATCCTTCTGGATTCAAAGGACATTCTTTCAGAATGAAAAACCTGGAGACAGTTATGGTAAACTATGGAAGAGCACAAATATAAGAACTGTGATCAGTATGGGTGCTGTGGGAGAAAGCCTGGGTCTTTTCTTGAAAGGAGGTGAGGATACTGTTGAAATAAACACAATAATTACTGCTTTGTCATGGGGTCCATGGAGGGGGTTGGGTGGCAGATGTCAGAAACACATGGACATCTCCCAAATGAACAGCAAGAGATATTAAAACAGAAAAACAATTGAGGGTCATAACCTGACAGGTAATCAAGAAATTGAAATGTCTGAAGAATGGCAGAACTTTGAGACCAGATGGGATCCAGCATGCTGGAAAAATATGGCATTCAGAGACATGGGGAAAGAGTAATCACTTTTGTGCCCTGCAGATCTATAACGTATATCCATAGCGGCAGCACCTGTGTGTGCAAGTGCACTGTATGCATTAATTTCATCATTTATGACTTCTGAGTGCATAGCAAATTTACTTTGCTTTTACTTTTGTTTCTAGACAAAACACATTATTTGGTTTTTTTTAAAGTTGCCTTTCTTCCTCCAGGTCTTCATCATTTCAGTCTGAACTTTGTTGCCCTCATCTTTTGTTCTGACTGCCACTACACAATTGAACAGCAAATGAATCCACTTACAGCTTCTTTATTTCTTCATTGGTACAGAAAGTGAACAAAACTAACACTTACCATTCTCCTCCTCCTGAAGCCACAGCCCTCCATGGTAAATTGTTCCCATTCAGAATGTCTGTGATGATAGCCAGACTAATTCTTTGTTCTAAAGCACCCAAATAATTCTTCAACCCATTTGTTTGATGAACAACACCTTCATGTTTCAGTAAAAAATTGGTTTTTCTGTAGCAGCTTTAAAACTGTGTCATTAAAATCAAAATGAAATGAAACAAAGGACACTTCTTGTGTACCATGCAATGCATGCAGGGTTGAATGCATCTGAGGTATGAGATGAGGATGCAGAGTTTGCAGCTGCTTCCCCATTATAGGGTCAGACTTACAACCTGTGCTAGCCATGCTAATCCTTTGCCCATGTGTGACAAATTCTCTCCTGGTTGTACATGTTGAAATTTTGAGTTTGAGAATCAAGACAGAATCCATGATTCTAAGAATAGAGCACTTTAAGGTGTTGTCTGAAAAAGTCAAAATTTTACCGCAATTCAACCAGTGCATCTGCAAAATAAACATAATAATGTTATGGATTGCTAGTGAAGGAATCTAATTTTTTTTCTAGGGTTTTTTGGTGTGTGGGTTTTGTTGTTTTTTTTTTTTTTGCAGTAAGGAACTGGAGACAGGATGTCCTGCCAGAGGAATGCTAGCTGTGGGGTGAGTGCATGAGTGAATGTGATACAACAGCAGGCACAAGATTTTTTGTTGTTTTTTTTCTTTTCTTCTTCTGCAGCCAGAGTCTTTTTGTTACCACAGTATTGTGCAGCTTTCTGAAAACCAGCCAGGAAGGTAGTGTGGATATCCAGCTTGAAAGGAAAAGGCATTTGCTTCATCCTCCTCCAGAGGCTGGCGGGGAAGGAGCAGGAGGCAGCACCAAGGGATGTAGAACAGTAACCCCAACAGACTGCAGTGCCCACCAGCAGCCCCTGCTCAGCTCTGACGCTACAGCCACAGGCACATCTCTGCAAAGACATCTTCAGCTATAACGGAGCTACAGCACTGCCTCTTACTAGGCCAGCTCTGTTTAAAAAGGTTGGACTCCCTTCTACAGCCTGTCCTACAGCCTGGTGATGTAAACTTGGGCCTGGTGCCTCGAAAGTACTTGTTTAGATGTCTAATTCCTGATGCAGTTAGATATCCACCACCTTTGAGGAATTACATCTTCAACCAAGGTCATTTGATAAAGAAATGCTTTATTGTCATGAAAATAATGTAATGGTTATTTTTTTCATGCATCTCAGCACCTCACGTTTATCTGTGCAGGCCCCTTGAATGATAGGAAATTATTGTCTCTGCTCAGAAACATGGTATTAGGGCACATAGTACATTAAGCCTAAATTCACACAGGCAACCTGCTAGGTTTAAACCCAGGTCCCCCAAGTCCCAGCCCAGTGCACTAGACAGGCTATCTTCCTCCTCTGGAAAGGTGACTGGAAAGGCTCTGAAGCAAGAAACGTGCAGTGCTTGTCTAACTGCAGCAGTAGGAAAAGAATTTAAATACTACTTAAAGCCAGGCTTGGGGAAATTCTGTTTTAATTATGAAAAGTCAGCATGAATTCATGAAAGCAAGCTTGTGCTTATGACTCTGCTGATGGGATTTTTTCAGGGTGGATAATAAATATATCTGATAACAAGAATCCATACATTCTGTTAAACTAGATTTTTCTGTAGAAAAGTCAGGTTCTTTGTGTTAAATGTCTGACTTTGGGAAGCAAAGGGTTGCAAAAGAAATCCCCTTTTAACTTCTGCCTATGACAGCTTTCCATTAGAAACTACAAAGTCTTCTCTCCCACATCACAGAGACAGGGATGAAGAGACAGCTTTAAACCTCTGGGAGCTTCGAAGCAAGATCAAGAACATTCTAAAGAGGAAATTGCTCATGGGGCCACTCACACTGGGACTCACCAAGTTGATGCAAGTCTGTCAATGGCTACTGGCAGCCCCAGAACATATCCTTCATCAGCCCCTTCACCTCACAGATAGTTTGTCCTTGGCTGAGGAATTGCTTGCAGCCACAGGAGGTCTGGAGACCCCAGGCCAACTCCTGCCCCTTTGGGGAAGACCAATGGCTTTTAGATACACCCCCTTTCTTACTATTCTGTTTCTCTGAATTTGCAATGTCAGCCTTCTTGGGATATCTAATTTCAATAAGCCATGAACTAGCTCAAATACTTTTTCAAGAGGTAACCATGTATGCTAACAGTTTAACATGTAAGGATGTGACTAAAAGAGAGTCACAAGGATTAGTGTGAGGATCAATTTTCTTCACTTTATATATCAATGACCTGGAAGAAAGAAGATGTAGTAAGTGGATTACACTTGGTGATGATATAAAGTGAAGGCGCAGTCAAAACAAAGAAGGAGGAGCAACAAAATTCAGAATGTATAGTTTAGGATCTGGAGACAGCTTCTACCTTGCAAAGTATGTAAGGTGATGAGTCTGGTAATAAAGAAACAGAAGGAGAGAATATCCACTCAATAGCCACACATTACAAAGTATTACAGAAGTGTAGTATATGGGGTTAGTGGCAGAGAAAGCTCTAACAGTAAAAGTGCTGAACAGCAGAAACAGGGAAACAAATCTCAAAACTGTAAGACAGAGAAAGGTAACTGTAAAGCAGGAAAAAATATTCAAATGCTGTAAATGAGAGTAGTTTTATGACAAAATATTGCATATTTCTAACTAGCTATGAAAAATATGTTGTGGGAAAAAAAATGGTAGAGCAGGCCTCTGCCAGAAACTGACAGCTGTTGAAATATCTTGATTATCCAGGGACTGGAGATGAAATCCAGGTTTGTATGGCTGAGGATAGATTAAAGGAGTCCTTGGAGCAGTACCCACTATCCTAAAGGGAAAAGAGAGGAGAAAGGACAGGACTCTCTGGCAGCTGTGACACAGCCAAGGGCAGGGAGGCGGGGACATCAGTGGAGGGTGGGTGTCAGGCAGGACTTGTCTGCTCAGGGAGCGGATTCACCAGACGCAGCAAGGGCAGCACAGGCACTGGAAGCACAGAGGATCTGAAAAGTGGTTTGGCGTGTATTGTCCAGCCCCCGGAGGGATCGGTGACAGCCTGGCGCGGCTGCTTTTCCCCACGCGTGCCCAAGCCCACAGAGATGAGCAGGGATCTCTGTGCTGGCCGCAGCGAGGGCTGGGTCGGATCCCACGTGGAGAGCGGCCTTCCTGTCGCTCTGATTCTCCTTCCAGCAGCCACTAATGAGCTCTCTGGCTTGGGCCCCTGTGCCGGCTGCCCGCGGCTCTGTCGGAAGCTCACGCTGCCCCGGCCGCCCCCGGCCCTCCTCTTTCCTTTCCTCTCTGTGTGATGTGCGCTTGCTGCTCATTTGTCACAGCCATTAAGTGGTGTCGCTCCTTCCTCCCCCTGCTGCCGGCATTGTTGCCCTCCCCAGGCCCCCTCAGGAGCAGCCGTGTCCCCGCCTCGCCTCCTCCGCCTGTTCCCGAGCAAAGCCCAGGCCGAGCCTACCACGCACTGCTGCGCTGCCTGTCCGCTGGCATCTGTCCGCTGTCACCGTCCCCTCTGGGTAATTGCTGTCGCTGAACGGGACCCTCGGGGCCCCTCTGACACACATCACACTTGGGCAACTCTTGGCTCTGTCCCGCGGTGCTGCTCCCTCCGTGCTCCGCCACTGGCCCAGGGGAAGGCAGGCAAGGAGGGTCAGTGCGTGCCCACTGCCTCACCTGCTGCTGCTGAAGAAAAAGACCCCGCTACACAGATTTCATTATTTTTTTGGTCCTAGCAAAATTTCCTGAGCCAGGTGTCTGAGTGGGCTAGAAATTTCAGTAGTGTTTTCCTCTCAGCCTTGAAATAAATGTTAACTGAATTGTGAAAAGCAAACTATTGACCATGTTTGTCAGAACAGGTTTGTGCTAACAATATTCAACCTTGCACTATCCTGTGTTTCTTCTTTGCTTCAAAACGTTTTGGATTCAAATCTTTTAGCTGATACTCCATGATCAATTTTGCTTTCCCAAGTCTTGATAATATTTCTGAACCAATAATTCTGGATCTGTCCTGCAGTATGAATGCCCACCCACAGTCCTCACCATGATCAGCCCAATGAAATCAAGCTTTCACAGAACTTGCAGAAAGGACTCAGAAACCCAGCAATGTCCTATGCAATGCAAAAGGAGGCAGATGGGGAGTCCTGGTCCTTTGCCCAGCTCAGGTACAGACCCAGCTTGCTCCCTTCCTGTATCTTCAGAGTCAGTCTGAATGCATCACGAACCATGGAGTCACAAGCTGTATTTGATTAGTTATAATACTAAAATAAATGGAATCATTTGGCTTGCGCAACTTTCCCTATGACAGATAAAGCCAGAAGCAAGAAATTCCCTAGTGGGTATATATGATTAATGTATGATGAATTTATAATATTTTTGCTTTTGATAGACTTTCAGAAGAAATTGAGACCTGGTCTGCTATCACACTTTCTAAATAAAATTGCACTTTTATTTTTCTGTCAGAAAACTTGCTGATAAGCCAGAAAAGATCAGAGAAATAGATGCATTGGGGAGAAGATTTTACATTATTATTGGGTCTTTGTTCCAAGCAATTTCTGCATCTTAGGGATCAAGGTGAGCCTCCCATAATGCACCTGCTAGTAAGCAGGTGTTAAAAGGAAGCCATTCTAGGCTATCTGTGACACATCAGACTGTAAGATGAAAAGATAACCTAGGGATTTGCTGACCATCACAGACAATGCCTTGCTATGATTAAAGCTATGTATGTTACCTGGACAAAGCTACATCAAAGTGCTAATTAGGGAACATGTACTTCTAACTGGTACCCTCTGAGGCTAATATGCTTTCATTTGTGTTAAAAACCAGGACTGATGCAGAGAATCAGTGTGAGCTAGAAAGATATATCTATATAATGGGCAGTATTACTGTCCTCTTATCTTTTCTGTGATATATTATCTTTATTCAGAGAAACAAAATTTGTGTTTATCTCACAGGGCTGAGACATTCAATTAAAGAGCCTTGTCCTACAAAATCATCTTTCTGAAAGTAAAAATGGAAGAAAATTGGTTTGATTCACTTATTCCTGATGATAAGTACTTAACTATCAGTTTTCAGGAGATTCTAATACTATAATATTCCCCAAAGGCTTGCTGTAATGGGGATAGACCACGCTTACAAAAAGAAGGGGAAAACATCACCCACACATTGTACATTAATATAGATGCTTTCTAAAAAACTGATTTACCAAGGCAAGCAATTGATAGCTAACAGATGAAGCAGTTCATAGAAGAAGCACATCTCTTGGTAATGAAGCAGCCAGGATGCAGCATGTTCTGTATGTGAGAGGTGCTGCCTTGTTTGCAGCACCTCGTGCTCTGAATGCCCCTCTGGTTGTGGCAGGTCTGTTGGGAAGACAGCAGTGCCTCTGCTTGGGGGAATTTTGCCTTCCTTTCCAGAACTGACACATAACAGACAGGGATACAACAAATCAAGTCATACCAAAGCAGGGAGGGACATTATTCACCCTCGAGAAGAAAGCATCCAGCTATTCTCCTACTGAGTCATAAAACTGCATACACTTAAGTGTAAAAGAAACCAGACCTATCTCTTCAAGTCAAACTGGTTTTGATACTCTTTTATCTAAGAAACAACAGAACCCAATTGTTTCTTTGTTGGGCATAGACCATTTGGAGGCCATATGGACATCCAGGTTTTATTGCACATGCAAAGGATATTTTACAGTAACAAGTCTACACTCTCAGTGCTTCTTCACTGAGAGAGGCTGCAGGGAGATCAAGTAAGTTTTTCTCTAAAGAAAACACAGCAGTAGAACTGATGCTACTAAGGGCATTACATTTACTGTTCCACTTCATCTGGTATAGGTAAGGAGAGAAAAGGTCTATTGAAGTGACTGCAAAGGTGACAAGCCTTGAGACACTCAGCTGCTTTCATTTATTACTTACTTGAAGAAGTAATTAGGGTTCTTACTTTTTGGCTAATGCCTCCTAATAATCACTTTATTCTTGAAAATTTTACAGTACTTTGACAGCTGGAAGGTGAGGGGATTGTGTAAAAATGTTTATTAGGAATGGCCCAATAAAAATATTTTCTTTCAGATTACAAAGGCCTATGCCTATCTATTTCTGCAGAGAGGTGGAATGGAGTAACTTGTGTCATAGTGTGCAGACAATAGAGGCAGGCAATGGGAATACATAATGATAATTCAGTCCAAGTGCTATGAATGTGAAAGGCCATTCTGGCCAAACAATGCTCTGCCAATATGAGGTACTGATTTTTCTTTGGATGGTTCTCATGGAGAGCAGAGTTTCTTTCATCCTTTACACAAAGCAGTTTAAATTTGTATTGCAGAAAACTAGAGGCAGCACTCTCTGCTATTCATTTACCCACACACTGCTTCCCCTGCAGAGGTGTTAGTTAAAGACATGGGTGCATGAACAGCTCTGGAGTGCCCAGGCATGGCAGGGACATATGCAGATCTCCCAGAGGTGCCAGGACTGGGGGGAGTGCAAGGCAGAAAGTGGTTCTTCTTTTGTCAGTAAAAGCTCAACTGGATTGAAACAGTACTGGCCTGGCTAGGAAAGGAATTATAGCTGAGCAAGGCTTTCACGACTTGGCCCATCATTTGTCTAACAGAAATGTCATCATAATCAGAAATGCATCATTTCCAGTGCAGGCATATCAGAAATCTTTGGGTTGTCTATTATGGCTGATTCCTTACTTCCAGTGACAAAGCAAATGTAGACTTTAAATCCACAGGCTCCTGACTCAGCATCATCAATAATTGAGCTGTTAAAACAGTTCCTTCTTTTTGAATGGAACTTTGTTTACAATTAGAGTCTGTTGCATGAAGACCATTTTTCTTTTAAAAACTAGACTGTTCTACACTAAAATTCTCCCAATATATACGTGCTTTTCAAACCTCTTATTGGCTTCCTAGATGTGTAAAATCCCATTTTTTCCAAATATTCACAGTAATTCAGACTTAGGTATCAATCAGTTTTTCATTCCCAGGAAACAATTTTTTACCATGGAATACATTCCATTCCTGTCATGGTACAAAGTGAACTATATGAAAAAGATAAATAATATTTAAGGAAATATGTTTTTCCCTGCTTCTGCCATATTGCTTTTAAAATTCTATTTCCCATTGTATTTTCTCCTACAACCTGGCTTTGTGATGCTGCTGTTTGCATGCAGAAGCTATTTAAGTGGAACATTGCACCTCGCTTGTTCAGAGCTTATAATGAAGAAAAATGTATGAAAGCATTACTTCACTAAAAACAGATAAGTAAGCATACTGCCTGTCAAATTGTGTCACCCATGCTTGGCATACAAAAAAATAAACAATGGCATAAGCCTGGTACAAAAGTCTGCAATCCACAGGGTGTGAAATGTCCTGGGAACTAAGTTCGTATTCTGCATTTCTTCATACGTCTCACTAATTCTCTGTTTCTTTTCCTAGGCTGCAGAATCTGCAGTGTATTGCAAAGCAGTAGCTGCGAGGCCCCTTAAATGTATCTGGGATCAATCCCTTATGAGGTATTATCTCATTAAAACTGGCCCAAACCCCAACCTGCTCAGTGATATTTAGATTTCTACATCAAGCTGATAGAAGGAAAAGAAGCATTACACCAAGGTATTCAGCACAGAATATGCATTGCTTCATAACAAAACAAAAAAAAACCAAAAAAACCCAAAAAAACCCAAAAAACAAACAAACAAAAAAAAAAAACCACCAAAAAAAACCCCAAAAAAACCCAAAAAAAACCCCCAACAAAACAAAAACAAAAAAAAACCCAGGGAAAGACTTTTTTAGCTTATCTGCTCTCATAAACAGCCAGAGGTAAGAAAACTGCTATTAAAACTATTAAGATACTCTTCCCCAGTATCTGTCTCACGCTAGTTCTCTGTGTTACTCATGGCATCTGGCAGTGTTTTTACTTAAAACAGCATTGCTGTTTGTTTTTCTTGCCAGCTCTGCAATCCGGATCTGCTTTTATTTGGGGAAAGTGAGACTATTTGGTGATGCTCCTGACAGAAAGACAATAAGCAGTTTGTATGCATCCCATGTATGTGTGCTCACTGCTCTGCTGGGTAAAGACGCCCTGCTGCAGGAGAGAAAGGCAGAACCGTGGCGGTGCCCTGCAGTCACTCCTGAAAAGCTGAAGCCAGGACAGAGGGTGCCCTGTGCTCCAGGCCCAACCTCCACAAGGGTAGTGCACATATATTTTCTACCATCCAAAAGTCACTAAGAGTACTGGCTCCTCTGGCTTTCCCCTTGCCTGATCTGACATCCCCTGTGTCCAGAGACGGAGAAAAGCACAAAAGGGGAAATTCAAACCTCTTTTAAAGGAGAAGCTAACTTGCAGTGTGGTAGTGAACAGCAACACTCTCCTGCTCAAAGGGGGAGCAGAGATGTGTGTGAGATGTTTCACTTACAAAAGGAAGCAATTTAGTGTCTTCTGTTAGCAGCCAATTACTCTGAGTAACAGGGCAAATTATGGGTACAATTCTTGAGTTCCCTCTCTACCTGGCCATGAAGGAATAGCCATGTGAAGCTCATGTATCATTAAGATAAATATAATGCAGAGCAACAGATTTGACAAAATATTTCCTCAAATTCCATCTAAATGCAATGATAAGTTCTCCCTTCCCATGCCTCTCTGAGGAAGAGATGTGACAGCCCCAGAGTGAGAAGAGATAAGAGAAAGCGTAGAAAATAAATTAATCCTGTTCTAACCATATGAAAGTACACAAAGCACAGAGCAGAGCTTGAAGAGGAGAGCATTTTGCTTTGTAAATTTAAATCAGAGGAGCAGATATTTTCTGCTTTCAAGAACACTGCAGTACCCCTCATCTTCCACAGCAGGCTGAAAACCAGCGTGAGGGGAGGAAATGAGGACCAAAACGAAAAGAAAAGCTTGTAGCATCCAGGTACACAAGGGACAGAAACTTCCCTTTAATTATGGAGTTGGAAGTATCCATGTTGTAATAGAAATGCTGCTCCATTATTAAAGGGCTAGGTTTCCATGCCAGTATTTTCCAGATTTGTTCTTCCAATGCTAACTTCATTCCCTGAAGACACTGGAAGATCAGGTTTTTCATTAACAATTTTTGATGTGTTCTGAAACGAGGATGTCAATGATAAGAAGGTAGACTAGATAATAGCTGTCTGCTTTAAAGTATGTCTCTCCTTGTCACAACTTTCCATGACTATAAGCAAGTAAATACGTAAATGTGTGAAAATAGGAGTGTTTTGGTTTTTACTAATTGAATTTTAGTTAACTGGTCTCAGGAAAAAAAAGGTCAAGTGTAGTGTAATATTTGGAGTTGCTCCTTTCTTCATGATTCTCAGGGAGCTCCCTTGCAGGTGCAGAATGGAGATTATATCCTAACACTTTCTTGTGCTATAGCATGCTGTAGCATGTATACCTGAACTACTTGTGGGAATATCAAATATTTTAAGGAAAAAAGAACAGAGTTCTGCCACTATGACTTTCTGTGATATACCTATGTGATAGAATGAGGAATATTAGTTGCACTGACTGGAACAGCTAGTTATCACCAATTTGCTGAAAAAAAGCCCGTATTTTTCCAATTATATGAAGTTCATGAAAGATTTTTCTTATGGATCAACATTACCTACTGCACAGTATGTGCCAATATTCCTTTGCTGCTTATTTACAAGCAGGATGTTGCTAATACTTAACAGTCAACATTTTTTCCCTATGCACTATTTACTTACAAGTAAAGTTTAAGGGCTTGACAAAATTGTCTTTCAGGAAACTTATTTGTAGATGCCTTCTGAAAAAGGAGCTCTGACACAAATGGTGTTAGTGCACTCATAAAAGTGGATATGACTGTGAGTATCTGCACCTACAAATAATAGTAAAAGACTAGAAATTTAAAACCCCAAATTATTGAAGAATGTTTATATTTCTGCCTGCATCAGCAAGGAGGTTGTCCTTCTGTATGTAACTCTTTTTCACCAGTAGAAGAGCTTTCCAATGCTATAGGCTGAGTCCTGGGGAAATTTCCTTTCATTTCATACAATTTTCCCCACAAGTGTATGAGTGAGATACCTTGACTTAATGATGTCATTTCAGTGCCAGGCTCTTCAGTGGCAATTACCAAAAGAGGAAAAAAAAAAAAAAAGAATGAATACCCTGGGTGCTTTTGTTAGTTTTTTGTTATTTTCTCTTTGAAAATTATTCTTCCATACTTCATCTTGAGCTGCCTTTTTTTCAAGCTGAATAACCCTATTGCTTCTGTTGAATACACGGACATGACCACCCACACTTAGAAAAACCTTGCCTCTTGCTGAGCTCCTCTGAAATAGTAGGCAGCAGGGCTCATGCAGCAATAAAACTTCATGATCACAGGGGAAGGAAATAGCGCAAGGCTAGGAATCCTCCTGCTGTTTCCGTATGATTTCCTAATTTCAAAATAAGCTGAGAAATAATAGGGGGGAAGTATATTGTGAGAGTTTCCTCTGTGCTCTTCTGCAATTTCCCACCTAGCCTGTCATGAGCGCAAGGAACTCTATTAAACTGCTACCCCAAAATCAGCAGCTTGGCAGCCAGTCTAACAAGCAGGAAAACTTTATTCTCCAATTTTGTAAAAGGAAGTTTTCCTCTTGGACTAAGGAAGTGGAATCAAAGAGGGTTACAATGTCTGGCGTTGAATTTTTTTCCTGCCTCTCAGCTGGAATGAGATCTTGATCTAGAGCATGTGAAAGGTTATCCTTGTTTACACTTAGCCCTCAGTTTGGTCCTATATTGAGGTGAGATCCAGCTGTGATGATTTTGAAATGTGTCCACACAGAAGGTCAGAACAACCCTGGCAGTTTGGGGACTGGGATACAAACACAGTGCTGGTTTATATAAATGCCAGACAAAGGATACCAGAAAAAATGCTGGTTTATCACTAAGAACATCTACTGAGTACCACCTTTCAAATGTATACAGAATAAGGCATTTTGTGGCTGCAGCCATTCATTTTATTCTTTCACTTCTTTCCCTTCCCATAAACCTATTTCTGTAAAGGGTCAATCTGTCCATTGATAACTCACTCTAAAAGACCATATTTTCAATTAGAATTTCATATAGAGTAGTAATTTTAGGGGTACAGACTGAAAGATAGGTAGAGTTTGTTTCATACTGCAAATACCACATTGGTAGCAAAGTTACTTAGAAAAATAAAGATTCTGTTTTCTTAAAAAATAACTAAAATAGAAAGTGTTGTAAAAGATTTTGATTGTGAAAACCAGGGCAAGCCCAGATTTACTCCTCCACCAGTAAAGACTGTTGGCTTTACAATGCATTATGAACAACACAACAGGATCAGCCAAGAACTATATTTCAGGGTTTGTACCATTTTCCTGTACACCTGGGTACAGTCAGCTCTCTCAAGTCATCCCATCAGCTACAAATCACTTTTTGAATTGGTTTTTTTTGTTTGTTTTCATTGGTTGATTTGGTTTGACTTTTGTTTACTTTTACTTCAGAAAAGCCTATAACATTATTTGAATATGCATTTTTTGTGGTTTCCTTTACCTTTCTCTGTCTCTAAATTGGTTGTTTAAAGACTAACCCACTGAAGGACGCAAATGAAAACTGACATTATATTCTGTCAGATGATTAAGAATTCGAGAATTTTTATTTCTAAACACAGTGGATTACTGTCCTTTAGACAGTGGACTTTTACTGTGTTCCCACCTAATGAGAGCTCATGTGGTCTTCAGAACTGAAGTCACAGAGGGGCACTGCTTTTAAATCCCATGAGTTTTCTGGTAGACTTGTTATTCGCTTTTCCCTCTCTCTCCCCAGAGTTTCAGCACCTTTGAACACCTCAGAAGAAGTGCTAATGCTTTACTTCACAGAAAATGTCCTAGGTACGAACTAGCCTGCTGCAACAATGGCCAGAGTACCACTGAGTTCTGCTACTGGTCTTGCTTTGCTGTTTATTTAAAGCCTGTTATGAGAGCAGGTTGCCAAAGAAGGCCAGGAGAATGGGGAAAATATGTACTTATGGGGGTCACAGCTGCTGGGAAGTGAAGCTCAGCCATGCCAGGCCCCTCTGCTGCCTCTTCTGGTGCTCTGATCTCTCATCTTTCGGTAGGTTGGGCTCTCCCACCATACATTAGCACAGGCTGAATCCCACAGTGGGACTGTTGCTCAGCAACAGCGGTGAGAACAATTTGGTTTTGGACCATTCAGAAGATGATTACATTTGCAGCATGTTCCCCCTCACCTCCCCTCCCCTTCCCGGTACCTATTCCTGGATATTGTAAATATTCATCCGAGTTTTGCATATACAGTAGTTTCCCCTCTAGGTAAAAAACATACCATCCAAATGAGCTTTTAAGAGTACTTTACTCTGATGCATGCCTGCATTTCCTCTCATTCAGTAGGTATAATGTTGCACATGAAATGGCATTGTTGGGCTTCTGGGGGGTTTATTTGTTTTGTCTATGTCAGACAAATTTCAGCTAGAGTGGGGCTGGGCTCTTTATGACAGTGCTGCTTCGTTTCTTTGTTTGAGGCACACAAAACAAGTGAAGTATTTAAATAGTTTTGAACACCTGAATAACTTTAAAGCATTTGAGTAAGAGATAGGTTCAGATCTCCAGATTTCCAATTTCCTTCCTAATTGTTTTTTTATCTACATATCTTTGATCATCCCATTAGAAAACCAGTCCCACGCTCTCAACTTAAAAGGATTTGTCTAGAGACTATAATGCAATATTTAAATATTTGTCATACATTTCTCTGAGCTTTCACTCTCAGTAGTAATTTATTCTGCATCTTCTTTCCATTAACATACACATAACAGTTGCAAGGGTAACTCTCCAGGTCGGCCATCCTGATCCACCCACCCTTTTGGCAAGGCCTGCCACTGCCACTAGACAGCAGACAGAGCACTCCTGGTCCTTTTGTCTTTAGTGCCTCCTTCATGCCCTGCAGAGCAGCATACAGTCACCCACCCATCCATGCCATGATCACAGAAGCTAACTTGGATATCCTATTTATAAACATCACATGCAACCTTCCCCTTATTTCTTTCCCCCAGACATGATGGAAAACAAGAAGGGAGGGAGAAAAAACAAACTAATTCAGAAATCAAGTTTTACCCTTTAAGACCAATGTGAATGTGTGTGTGTGTGTGTGTGTGTGTTTGTTTTCAGTCACACTGGGTCCCAATCCACTGGACCACATTGTCACATTACTAATTTAAATATATAAGATCAGCAATCCCATTATTGTGCTTTTAGTGAGATATGTGCTTGTGTACCTTATCAACTCAGTCAAGCATAGGTTATTCTCTTCTGGGGTAGATGTACAGGAATCTGGTATTTTTGCACAACCCCTGCTACACCTTTCCTCTCCTATCTTAGTTCTGCCCTTGACCATCCTCTGTGGCAGTGAAGTGACTCACTGTGAACTGCCAGCTTACAGGAAGGGAGAAGGAAGAAAGTGGTAAATCTGGCATTTCTCTGTTTTTCAAGGGCACCTTGTTCTGCCTTGGCTGTGTCCTGACACAGGGGCTGGCAGGGACTGTGACACCCACCCACCTTGCCCACCAGCCCCAGACCCTGCAACACCGGAGCTTGGAGCTACTCCCTCTCCACAGCACAGCTCATGCAGCCTTGTCCTGAAAACTCTGACAGGGATTCACACCGCGCACAAGAAACCTTCCACAGACTGCAGCCTGCAAAACCTTCTTGCAGGTACTACACACACATACAAAGTCAAATTTCACTATAGGATAAGCTCTGCTTCAGATTCCCCTTCATGCATGCCCAATAACAAAAGGCATTTTTCCTTCCTAATTAGGTGTATTAGAGCAAACACTAATACAAGGTTGACCTAAATACAAAATTGGGGTTTTTTCTCACTTTCTTCTGTGCAAGCTGTCTTTATCATATAAGTGCACGTTTTTGGATTTTAAACATTTCTCTTTTTAAAATGTAAGTTAAATGTTAATCAGTGCGGTAATCTTCATAAAAATTACTAGGTATCGATGTTCAGTTCCAACTAGATATTTCCTCATTATATTGAAGGAACGAATTAGCAAATCCTGCTGCAATGAACTCCTGGATACAACATGCATTTACCCAGGCCCCATGGGGGTCATTACAACGAGATTCAGCTCGAGATTCACACACCAGTGTGTGTGCATGTATATATTTAAAAATAACCCCCTGAAATCTCTCCTTTGGTCTTTCAGCAGGGAACACATCAAACAGCTACAGCAAATCTCATACACACATCAGCATCATGCTATCATTCTTGAGTTTCACTGAACCCTATGCCAAATTAACTTTTACAGGGCAATTACAAAATCTTATAATCATGCAAATTAGTAGTTAGCAGCTTACATCTTCCAATTAAATTGCCACCTGCTATTCCAGGATACAAGTTAGCCACAATAAACTTTTCTTTTTTTCTTTTTTAAAGAGAGACTCTTTATGTGGAGAGTCATCAATTTATGGATTAGCCTTCTCAGGGACAGGGGCCCAACTTAAAGCAACCACAGGCAGGTTATTTCAGCAAAATAATAAAACTGAAACCATAGCATGAAGAGAAAAGGGCATTAACCCTGGAGTTATTATCAAATTTGAGTGTCCAGGTGGACTCCTAAGCTTAGGGTCACATCCTGTATGCAGCATAATCCTGTACCCAGACAAGATCCAGGCATCATCTACTGCCTCTCACCTTCTCCCTCCCTCTCCCTCCCTGTGTGAAGAAGAAAAGCCATTACTATGTGGGCCAGGATTGGCCTCTGTCTCCTGGAGATCAGCACAGTGTTCCCCAGCACAGTGATCTTCTTTCTGCTTGGTCCACAAACATCCAGGTGTCCTGTACATTCTTCCTTACAGAATGAACACATGGCACATTTCAAAGCTTTCTTCCAGCTCCCTGCAAGGTAGGGAGCAGGATGAAGTCATCAGTGGATGTAATTTATTTTAACATAAGGCAAGAAGATTTACTCGATTTACAGGGGGAAAAAAGGAGGATTTAAAGAGTCAAACTCCTGAGTTTAGCACAGCAAAACCATCATTTTTTGTTACTAATGAAGTACAGAGTTTGTAGAGAAGAAGAGAAGAATGTACTGCTTGGGCTCCTAAAACAACAAAGGTGCCAAAGCGCACTGTGGCCCACAGAATTAACTATGGTGATGAAAATCAGATATCTCGGAAGAAAAGTCAGGCACAAAACATAGCAGGCAATGAGAACCAGTGTCAACTCGAATATGTTACACAATTAAATTCTTCTTTCTTTACCATTTTCTCTCCTTTACTTTGCAGCCCCTCTAAGGGCAGCCACAAGGCCTGACTTGCACTCTGGGACTGGATCTGTGCACACCTAAGGCAGAGCTGCATTCAGTTTCCAAGAGGTCAGCTGTCAGTGGTTTGTAACCATCAGTGCTGTTCTTCAAAATCAGTGTAGCTGACATCTGTCCTGATGATGTTCATACGGTTTGGACAGAAAGCTGGCCTGCTACAGAGGGCTGCAGCTTCTCAAGTTTTTGAGGAGTCATTAGTAACTTGCAGGCAGCAGCACAGGTTCTTCTGAGGAGCCGCTTTTCAGGCCAGCTTGGTGAGTCTTCCCAGGTACTGAGATGCAGATACACAGCCACACTCCAGTCTCAAGTGTGGTGCTGTCACGGCAGTGTGAATTTGGTGGCTGGTATGGAGTGACTCCTTACTTACTCAGCCCCATTATAGTGGTTCTTTTCTGACTCATAAAATTCCTTATAACTAAAAGGAATTGTGGTTTGCTTTTGTTGTTTTAAGTGAAAACTAAATTCCTGAAGAGAAAAAATAAACAGCTACTGAGCTGTAAAAATGGACTCTCATTATTTCTGCCACCAGTCTCACTGCAGCTGTTCATAACCACAGCCAGACAGCCTAAGTCCAGCACAGAACATGAGTACATCCCTAGAAAAGGTATCAGAAACTATAGATGTCTTCATTCAGAGTATGCTCGCCACTGTCTTCTCTCTTCCTAGATATGACAAATGCAGCATTATCAGAGGATATGTAGATTAGACTTTTTGTCTCTGGACACATCAATGTTTAAAAACTCTGAATATTTAAGAAGCATCTCATTCTCAAGGATTTCCAATGGAGTTTCAGCATGTCTGAGATTTTAATTCATGACTGAAAACAGCTTTTTTTTTTTTTTTTTTTTTTTGTTACACAACTAGTTTAGATTGAATATCAGAATACCAAATGGCTATAAAAATTCCTCTTTTGCCTGATAGCCCAGAATTTCTGTGGATACGGCAATATATTTGCAATCAGTAGCAGTTGTAGTTTGTTTAAAATCAGTGTATCAAAGCACCTTTTTCATACAGGGAGAGAAAAAAAACCATGGTTCTTGTGCCAGATAGATGTGAAAGATTGCACAGCTGCAGTGTCTTGAGGTTACAAAGCTGCCAGTTTAACAAGCAAGATAAGCAGCAATACTGATGTATTTATAGCAGTTTAGACATTTATATTGCATTTTAAAAGAAATGTAAGGAACCAATCCATAAATAGTATGTGGATCATAGGTTTATTGCTGCCTTAGTGTAATGGAGGCTTATGATACAAAAACATGTCAATAAGAAAGTTCTGTGTTAATGGCGTTGGCAATAAGCTCTTTGGGGCAGGGCCTGCCCTGCTGGTGTGTGTACATGGGCAGAGGGCAGCACAAGGCAGCACTCGTCTGGCTAGGACCTTGAGCTGCCATTGCAATGTAAATATTAGAAAATAACAACAGGAGATCTGAAAGCTACAACAGCCTCTGACGGGAAACAGATCATTATCTTGAACAATATGTTCAATTAAAATTTGTTTAATAGTTGGGACCTAATCTGGATATCTTGTATGCATGTCAGTAGATTTTGGAGCATGTCCTTGGACATGGCAGATTGCAAATGTGCTGGAGGAAGCAGCTCAAGTCTATAAGCTGTTCCACACAAAACATAGGAAATCACAAGGATCTACCAGCTCATTAGACTTTAAGGTAGTGAGATGTTTTCTTATTTAATTTAAGAAAAGGTATGTCAAGCAGTAAATTAAATTCCTGTTCCTCAATATGTACATCCAAAAAGCAATTTGCTCTGTCTGCTTTATTGATTGGCAAAACAAAAAAGATGTAAAATTTACTACTGTAAAATCATTTTACTGTCCCCAGTCATATGTAAATGGCAAACATTTTCATTTTGTAGTGCTGTCATACTTTACCAAGTGGGGCAACTTTTCCTACATGTCAAAATGGCTTTGCACCATTTCTGTGATAAGGAGAGTGCTGAGACAACTCTGAGCTGTCATCACTGAATTCTCACCCGTCTCCACGTCACACAGTGCTGTGCAAGGATAGAGCTGTTGGCTTCTCCTCTTGACCAGCCTAGACCTTTATAGCATAAGTGAACAACATACTATGGGTTAAAAGCAATTTCCCTGCCAAAAACACTTTTCTGACTGGAGACTTCCTGTAAAAATTCTGGCTCCAAGAGAAAAGTAGAAGAGGGTGTGCTAAATACTTTACTACTTAATTTTGAAAGTGATGACGCTCTCCAAAATAAATACTGGAGAGGTTCTTAAGCAATATATGCTTTGGACTGTAGCTGTAGGCTGGCACTCAGCCACAGTTAGGTGGTGTTTGGTTCTGGTTTCCCAGACAACCTCTCATGAGTGAGTGTTAAAATGTGCAGTGAAAGAGTGATGAGGAAGAAGTGATGAGAGAGAAGTTGAGATTACCTCTCTGTCACAAATTGCCCTGCTGAGGTCAAAGTCAATGTTATTAGAAGGGAAAGCTGATCAGAATTCCACACTAAATGTAATCCAGTGACATGATGTTTCCTCTTTCAAACTTTCAAGCCTGCATGGAGATGAGTGACACACCTCCTAAAGTGCTCTCCTTTATAAATCCACTGCTCCTCAGACAACCCCTGCTCATGACGGAAGCTTCTGTTTTTCAGTTTTGAGTCCTTTGATTTCCTACAAAGTTGCAGACACTTTCCCTGCAACTACTGCCTGGTACCACTGGCACAACTATGTGAGACTCTCACTCAGCATTGCTGCCTCTCTGTCACATCCATCTCTGAACACAAGCCCGGGATCCCCGAGATGCCACTGCTGTTATATCTGCATGGGACTTTCAGATTGCTGTACATCAGTGCACGTGTTTGTTTTCCAAGTCAACAACAAATGTAACATTAAACACCCTTGACTGCTCCAGTGAACAGCCTTGTCTGCTTCATGTTGCAAAACAGACCTAATTCTTATTGTAGCTGGTTTGTGATTGAACTAATGGTGCATGCAGAATCATAATTCAGCAAAGTGAATTAAATTATCAAAGAGTCTTTTACACTCAACATTTATCACTGTCTATCCAAAAAACAAAACACTGCACTTGTGGGAGGGCAAATTTTTTCAGTGAGCTTAGAGGGAGGTGGATGGCCAGCTGTTGGCAAAGAGGAGGCAGAGACACACTTCACAGAAGCGTTGAGGGGCTGGAAATATGCAAATGACAAATCTAAGCAGATCAGCAATCCTCCACAGGAGAAGCATCCGTGGATTACAGGAATAATTTCCTCTTACAGATCCAATTTGTAAAGCCCTGACTGTCATTCATTACCTCTACAGTTTAATAAGGGACATGAATTACCTGTTTAGGATTATTTTCCTCTTTTGGGAGGAGGGTCCTCAGGTATTTGCTCTTCCAAGGCAAGGTAAAATTTGTCACTTAATTATTTTCCAAATGAGAGCCTGACTAAAGGTCTCGTCTGCATGGCAACAGAAATTTTTCTTTCAAATGTAAAGGCAGCAGACGTAGCTAGTGTCCCCAGTACACTTCATACCAGCTTGTACTGTCACCTGGTCCAAATGCCTTTGTGGCAACATAGCTCCAGTTTACCTGACTTACCAGATCACACCTTCACCTGACCAAGGAGAACTGTTGATTTTCAGGACCATGCAGAAAGGCAAGTTTATGTGGCCTTTCTTTTCTACCCTAAGGAATCTATTTGAAGATTGCTGTGAAGTTGGTTTTTTTTTGTTTGACTGTGTTATTTTACGCACTTGGTAGGGAATTTATTTTACTTACAGGATGGACTTTGAACAATCTTAAGGGCCAGAGAACATCCTAGAAGATGCTCAGCTGACCCATCCCAAATAAGACTGAGACCAGGATAAGAAGTAATCCACTGCTGGTTTTGTATTGCAAAGGAGAGTTTTGGCTTAGCAGATAATATCTCTCACAGGAAATCATTTCTGTAAAGTGTCTAGCCAATCTCTCTATTTTTATAGGCTCAAAAAGTCAGCAAAGGAGGTAGATCTTGGTTAAGTAGGGGAAAAGGAGGTGTCAGACAGGAAGATGCCTCCTACCTCTGTAGCAACATAGGCTATCTCTTAACTCTTAAATAAATAACAGTGGCAGTTCCCACAAATCACAGTTTCTTTCTTCTTGGAAGATCAATCTCTTTGTGAAATTTTAATTCATTTCAGATATTCTGTTTCTTTTCAACAGTTTTCAGACAGGACTTGAGGAGCACTGATGGGTTGCAGTTTCACTGAAGGAAAGCTGCTGTTCAGGAATGTTTTTGAGACCATGGCCATTATACTCTAGCTTGGAGGAGTCAGAAAGCTGGAGTCTCCCAAAGTGAGATCAGTTCTAAGTGAGTCCTATCTGAAAGATGTTTGTTACCCTAATTCTTACATATCTGTACAACCATACATTTCACTGCCTCTGCACACTGCCTTTTTCTTTCCAAGAGTTTTTCCAAATGTCCAGTCCCATTTTTCAATGTAATAATTAAACTGATTTCTTCATGTCCAAAACACAAGACTAGGTTAACTTCTCCCAGCACTAGTATTTCACGTGCCTAGGTGACAATTACTGTATTTTCCTCTCCATTATCCCTTGTTCATACTAGGTATCATCTGTTCACTCAGTCAATGCAACCAGCTGGATTTTCTAAATCTCTGTGGATTCTCTGTTCCTTTATTCTGGACTCTCTCCCTTTGCTCACCATCGTTCTCAAAATGCCCCAAATTGGCAAATCTGTTGCTGATTCCAAATGGAGCTGTGTGCAGCAGAAAATCAGTCTCACCTGTCTTTCCAGCTCTGCTTGCTTGTAGATCCCTGCAAAGAAGAAGAACGTGGGACAACAGATAGAAATTATTGACTTAAGTTACTGGGCTGATTCACTGTAATCTCCTGCTTTCCTGGTCTGCCTGGTGTAGGTGATGTGTTTGTGCAGATGATTAACTCTGCCTAGGCGTGCTACCCAGTACTTCCCTCAGACTGACTCCAGCTTGTCAAGATTGTTTTGTATTCAAGGGCTGCCCTGCAGTAAGTATTCTTGCAGCCCCTTTTGGGTTTCTATCATCTGTATAATCTCTATTCCATCATCTGTTAATGAAAAAAACAGGCTAAACCCAGCCCATGTGGAGCCCCATTTGATGTGTCCTTCCATTTTTAGCCAGCTCTTGGGATTAAGATCTGATCAGCATTTTGTTGACCCAGTGCTGATGCCTGGGCAGGAGAGAACAATTTTGCATAAAATTCTGACACAACCCCTATTCTTTTCTGCTTCTATTGTGTCCTGTAACACAGCTAATAATAAGGTAATGGAATCATTGCCTCCAGCTGTTTCCCAACAGAATTTACCAAAAGGGTAGTGAAATGATCTCATTTAAATCTCACTCCACACAAAGCATTGAACTGTACCAGCCAACACCAACACTGGTTCCAGTGTGGTCATAGTGCAATTTCCTTGACAGTCCTGGACAGTTTCAGGGAGATTACAGATGGATGGGGCCCATTTGGTTCCAGCTGGACTGAAGTGCAGATGGATCCCAAATGTCAGAAAATGGATCCTTACGGCTGAAATAGTTGTGGATACTCAAATTCCCTTGGAAAGTGACAGTTCTGGAAATAACATTTTCAGTACCAGTAAATTAGTCCCAGAATGGCATTTCCTGGCATGTCCACAGTCTGGATGTGGTTAGCTTGAAAGTGACACAGAAAAAAATGTTGAAGCTAAGATATTATTGTGCTCAGAGGTACCCCATGGGAAAATATATAGGCTTATTCTCTCACATTTGAAAGTTCTTCCTTTTTATTTAAATAGTGTTAAGATTGATACAGGTAATGAAACTCAGAAAGGCTGCTGGCTTGTTTGAGAAATAGGACAGCTATTTGGATGTGTGAAGGCAGCTCAGACAGACAGCTAACATAATCTACTGTGAATATTTTATTTCCTCACAGTGGAGGGATAAGTCTATCTGGACAAAACCATTCAGCTTCCAGCTCCAGTGGTGGAACATGGCAGGAGCACTGCAAACATGTAATTGTCCAGCTAAAGCCCTGTGACGGCTGACAGTGCTCAGGACTTTGCAGAATTGGACAACAGCTGGTGGGAAAAATATTTGAAAGTGAAGTGTTAAGATTTCAAGAACATAATCAAGTATGTTTGCCTTAAAACCAAACAGAGCTCAAATGCTCTGAAGGACCTGGATCTTGTGTTACTGCCAGGACAGCCAACAACCACAGGCTGAGAAACCTGCTTTCCCTGGGATGTTCCTGAGCACCTACAAAACCACCCAGCAGATTCCAGCACTGACAAAAGCAGCCACAAGCACAGCACGTTCTAGCATGCCAGGATCTTATCCATGCAGGCAGAGAAGAAAGGGAACTCTGCTAAAATTCCTGCTGATTTCAAAGGAGGATCCTCAGAGATGTCTGCCAGTTAGCTCATTCCGTACTGTCCCTTGCTGTAATGGAGCCAGGAGCAGAGATATACATCAAATATAGACCAGCTGCTCAGAAGTGCATGCAGATACCAACACTTTAATTCCTTTTATAGGTAATGCTTTATGTTAATTCCCAGTAGGGACTGTAGGCTGGACTATAATTTTGAATGAAAGATCTCAAATTCAAGATTGATTTTGAATATGTGTGGGAGAGAAAACAAAAGAAATCTCCTTTATGTGCTGTCCAAATTATTTATATTTGGACAGAGTGATCTGCAGAGCAGATGGCTAAATGATTTCCAAGTTTCTCCTAGGAAGCTGACTCCTCTGCATTTTCAGGTATGCACATATAGATACAGTTTATCTTGCTCTACCTTTGTGCTTAGTGTGAGATGTTTCCATAGTTCTGTAGGGTGTACACAGGTCATCTTTGCATCCTGGCTCCAGAAGATTTCCCTGCGCCTTCTGCATAATAAACCAACCAGTGAAATTGTTTACCACACAGAAAATCAAAATATTTCATTGTAAAAACTGATGACCTGATACAATATGTGAACTGTGCTACTCCAAGATGTGCTGCATGCTTTGCTTTAAGTTCATACAAATGTCAGTGGATATTTAACAGATTTAACTTCTTTTCTTTTTTCTCTCTTTAAGCTAGATGAAGGGAATGCTTTTCTTCTTTCTCATTTTAAATATGAACATTGAGTGACATTTCCTCTAATTCAGAAATAAAATATGGCAGTAACATTACTCAATCTGTGCATGAGCAAATGGATGCCTTGCTCCTGTTACAGAGATAAACGTGGCTGTTGGGCCATCCCAGTAATAAATTATAGAGAATACAACCCTCCTGGAGTAATTTGCCTACACCTTTCTGGGTTTTCTCCTGTGACTACTGCTACAACACTGAAAACAAATGAAACTGGTAGAAATGTTTTCTGTACTTGTCTTTAATTTTTTTATTAGATTGTACAAAATCTGGGAGGTTTTATAAGATCAGAACCATCTTGTTTATAAATGGGGTATATCACATGTGAGGTGATTATGCTTTGGGTTTCAGAATTTGGGAAATGCTGCACTAGATCCTACGGTCCTTTTACAGCAGTAGCTTGCCAACAAGTACCCCATCCCAATACCCACTAAAGGCTAGACCTGTTTTACAAGAGACGTTTCAATATTTTACAGTCAAACTGCCTTATTGAAAATTTATGTTGACTCAACTTTTTTTTTTATTAACAATCTATGTATTTTTCTTGCTCCTAGAAGGGATTATTTGCAGATGTTAACATATTTATTTTTCCTGAAATCTTCAAAGAGCTAGCTTTGGGGTTTGTATTCATTTTTTTGAACCTGAAGTTCCATGACTAATTCCATGAACATGATTTCCACAACATGTACTCCAGTTTTAGCTCCTTGTTTTGTTTTAACATCTTCATTAATAGAGCATCTCCATCTTATGGAAGTGAAGTGTCCTCCTTAGTCCTTTTGTGACCTGAAATGTATCCCATCAGAGAGCACTTCTCCATCCTTTTATGCCTCTAGAAGCATGCTGTCCGTGTTATAAATATCAATAAATCTGGAAGGACGTAATACCAAAATCTCCAAGACAACACACAAAGATACAACAAATCAAAGGCAAAATAGTGATGGTTCGATTAGACTTTTAAATAGGATATTAAAATGAGGTTTGTAGTTAAATACAATTGTCTCTCTGAATTTGGCAGGGAAATCATTAACCAAATGATGTTAAATTTGCACAGATTGTTGAATAAATGAGTAAGACTTGCTTTAGATGGCAGCAGACCAGCCAAGAAACATACATACAAAGACTTGCTGTTAGTCCACATGAACAAATATCTTACACAAGGATAAGAGAATTTTTTAAAGGATCAGTAACTGAATAGCTACTATTATCATTAGCTAGTCCTTCATATGGAGTAACCCTCTCAGAGTCTGTACAGGTGGAGGAGTTAGGGGGGTATGGACACATGTTCCTGTGTAATAGTATGAGGTTTCTTGTTTGTTTGCAGAATGGGTGCTGTTAGCTGCGTTGGTATTAATCAAACTTTATAGCTATATATTCAAGACATCTAAAAGCTGTGTAACTTTAAATACTCACTCACTTTGTTATTTTGATATATTTTTTGTGTGTGCACCCTAGGATACATCAAGAGAAATCCAGGTAGCTGGAAGCACAGATGTGAACAATGCAAGGATTTTTCTGAAAAAATGAATCATCTAAAAAGAACATTTACATCTCAATTTATGATTTGGCTTTAGTTACTGGTAGCAATAAATTTCCAGAATGTATTTATAAACCGTGCTGTGATTTCTTCCTCCTAATGAAAAATTTGTTTTCTAAAATCGACCAACTCCTCGATAGTCATCACAGTAAGTGTGTGTGAAAAAACCAGAATAAACAACATCAAGGTATAACCTTTCTTCCAAAGGTGAAATGTAATTTTAATTAAGACTTAAAAGTAGGATTATTTGTTATCATGTTTTTGTTGGTAGTCATTTGATTAACATTGTGCTGAAGGCAGGGGAAAAGGCAGTCCTTCATCAGCAGGTGCAGCCTACAACTGAAATGAGATCCTGGTTCTTATCTCAGCACATCTGGTTGTTACTTTCAGGGTAGTCCCAGTCCAGGTCATCATTTCCCAGTCAGAAGAGGAAAATTGTAATTAGACCATCTAGAATTTACAAATCAGCTACGTCACTGCTAATATACCAAACAGCTCAGGATACCAAGGGGCACGTGACAGTTTGTGCAGACACAGCAGAATTCTATCCTCCTGAAAGTTGTCTCACCCTTCTGCCCACTGGGAACCATCACTGTCCCACACTGTTATCTAAATCTCCACTTGCAAGAATGGGGGTGGTGTGGCAAAAGCAACCTCGCAACTAAACAATATCAGCAACTGTGGATGCATTATTCCCTGGTATAGGCATGGCTGAAATAGGCAGGAGTGGGAGATGGTGATGACAGATAAGCATCAGTTCAAGTTCGGACCTGAAATAAGGGGCCTTAGTGGGTGGACTGATGAACATACTTGTAAACAGTGATCCGTGGGGCAGCAGATTTAATTTGGGAACTAGAAATTCAAAAAAGAAGTGTCAGCTAAAGCTAAAGTTGGCTGGGTGGAGGGGAAGAAGGACAGTCCAAGTAGCTGAAGGCCAGGCTTGGAGGTGGGTGGGATGTGCAGCACGGAACATTTAAAATAACAAGGTAATTCTCAGAACCAATTTCCCCCAAGTATTTTGAGCAATGAAATAACCACACTGGTCAATGCCTGTGATGTGATCTCATCCCCAGAAGTACAGTTCCAGTTTCCAATACCCTCATAAAGTGATTACATCATAGAGATGTTTCCAATTTTACAATTGAAAAAGACTCAAAGTACAACCTCTCTACCAGCATAGGCTAATGAAGCATATTGGAGAAAAGACCCTCTCCACTCATGAATAAAACTAACATAATGCCCCTGGAGGAATTAAAGGACTTTGGAGTTATAGTTAAATTTGTGCGATATTGAAAGGCATTGATATTTCCACTCCAAGGACTACAGCGCATCCACTTACAATACATAGGTTCACAAGGCAATTCAGTACAGCAGTTCAACTCCAGCGAGTTCAGTGGAGTTGTGCCAACCACGGATTCAGCCTCCTGATTGTAAAATACAGTCTGTGATGGTGTGAATTATATGAAGTTTCAGATCCAAGTAAATATCAGACAACAGCAACTATATTCCATTTATTTCAGAGTTCACCTGGGGACTTTGGAAGAAGAGAAGGCTTCTTTCTATTTGAACGATACTGGGATAATTGTAATATCTTAATATTAAAAGAAAGGAGCCAAATAAATTGCTAAATGGTGTGAGAGAGAAAGACAAACTATGCTAGAAAATGACATACAATGGGCCAAATTTATTGAACAATGCACAATAATATGAGAATCTGATACTTATTTTCAGTGTTGAATATGCAGTATACATTTAATATGCTCAAGATGCATTATTCAATCTGCAGCAGCTGTCTTTGTACAGAACATTGCAGAAGAATCAAAGAGGAACATACTGTGAAATAAACACACCAGGCACCTTGCTCTGCCCCTGCTAGTTGTCACAACATTCCTTCCTTCTATTCAAATGCAGCATATAGCTGAGATTTTCCCAAAGAACAGTGTTAAGTGTCCCACAGGAAAGAAAAACAAAAGAGAGTAACCCATTTGTGTGAAATTATCTGGACCCACCAATATTTCCACAAGAAGAAACAATTATTTGTTGTTAAACTACCAGCTCAAAACTATGAAAAAGCAAGGATTCAAACCTAAGTGAATTGTTAGGTAAGTTCCCCAAGAAGCTGGATCTGTTTCAGAACTAGGTCTGCACTGACACCCTGCTTCTGGAAAGCTTCATTATTCATTTATGTTTTGCCTTCCTGGAACAGGAACGGATGTCAGCCTGAGCCGCTGTGACTTAGAAGAATAAACTATTATCACACAGGCCATAATATTTAGAAAAAAAGGCAAAAGATGCTGTTGCTTCTGGTCATTTGATCACTAAATCTGCTCTTGGTTGCAATCACTGCATCTGAGGAGAAACAACATCCTTTCCGGTCCTTTATTTCTTTTAGTGCTCTCACAATGCCCTATCCATGTGACATCTTTAACATTTATTCCATTTCTGCCTTAATTTTGTTAGTTTGACTCTGCCTCCTGTAGTCCCACTGGATGTATACACTCCTTCCTGCCTGTCCCATTTTAAAGTCAGGAAACGTGAAACAGTGGTCAGACTGTATCTCAGATTTTCCAGGTAGCTTTCTTCTGCTCCTGCCACCCTGCTGTTCTGTTTCACTCTGCTATATTTTATGCTCATCACCGCTAAGGCTGTTGTTAAACTGAAATGCAATGCTTGTTTACAGGGAGACATACAGGAAAATTACGTACAGATTAATCAAAGCAATGCTTGTTTACAGGGAGACATGGGGGAAAATTAGACACAGATTGGCCAAAGCAGCAGAGATATACTTCTGAAGGCAGCTGTGCCAATGCAGCAGCTCCCAATGGCTCCCAGCTGGTGGTCAGAAATAATCATCCTGCCCAAGGAAAATGTGATGTGAAGTCTGTTTAACACACTTAAATGCAGATCAGATGGGTTGTCTCACCTTCAGGAAAATGTCATCCTTTTCAGAGCATCTGATTTAGAGTGCACAAACTCAAGAGCTTCCAAACCTAACTCTAAACTGGAAGGTGAAAGTTGGGGGGCCACATGTGGAGAGGGGTTGGAGTCTCCCCAAAGACCTGGGTGTGCAGATAGGAGCTGGACCCCTGAAAGGCAACAGGTATTAAGCATCAGTTAATTGATGCTTATAGCTTATAGCTGAATACCACTGGACCATAGCTGGAGGGATGAACTTATTAACCCCACCCTTTGGTGACATTAGCTTACTATGAAGACTTCTGTTGTTCTCCATGGGAACCATGTGTTAATGCAGGCCAGGTTTGGGGTTTTTTTCAGAGAGAAGTACAACAGAAGCCTCCTTGCTTCTTTTGCTCTGGGTTTGAAGGAACCTTGAAGAAGAGTAAGGCCCTGCCCTCTGAGGAAACAACAGAGCATAATGGGGTACAGGAAAAGAGATTTTTCTGGATACAAGGTGAGCATGAGGGACTCAGCAAAGGAGAATAGAGCCTGGAGCACTGAGATAGACCTCTGAGAAGTGTGGGGAACACAGGTTCAACAGAGATCACAGAAAGAAAGATTTTGATGGAGTAACCAAAACAAACTGTAAATTTTGTCACAACCCAGAACAACACTGAGTTGCTGATATTCAGAGCAACCCCGTCAGAATGTCCCTGGCTTGCCAGGACACAGTGCAGTAGAAAGTTAATTTACAAACTCTCAGTTTATTCCTTTAGCTGTTACTCAAATAAAACCCAGTTTCCAAGTTTAAAAAGTGCCTTTAGTACTTTGGGCTGCAAGGCTGTGCAGGCTGCAAAGCTCCAGTGAACCTGTGATAGTTTCCACCCTGAGTGACTCTGGATTGAATTTAGAAGTGCACTCAAACATTTTGTCTGGCAGATGAAGAGCAGCAAAGAGCTGAGGGAGTGTTCATCTTTCTCTGTCAGACCTGCCTGCAGTATCTCTGTGACCTAAATTGCTTTCAACTTCTGTGGGGACTTCCTCTTTCAGCTTGTTGGCTTCCCACTACCCACATGGTCTGAGTAAATTAGATGAGTAATGTCACATCTGGTCTAATGTTGAATTTGTGTACCCATGCAGTAATTTAGTGTTTAGAATGTTAACTAATCCTCTGGATTTTTTTGGTTTTGTTTTGCTGTGGGGCTTTTTTTGTGTTTTGTTTTTTGTTGTTGTTGTTGCTGTTGTTGTTGTTGCTGGTTTTGTTGGTTTTTTTGTTGTTGTTGTTGGTAGTTTTGCTTAATTATTTTGTCGTTTCGGGTATTGTGAGCAAAAGCAAAATAAAGCAGAAGATTGATTTCTTTTTGTGTATCAATAGACATATTTTAGAAGCATCAATTTTGTTTTCAGCTCTTTCAGAACCTATATGAATAAAATCATGATTCGACAGCATTTTCACTGATTTCTAAAGAATTTCATCTGGTGCATTTTATAGAGAGCCACAGACAATGCAACATTTCATCCTCCGCTGGGAGGAAAAAATTGCCAGGCTCATTTAGATTTGCTGAAGCTCTAGCCTTTATGACACATAAATGACTGACACAGTAAAAGGACACAGCACAAAGTTTCACTGAGTTTTGACAGAAGGGCAAATTTAGCCATGGACATAACTCAAGGAAAGTTAAGAGAAGAGTCTGGCCTAGACACTCCCAAGCGGATTTCTACAATTTATGGTTTACAAATCCACCCTAATCCTTGTCCTTCCTATCTGTTATGGGCTACTCACAGGCAATAAGTATCTGTCACACTGCCAAAGAACAGTTGTTTATCTAGTTTTAAGTGAGTATGGGAGCCCATTTGTTTGTTTTCACAGGAGGTATGATGGATGCAATTAGAGGGGCAATAATATGCATGGTTACAGTGTAACTGCTCTGCGGATCAGACAACAGCAAAACCATCCATCTTCCATGCATGCAGCCATCACAGCTCCTACCTTCAGCTGAGCGAGAGCCCTCCAAAAATGTGCAGAAACTTTTCTTTTCGAAAGTTGAGGGTAAAACCAAATTAAATCATTTCCCCAAGTGCCTGTGGTATTAGCATGGCAGGAAGGGAGACTCAATTTCTACATAACTAGGGCATGATTTATGTCTGGGGAACTCTCTCAACTTCCCCATTGTCTCTGCTTGGACACAAATGTCATCAATACTGGGTCCCTGACTGGGTGGAGGATGCTGCTGTCTTCCATCATGACACGACTCAATATTTAAACAATCAGAGATGGTCCTTCTGAATCAAGCAACAAACTGATTTTGATCTTATTTCTGCACACTCACTGTATACACAGAAGATGAATTTCCCCCATGCATCTTGCTCCCCTATAAGATGTACTCTGCTGGGCACTCTTTCACTACAAGTGTGCAAATCCTAATTTGTCTTGTCTTCATTGATATATTCTCTCTCCCAGCACTTTTAGGACCTGCAACCTTTTCTTCTGTCTAGACTCTATAGTTTGATTTATTCCCCAATTTGATCTCATCTCTGATTTAATAGCTCTCTTGCTTGCACCTGCCCTTTTATTTTGTTGTTTTTTTTTTTTTTCCTCACTTCTTTATTATATGACCTTTCCTGGACCTTATTTAAAAGACGTATATTGCCCTTTCTATTGCTATATTGTTCTTTTTGGCCTTTTCCCCCAGCCCCTCTTTGACCTCTTAGTTCACTCAAAGGGGGAAGGGGTGAATGGAAAGTAAGGGTAAGACAAAGCTGACACTGATTTGGCCCAATACAGTCTTGAAAAATAGCTGAAATTTGTTTGGACAGAATTTGGGAAGCTATGAGAAGCCACAAAATCATGGGATCTTAGCCCAGGAATATTGCAGTGTGCATATTTATAATCACCTTTGCATTCCTTTTATATTATCTGTTCAACTTCTAAGGGTTTTCTGAGTCACACTACACTACATAATACCATATCTTAAAGACTGAAAACATAAGACTTGATGCAGGAAATATGGAAAGGTGTCAGGATTTGTCCTACTGTTCAAAAGGAAAGGATTTTTACAACCAAAAAATAATCCTCACCCTGAAGACATCCCACCCCGTTTAGGAAATTCCTGTTCTCAGTGTCAGCCCCACTAAGGCAGCAGAGCAGCATGAATGGAGCAGCCTGTCACAGACAAGAACAGCATTGTACACAGGCAGAACCGGGAAAAAGTTCTGTTACTGTGATAGATTTGTGTGGTAACAACCAAGGATGATAAATTTCAGAAGCTGGTCAGGGTTAAACTGGTAAATCATGCAATCAGTTATGGGTTAAATATTAACAGAAGATATTCTCCAAAAAAAAAAAGACAAAGTTGATTACAGTCTTTCAAATGACTCCCAGATGTTAAAAAGTGCTTTCCAATGAAAATAATTATATAATCTACAAACCTGAACACCATGTTAAAGGAATGGTAGTGAAAATTACTGAGTTAACAATTTAGGCCCATGGCCATTTTGTCTCTCTAAAGGCACACAAGAAAACTTCACATATACTGAGAGCTGTTGAAGTGAAAAATTCTGAATTTAACAGATTTTATGCTTAGTGCATTAACTAGAATCTTTTCACTGCAGGCTAAAATACAGTAGTTTTTGCACTTTTTGTGACACTGTGATTTATTTGTAAGAAGTGTTTCCTTTTTCTGTGGCTTGCCGTGCATGCCTTGGAACTGTGGAGCAAGCTCTTAAAGCCATTTAACTCTGTGACAGCAAATGCCAGTGACAATGAGGAAATACCCCTTACCTGCATAATGCTGTAGAGGAGCTTGTCCCTGTTTAATATTCCCTTCTGGTTCATTACTTTTTTGTTTTTCTTTAAAGTGCCCAAAACCATTCAGTTTACCAGTTCCTCCTTCATAGTCTAAATACAGCATATAAACTTTTAGACTAAAAATAACTTTTGGGCTCTTTTTACTTAGCTTCTATAATTTAGAATTCTTGAGATGCTACTCCTGGTTTCAGTCCTTGCTTCTTTGCTTTTCTGGTTTTTTCCAAATTAGAGATGAAATTCTCATCTAATGCCAAGTTAGGATTTTCAGAAAAATATCAAATGAATGGAGTTTCTGAGAACTGGTATTATCACAACAACCTCAAAATGGAATTAAAATACACACACTGTCATTCAATAGCTTCCATATTAAAGCTGTGAGAATTACTTATGAATTGCTGCTTAACTAATTAGTAGACACATAGGTAAATAT
>WEKY01028447.1:19427-39881 GCA_013390045.1 Picathartes gymnocephalus | reverse complement strand
TGTAAAAAAAAAAAAAAAAAAAAAAAAAAAAAAAAAAAAAGAATAAAAGAAATGAGGACAGGAAGAGCCTGGAATGCCCTTTCTGCAGAATTAGAGGTGAAAGAACCAGACTGGCTTAAAAACAGACACAAAACCTCCCACAGCCAGGGAGGGAACACACCGGGAGCCTTTCCCAGCCCCAGGTGGGCACTGACCTACTGCGTCTGCAGCGCCAGGCTCTGCTTTGAGCTGGGCAGGCTGGGGGGGCACAGGACTGCTGTTGTTTTTCACAGTGTCTGTGCTGCTAACAGAGGTAGTTTCTTTCCGAGAAACTTTTGATACCGGAGGCTCCTCCACGACCATCCCGCTCTGCCGCTGCCGCCGGCGCTTCTTGCTCCACAGCTCGTGGCAATCCTGCCAGTGGGGGAGGCTGCAAGAGAGCAACGAGTGAAAAAACATGGCAGGGAGACCAAGGGGATCCTCAAAAGCCACGGGAAGCTCTCAGCACAGATGGTGTTGCCCAAAGAAGCTGTGGCTGTCCCATCCCTGGAAGTGTCCGAGGCCAGGCTGGATGGGGTTTGGAGCACCCAGGGATGGTGGGAGGTGTCCCTGAACATGGGACTGGATGGGATTTAAGGTCCCTTCTCACCCAGACCATTCCATGATGCAACTTTATACATCCGTGTAATGTCGCTTCACTTTTACAGATGGAGAAATGGACTCAGGAAAGGATGTTGGGAAGAAATTCCTCCCTGTGAATGTGCTGAGGGGCTGGAATGGATTCCCCAGAGAAGCTGGGAAGTGTCCAAGGCCAAGCTGGAGCACCCTGGGACAGTGGGAGGTGTCCCTGCCTGAGCTTTAATGTCCCTTTCAACCAAACCACCCTGGGATTCCACAATCCCTGACTGCAGCCAAACTACTACAGGAAGGGGCAGGTTCTAGAACCAGGAAAGGCAGCACAAGAATAATTTACTTTGCACTGGGATCTCATCCCTGAACGTGCTGGGATCTCACTGCAGGGCACACAGAGCCAGTGAGTGCAAGTCCACCAAGCTCTGGGAGTCTGGGAGCTTCAGGAAAGGCCCTTCCTTGAGAAACACTGAAGGAAAGACGGATCACAAAAGCTGTGGCTCCACTTGCACACAACCCAGTCAGAGTTTTATCATCTGCTTGATTGGAGTGGGAGAAAATTGAGTGACACTGCTCAACCCTTGCAGTCAATTAACACACAGCCTTAACGAGGCCTGAGCAGTTCTCTGTGGCAGAGACAGGGATGTGCTAAATTTGCTCTTGCACATCTTCCAGCAGAGCTTTAGAGCATCTTACAAACGTCAAGCTGGGCTTTATAAACCCAGCAGAAAACCAACAGCACACAGGAAGAGCCATTTGCTCAACCACATGACCAAATACAAGTACAGAGTCAAGAGGAAAACCCAGAAATCATACTTTTGACTGAAAAAAACACCTTGTCTCCTTCCCAAAGCTCACGGTGGGGGGGGGTGGCAGCTGGGACTTACTCTGGAGGTGCCATTTTGCTGAGGTCAACGTCCTTCAGGAAGTCACTGTGCAGGGCCTGCTCTGCTGTGCAGCGCTTGCCGGGGTCCAGCGTCAGCATGTGGTCCAGCAGGTCCAGGGCAGACGAGGGAATGCTGTGGGGACAGTGGGAAGCACGGATGAGTTCATAGAAAACGTGTGGAGAAGCTCAGTTTCAGAAGGACACCTCAGGCTTAAGGGGAATCCACGCAGCCAGAGCTCACTGCTCCTGATGCAGCAGCTCAAAGGCACCAGCACGTGTGGGGAGTGGCTGGAGCTGAGCCAGGGAGGGTTAGGTTGGATTTTGGGGAAGGTTTTACCCCCCAGAGGGTGGTGGGGCACAGACCAGGCTCCCCAGGGAATGGGCACGGCCCCGAGGCTGCCAGAGCTCCAGGAGTGTTTGGACACTGCTCCCAGGGACAGGTTGGGATTTTTGGGGTGTCTGTGCAGGGCCAGGAGCTGCACTGGATGATCCCTGTGAGTCCCTTCCAGTTGACGATATTCCATGGTATTTCCACTCTGGCTTTTGCCATTTATGAGAAGCACCTCTGCCACAACTTGTGGACAATGTCAGAGCTGAGCAGAGAGAAATCTCAGGCATATTTGCAGCTATGTTTCAGTTCGAGTGTAACTTTCCCAGAGACTGGTAGTAAAACACCTACCGAGAAGAAAGTAAACACCTGCTATTCACAGTCTGCCAATAGCTTTGAGAGGTGTTACTTCTCTTAACCAATAGCATGCTACTTGAGTCCGAGTATTATAACAGAACATGTGATTTCGAATAAAGTCAGTTGAAGCTGAACGTGAACATTGGACTTTTTATGCCGCTCTTCCTTCCGTCCCCGGGGAGTACAGCGACATCAGCTCCCACAAGATTACCCCACAGCCAGACCCTGCCCCAGAGAACACCCCCTTGGCTGAGGATGCCCCACTTCCAGGAGAGCTCCCAGTGCAGTCCCCCCAGCCCCAGGGAAGCTCTCTGGAGGTGGATGAGGTGTTTGCAGAGGGCACAGGGAGCCCAGCCCGACTCACAAGGAGAACTCCTCGCGCAGGCGCCGCCGGTATTGCTTCTTGGGCTTCATAGTGTTGAAGTAGGGCAGCTTGATGACATCTGGCCACACGGCTGGGCAGGGGCTCCCACAGAGCCGGCTGGGGAGCAGGGAAGCACAGTCAGCCAGGAGCAATTCAGCCACGAGGAGCAGAGCCACCAACCCCAGGGAAAACACCATTCTAAGCAACCCGCTGCAGGAATAACCCCAGGGCTGGGCACAGCTCAGATGAGGTGTGGAAAAAAAAGGAGGTATCAGCAAGAGGAAAATGTTGAGCTTGAGTTTATAAACCAACCAAAACAATGCAATTTTTTTTTTCCTCTTATTACAAATTTTAAAATAATAATGTTTCTTACTTTAAACTTTCCAAACTCACTAAATTTTAGTATTTTTACAATAAGGCTAGTGAGGCCCTGGCACAGGTTGCCCAGAGATGCTTGACACCCCTGGAGTGTCCAAGGCCAGGCTGGATGAGGCTTGGAGCAGCCTGGGACAGTGGAAGGTGTCCCTGCCCATGGCAGGGGTAGCACTGGATGGGCTTTAAGGTCCTTCCATCCCAAACCATTCCAGGATTAAAACTTTCAGAGCGAGAACTAATTCAGGTTCGTGATCTTGGGACTCAGCAAACAGCAAGGTTTACTGAGTGTACAGAAATCAGCAGACCCACACCTGGTGTAGGTGTGGACACCTGACTATTCCCATTTGCATTCCCAGGCATTCCTGGCCCTATTTTCCAGGCAGGTTAGACAACAAGGGCACTTCTAACTCACTGCCTGTGTGCACAAGCAGCTCCTGCAGCACCTCCCCTCGCAGACATGCGTGTGCAAAGCTTTACCTGATTAATTCAAGCTGAGCCAGTTCCAGATTGGCTTGAAAAATAGGCTTCTTTGTAAACAGTTCCCCGAGGATACAGCTGGAAGGAGGAAAAGCAAGAGGTCACGACAGCAAACCCCAGGGATGAGCGTCTGAACACGGCAGCGTTTGTGCTCGGGAGCAGCTTTGCCTGAGGAGAGTGATTTGCATCAGGGCTTGTAGTGACAAAGTGACCTGTGTGTACCGAGTCCCCAGCCCTGGGCTCCTGGGAATCGCCTCCTGCAAGGGGCTGCTTCGTGCAGGAAGCCCCTGACACGTTAACTCTTCGCAGGGAAAGGAGGATGTGTCGCCGTGACGAGAGAAAGAGCCCAGAGCTCTCGTTTCCTCCAGGTTCAGCTTTTGTTTGGGTTTCCAACTTCCCTCTGCTGCCCGTGGCTGTCAGGGCCAGCAGAGGAGCTGGGTGTGTGCACACAGAGCTCCTGTACAGCTGGGAGGGGAAGAGGGGAGAGAGGGAGCACCTCTGACCCCTGCAGCTCTCAGCATCTCTCCTCAAGCCCCCAGGAGTCAGTGCCAGGAGCAGCTGGGGGATGCAGGCACCCGGAATGGGAATAACTCCACGCATGTGCAACAGGGCACTGAGCAGCAACAGGGCCTCACAGTCAGTAATTATGATTAATTACTGGTTTTCCCAACCTCTGTTTGTGTTATAAACCCTGCTGAAGTTTAGCTGGGAATATCCCAGTGCGAAGTGAACACTCTGGGGAATCCAGCCTCAGTTCTGACAGCTGAATCATCCAGTCTCTGCTTCTGAACCACTTGGGAAAACGTTCCATCTCTGTGGCTGAGCTGTCTCCTGCTCCCCAGGCTTCCTATGCTGCTGAAACTTCCTGAAACCTCTTACTTAAAAAAAGTTTTAGCTGAAAAGAAGTCAGTGGCAAACAGCAACTTAGAGAGTTTAGGGAAAAATTCTCTAAAAGAACACACTGGAGGGGTGAGAAGCACAGGGCAAATGTGTCACCCCTCCTGGTCTCAAAGGTACATCAATATCAGGTTGGTTTGCATTTCAAATAGTGAAAATTCTATTCTTTACCCTTTCTCACTTCAAAACGAAGTAAAAGCTCCTAGAATAAGGTTTTCCTAAGTGGTTTTAATGAGGGGACACACCCCTACCCCTCACAGCACAGCACTGTGAAGTGTTCCTGTCTCATCCTGACACTCTGCATGCCTGGGACAGATCCAGCTGCAGGAATTGGCACAGATCAGAGAGCAGCTCCCCTGGGAATGCTCAGGAGCTGCTTCCAGGGGCAGGGAAGGCCCAGCAGGACTCACCCACAGCTCCACACGTCGATGGCAGGGGTGTAACGCTCCTCCCCCAGCAGCAGCTCTGGGGGTCGGTACCACAACGTGATGACTTTGTTGGTGTAGGGACGGCTGCAAAGCAAAAAACACAAATAAAAACTCACCCCAAGAGCCACAAAACCCTGAGAAACTGCTCGTTTTTACTTCCCAGCTGCACTTGCACCTGTCAGTGGCAGCAGGGGGGTTTTGAGTGTCTGCACTTCCAGACCAGGCTGAGTTAAACACAGCTGAGGAGGTACCGTGGATTTTACAGCAATCAGGATTGTAGGTACCCCAGACTGAAAATCCCTGACTCTCAGCAGGCTCCCATCACTGCACAGTGACTGATCTTGGAGCAAAACCTGCTTCAGGGCAGGTCAAAGGCAAGCAGAGAGAAAGTTTTGGTTCCTCATGAGCTGCTCTTCTAATGAAAAGTTATTAATACCAGCCAGGAGTGTATCTGTCCAATAGCTGGAGCTGGAAAACGCCACTTACACTGGAAATCATCTGTCAAGACTTCCAAATGAGGGATTATGTGGATACTAAGAAAAAAGAAGCTCACCCCACCCAGGTAAACCCTTCCCCTTCCTCACCTCTCCTCCGAGCTGTAGAGTCGGGCGAGCCCAAAATCTGCAAGTTTGATCTGCCCACTGAAAGACAGAAAATCACAGTTAAATCACAGAGTTAGGGAATGTACTGCACTGTAGGGGACCCACCAGAGCCCAACTCTTCCTTAAACCCCAGTTAAAGGGTGAGGAAACCCCCACTCTGCAGCAGAAAGGCCTCACAAAGCCACATTTGCAGGAATTACTGCTGGATATGCCAGGCTTGATTCTCCACTTCTGATTTGATGCTTCAAAGAAATACAAAGTAAAAAAAGGAAAAAAAAAAAAAAAGGCACCAATAATTCAGTGTCATCTGTACCACAAACCCTTCCCAACAGGCCAACGTTCCAATATCCAGACATTTGGTTGCAATTATGGACAGGACTCTTCTCCCACCTCCTGCTCCTGAGCACACCCAAGGTGAGGAGAGCACTGGGTGCTCACAGCTGAACCCAGGGGAAAGAGCTTGGAGAGAAGAGGATCCACTCCCAGGTTACCTGTTGTTCAGTAAGATGTTGGAGCACTTGATGTCTCGATGAAGGAAATTCTTTTTGTGACAATAATCTAGACCCTCCATTAACTGTTTCATGAAAGACTTGATATGGTCCTCTGAGAAATGTACCAAGCCAGATTCTAGCAGCCCCATTAGGTCATGGTCCATGTACTCAAACACAAGGTAAAAGGCACCTGGGATAATAAACGGAGAAAGGGTTGAAAACAAAAGGAGAGACAAAAAAAAGAGGAGGAATGAAAGGAGATTCAATTGTTGAAAGTCCTTTTTTGTGCACTGTTCTGCTGGAGTTGTTTTTTTTTAAACACAATCCTGTGCTGTTTTGGGCTTACTGGGTGTCTTTTTTCCTCAAGGGGTAAAAAAATCCCCCCAAACAACTAAGTAGCCCCTGCAAGATGACATCTGAAATTAAATAACACTCAAAATAAATTCCTCTGAAGTTCTGACCACATTTAGCTACATGGATTGGTTATTTTCTTACAGGAGAGTTTGTTCAAGGATGCCATGCATGGTTTGAACTTGTGTTTGGGCTGTTCCCTTTGCCCTCCTGGAAGAGAAGGTCCCAAAGAGAACCCAGTGGGATCTAAAACTCTCTTTTTCCACAGTGACTGAGGATGAAACTTTTCACACTATTAGTAAGTCTGCTGCCAATAATCAGTGTTAGCAGTGACCCTGTAAAGGCTTTTTTTTTTAAGACTGCTCTCCAGTGACTCTGCAGGAACGCAATCATCCTTTGATTAACTCACTCGAACTGGAATCTGTCCTTAGAGCTGAGGCCAGACCCAGACCCAACCTCGCTGGAACAGCAGGAAGAACACAAAGAAGCAAACCTACCCCAGAGCTGAGTTTTACACTAAACCAAGGCGTTGCATCACACCTGTGGTGAATGGAAACCACTCCTGCAGCCAAGTGTACCTTTGTCCTTCTTGAAATCCAGTGCATCTTGTTTGTCCGTGACGATCTCCTTCATGTTGACCACGCTGCGGTGGATGAGCTGCCGCAGGATTTTGATCTCCCGGATGGCCGTGATGGGGAACCCTTCCTTCTCATTGTCCAGGCGCACCTTCTTCAGAGCCACCAGCTCACCTGCCGGCCACAGTGGGGTCACAGCCTGCTCAACTGCCCTTCCAGGGGAGCTGGGAGCAGCCCCGAGCCCACCAAGGGACAGTAGAGGCAGCTTTAGTTACCTCCCTGCTCGTTCTAGTTAAATTGCCCTGCGCCAGGAGCTCTCACACAACACCTGTGCTTTTCCTAACCTGCTGCAGCACAAAGCTGACCCTGGAATTTCCCCAGCTCTGCTGCAATGAAGTCTGACAATTGAAGAACCAGGGGTTGAGCTGGCAACCTGTGGCCACCACAATCTTCTGACCAGGTGTCAAACCACACCCCAGGGCACAAGATCTCACCCATCAGCAGAGCAGGAACCTGGGCACTAAACTCAGGATTCCAGAGCTCCTGTTTTCCAAAATGGGCTCTTCTGCCTCTTTTGGAAAACCCCTGCTGGAAGTGCTTATTCCAGGGCTGGAGTCACTTCTCGTTCAGCAGCTATCCATCCCTGTGGAGCAGCACTGGCAGGGAGCCCTGGGGTGGAATTCACCTGGAGCCAGGCTCACCTGTGTCCTTGTCCTTGGCTTTGTACACCTGCCCGTAGGTCCCCTCTCCGATTATCCCGATGATGTCGAACTTGTCCACGCAGCGCTTGCCCCAGTCACTTTCTGTCTGTCTCCTCTCCCCATACCGAGGACAACAGATTCTGCACGAGGGAAGAGCCCTGTGAGACACCTGAGGGCTCCAGCCCAGTCTCATCCCACAAAAAAAAAAAAATCCCTGCTCAACTCTTGTTAATCCCTAAAAACCAAAAGCAAAGCTCAGGCACGTTGGCTTTGCACGCCAGGAATTGGAATGTTCAGTTTAATGTAGTTTTGTTGTAGAATCCCAACTACTCCCAGTACAAGCACTGCTGAACAGGAATATTATCCTGGATAGCATTATCATAGTACAGCAGGACAAAAATTCATGTTTGGGATATTCTGCAGGATGCTGGACATTTGATTTTTATTTAAGACACACCGTACAAAACATCAGGGGATTTAGTTCCCTCAACAACTGCTTAAATTTGTTATCAGGGGAAGTTCTCTATGCCTTGAACATGGAATCCCAGAATGGTTTGATTGGGAAGGGATATGAAATATGATCCAATCCCACCCCCTGCATGGGCAAGGACATCTTCCACTATCCCAGGGTGCTCCAAGCCCAGCCTGGCCTTGGACGTTCCCAGGGATGGGGCAGTCACAGCTCCCCTGGACACCCAGTGCCAGTGCAGCTCCATGGCCAACACTTCAACCATGAAGAATCCAAATCTCCCATTTCCAACAACTAACTTTTGAAAGCAGCAAGAGCTTTATACAGAGATGCTCATCCACAGGTGCCTTCTGGCCCAATCAGAGAGAAAAGAGCTTTTGGGGTAGATGTGGCTGAAGACTGGACATGACACACTCCAGCAGCTTCTACCATTAATTCTCAAATAAATGGGCAAAGCTGCCTTTACCTGAGGGTCCAAATGTGAAGCAACCCACAGGAAACTGTCATTATACTGAATAATACAGAAATAGGAACTTGCTTTCTCCCCCATCTCACTTCCCTCAATAAAGAGCTCTCAAACCAGTCTGGGGACTTAAGAGAATCAAAGATTTAAAAAAAAAACCAAAAAATGCATGAAGTCAGCCTTACTTTGGTCTCTTTTTGAAGGGTTGCTGAGGTGGTGTGGCTGCCTTTGGTTCCGGGGAGTCGGGAGGAGATGGGTCCCCCCCCGGGAGCTCTGGGGGGAGCGGGAGGTCCGTGAGTAAGTGTCGTGGTCTCTGCTCTCTGTCTTTCTTCACAGGTTTTGGAGGAAGAATCTCTTTTGGACTAAACTCCGAAAAGTTAATACAACACAAAAGTCAGACTCAACAGTTAAACAAACAAACAAACAAGCTACTGTAGGACAACAGCTCTGGTTGAAAACGTGAGGTTTAAGTGTCAAAATTGGCACAGCCAAGAATAAAATAAAACAGCTTAAATGTACAATGCTAATACACCAGGAGAGAAAAGAGTCAGAGTGGAACACATCATGAAATGAACACACAGGTCTGCACTAGAACTCGCTCAATTTGCACAAACCAGCAGCAGTAATTTGGAGTTTCCTGTGAAGCATCTCAGGGGATCAGCCAGCACTCACTGTCTGACCTTTACTTCCTCTATTTATTCCACCTATCACCATGAATTCAAATGCTGGACTTGGTGAGGACCACTGTAATTACAGACCGTGAGTTAAACCTTCCTCCACAAGTAACTTTTAACCTCTTTGCAAGGACTGAAACTTGGCTTTAACTCCTGAATGCTGCTGAGAAACCAAAAGTTGATTTTTTTAACCCCATTAACCAATGGCATCAGGAGTTTGGTTTAGACTGGCAGGAGCTGCTTAAGCAGAACGTCCTTTCTCTTTCATGTACTCAGCAGGGATAATTCCTAGGTTTGAGCCATCACAAATTCTCCATGCAAATATCTGCTTCACCAGGAAAAGAAAACAATTAAGAGATCCAAACAGTCTTCCCAGGTCTGTTTTTAGGGCAGGAAGCAGGTTTGGTGTTTGTACCATCAGGTCTAACACTTCAGAATAAATGAACTGATGGAAGTAGGTCGTTTTCCCAATTATTTTATTAGACACTGCCTAATCTGCACGACAATCTCTGGTGAAATCTACTTAGGAAAGGAGGAGGACAAGAAACATCAGACATGGGAGAGGTGGTTGGGCTGAAACTCTCCTCTCATTGACAGCAAAATCCTTAGAAGCAGAATAATTGTGTTCAAATACCTACAGAGAATCATGGAATTGTTAAGACTGGAAAAAATCGAGTCCAACCATGAACCATTAAACCTCAAAAAGACTCAGCCTTTGTCCAGCCACCCCCCAAAAACAACCTCTTTGCAAGACCATGGTGGGAAGGGTGAAGGTGTGTCTGGAGAATGAACCTGCAGTGCCCAGCTCTCTCCCTTTTACCAAAAACTCCCACTTTCTTGCCTTTTATCTGTTCAGTTCTCTACAGTTCCTATGAGTTCAGCTCCCCCAGGACACCTGGGCAGGTCACCAGGGGGAGGAAACCAAACAGAGCCTTCAGAGCTGCCCAAGCTGAGAAAAGACCAAGAGAGAACTCCAAGAGCACAACAAAGGCTCCTTGGAGCTCCTTTCCTGCTCTGCCCAAAACCAGCACCAGTGCCACCCCAGAGCCAGCACCAGTGCCAGCCCAGAGCCAGCACCAGTGCCAGCCCAGAGCCAGCAGCCAGGTGAGTGCTGTGTTCCCAGGAGCTGCACAAGCTCTGCACCTTCAGAGCGCAGCAACAAACCAGGACAAAATTTGTACCAATTCCTCCTAAACAGCTTTTCCTCCTCTCCTGGTGACCCCCACCCAGGTCTGAAAGCATTACAGGAGGTGGTGATTCTGGAGAGGTTCAAAAGTCTCCCCTTGAACGAGGTCTGCTCTGGCCTTGGACACTTCGAAGCCCAATTTCCAACCCTGTGCTCGCCACGGGCTCAGGGCTGGAACGTTCCCCAGGCTCAGCAAGGGCAAAAGTCCAGCTCAAAGAGTTTTGCTCATAAAGATGAAGGCAGTTGGTGAAGGGTGAGATCTGCACAGTCAGGGCCTCACAGAAATGCCACCAGACTCAGCAAAACGAGTGGGATTTCCCATCCTTTTATTGGGAAAAAGTCACACAGAGCCATTTACTGAGCTCCAGCATCACCCTCATCACTCCAGCCCTGAGGTCAGGGAAAAAACACTTTTACAGAGCTAAGCCACACCTGGCTGGTAAAAAAAGAGCTCTAGGTGTAAGTGGCTGAAAAAGTAAAATAGAGATTTGCAGGACAACTCCTGGGATTGGAAAGGAGGGAACACTGCACCAGGATTTGGCATTTGGGTTGGGAAAAATCAGCAGGCAGCTCAAAGCTCCTGCTCATCACAGAGACAGTGAAACCCAGTAATATTTGCTGAACAACATCACGGGGGGGCAACAAACACACACCAGCCTCACTCTTAGGTTGGAGGCAGTGAGAACATTTCCCTGATTGGCATCAGTACCAGAATCACCCATGAAAACCAATTTAGTTATTCAGAATATGTAACACTTCACCACAGGGTGATTGTATCAAGTCAGAACTGTGGGATCACACACTGGTCACTAAAAACATGCTTTACTCCCCAGTCCCAGCACATCTTCAGTGATGGCTGGGAAGCTAGAGGAGTTTTTAGGGAGCTACAGGCTAAGCAGGTCAAATAGGAAAAAAAAAAAAAAAAAATATATATATATATAACTGATGAACTTAGGTTAACGGCACTGCAACGTACTAACAGCTAGAAAAGGAGAGAAAAAACAAATTTCTGGGGTTTTTTCTTCTCTATTCTGGATATTATGTTCCCTTCTTCCCACCAAAAGAAACCCCCACAATGGGGTTTTCAGACAAGTTCATCACAGAAGCCACAACCACCCCCAGCCCAGTCAGAGTTACACTTACAGCACAGAGCCAAGTCTGCATATTTTGATCAGAAATGATCAGGAAATAAAGTTGAAGTAGGTGCAGTTTCACTCCTTTCTAAACTTTTTCCAACAAACAATACCTACTTCTCAAGCAATAAAGGATTGTATGAATCACCCAAGAATTAAGACAACACTCAAGTTAAACCAACGCTGGTTTTAACACGTGGGCATGGCCTGTGTGGCTAGTGAATCTGGAACAGAAAAAGCTCTGCTTTGTGTTCTTGTATTGGAATTAAGTTTTTTCCCGTTCTTTGAACACAAGTTTTGAGGAATTAAGTAAACCAAAAAAAAAAAAAAAGGCAATTTTAAAGTAAGTGTGCAAACATCTCCAACAAGAATAGAGGCAGAATCCCAGATCCACATTCCATCCCTGTAATAAACATGAGTAAGGAGTGATGTGAAACCTTTACTAAGCAGCAGCCAAACCTCTTGTTTCCCACAGAGATAAGAGGCAACAACCTGCACGAGATCATCAAACTCTCCACACAAACCTGGCAGGGCCAGCACCTGGAACAGCCCTGGGATAACTCCTTCATACCAGCATCACAGTTGTACTCTGCAGGATGAGCTCATAACTGTAAAACTAACCCAAAACCCCCTCCTTATTCAAGGCTTTGCTCTTAAATGCAAAGGGGATGCTCTGGTGTGACCTTACCTATCCAAGTCATCTTCCCCAACTAAAATAGGGGGGAGCGGAAGCGGAGGCAAGGTGGAAGTTTTCAGGTGTGGGATAGCAGCCGTCACAGACACTTGGGTTTTTGTAGCCACCTGGACAGAGGACTGGGAGTTCACCTGAGAGGATAAAGTAGACGTCCTTGGGTGGGAAGAAGATGGCAAAGACGTTGGGGCCGAAGGAGGGAGCTGAACAGGAGTCACTGGGGCTGGAGGCAGCGGCGGGACAGCGGGTGACGGAGGCAGCGGCGGCAGCGGCGGCGTGGGAGGCGGAGGGGTGGTGGTCGGCAGAGGTGGAGGAGGAGATTTGATGGCGGGGAGGGGAGGTGGAATCTCCTTCTCTGCTGTGTCTGTCTCCTTTGGAGATACCAGGTCCTCTACCACTGCTACAGGCTTCGAGTCTTTTGCTCCCGTGGGTTTGGAATCCCTGACCGGAACAGGATGTTTCCTCTCCGAGTTCTCCTCTGCCTTGGATTTCGTCGTCTCCGCAGGGGCTTTGGGCTCTGCGTTCGTGTACAGTAAATTAACCGAGTCCGTGTCCGGAGCTTTCTCAGATTTAACAGTTTTGGTGGCCTTTTTAGACTCCGTCCCAGCCTCCTTCAGTTCAGCCAAGCTGTTCTCCTTCCTAGCCAGGAAAACAGGGGAGCCCTTCGCCTCCTTCCCGTCCACCTTGGCTGCAGCGGCCGCCGCGGCCGCTCGCTCCTTCTTCTTCCTGCTGAGCTCTGCTCCCAGGCTGGAGTTCAGCGGGAGCCTGGTCGGGGAGATGCTGGAATGGCGACTGCGGGAGCCAGACCTCTGCTTTTTGCTGTGAGATGAGTGTCTTGAATAGCCAGGACTGCGGCTCCGGGACTTCACGGATTTCCTGGGGAGAGAAGGGTGGGGAGAGAAATGAAAAGGTGCTTCTCTCACCCCCTGAGCTACTCACCAGCAGCTGAATCCATTAGTGGTCAGCTCAGACAGTCCACAACGCCTGTCAGGAGAGACTGAAGCTACTGCAAGGAGTTTCTGAGTCAATCAGGACCAGTTTTAAACCATCATCATCCCCCCTCCCTGTGCCAGACCCACCGTCACACCGGGAAGAGAAACAAAGGATCAAGGCTGGACAAGACCCAAGGGAAAGAGGAGATCACAGCTCACACACCCAACAGGAGACTTCAGTCAAGAGCATGAGCTGGCAGTTTAAGATTCTTTCACAGGAATTCTGTGGAACTTTAAAGGAAACCACGGATAAAACACGACTGCCCTCACAGGAATGCTGCCTCAGCAAATCGGGCACTTCAAGCTCATTTTCCCCCCTGGTTCTTTGATTGCCATCAGAACTCAAATTTGCATAGTGTGATCTGGGAGAAGAAAAAAAAAAAAAAACCAGGAATTTTAACTCTATTGGTCTTGGTCTTCCCCTGCAAGAATGGGCTCTAAATCAGGTGTGTGTGCAGAAATAATCACGGAAAACTTGTGCTGGGAGAGAAGCAAGGCAGGAAACACCTCACACCATCAGGGTTCCCACCACATAAACCTGCTCAGGAGAGATGGGAAACTGATGGGGAAAACAGAGAAACACTAAAATGGAACTGGAAACTGGTACTTCCAGTGGCCATACCGAATTCCTGATAAGCCAGAACCGTCCCCTCCACTCCAGGAGGAACGAGGATTGGGCAGGGTGAGGCAGGAGGCTTTAATGGTGTGGTGGGCTCTGATGCCAACAGGACAATCAAAAATTTTGAGCTCAGACCCTACAAATACTGTAACAGAAACGATGGTGCATGATTGATTACTCAGGATACATCTAATTTGGAAAACATGGAATTCCTTCAAAACAGTAATTATAAAACACCCCTAATAGCAGCAGTTCAAACACAGGTGACACTGCCTCCCTTACAGCCATACTCAGAGCATAATTAACAACACCAATTAGTATTATGCCAAGATATTAAACATTTGGAAAATAAACTGGAGAACTGAGACAACAGGAAGTTCCTGGCTCGACAGCAGCAGCACCTTGCAGGACGGGCAGCTGTGAGTGTGGGAAGTGAAGGGTCTTCCCTCCCTACTCCAAGGATCAACATTCCTCTCTCCCACTCGGAAGTACAACCTCGAGCCTCGTGCTGACAGTGGTCAAAGAACACCAGGGCTGTAGGTAAGCCCTTACCTTTAAACTTGCAAAATAAATATACAACCAGAGGGAGAAAAAAGCGGGATCTGCAGTCCCACAGCTGTTTCCCTGCTCAACACACTGTTGTGTCATGGGAATGCTGCCTCAGGATCACCTTTTTCCAAGGTTTCTGCTCAGTGAACTCGCAGTCTGGGCTGCAGTTTGCCTGTCACCACGAGCTGGGAGAGCAGTTACCTCTTCACCAGCTCCAAGGCATTAGCAGGCTATGGAAAACATTCCCAATGAATCCCGTGGGATGTCACTCACTGCAACCACAAACAGTTTTGGGGTTACCGTTCCCTATTGCAACTCATCCAGGATGGATTGGTCAAGGTGCTGCAACATTCCCTTCCTGCTCCCTGTCTTCCATCCTGCCCCGTGACTAACCCCCAGCAGTTACTCTAATTCATGGAATCACGGAATGGTTTGGGTGGGAAGAGACCTTAAAACCCATCCAGTGCCACCCCTGCCACAGACAGGGACACCTCCCACTGTCCCACTCCAAGCCCCAATGTCCAGCCTGGCCTTGGACACTGCCAGGGATCCAGGGGCAGCCACAGCTGCTCTGGGAATTCCCTCCCAGGGCCTCCCCACTCTCACAGGAATTTAATCCAGCTGGATGCAGAGCCATCAAAGCAGATCATTCAGTAGATCCAAAGTAAATTTCTCCAGAAATCCAATTTTTTCCTTATTTAAGGGTGCTAATTTACAAACAGCCCCCAGGGCCACCTGCCTGGAGCAGCACAGGGGAGGCTGGGGAAGGGTGGGATCGCCAGACCCTCTCACAGGGGTTGCACCACAGAGCCAGCACTTCCCACGGCTGGAGTGACTCCCTGACCTTCCAGCAGCAAATATCCACGGTCCTCTGTTCCCTCAGGAATAAATCCACCCATTCCCTCCCAGTCCTCTGAACTCCACAGGCACCACTCACCCTTTTTCTCTTTGCTGACAATAATTCCTGCAATCACCACACAAACAGCTGCTGTTTCCAAGCCCGTTTTCCAGCTGCTTTGTGAGATCTGAAAAAGGCCCCACATCCAGAAGCCTTCCTGCTCTCCCAGCTCCAGCTACACCACCAGGAACAACACCAGTACAGCAAACCTCACCTCCTGTCCTGAGACCATCAACTGCCCCAAAACCACCAACACAGCACCTGCTGAGGGGCCTTTTATCCCTGCAGACCTCAAAAAAAACAGGCAATGAAGTACAGAAGATGCACAGGCAGGTTTTGCTTCTGGAAGAGAACCATTTCCATCCTCTGGAATGATTTTTTGTGGCTTTACCTGCTGCTGTTTCATAGCACTTTTACCCCTTTCATCCTTAATTTTTTAAGCCTTGCTGTAACATTCCACACCTTTCTTGCTTTGCCAAGGTTATCCAGGATGGATGAGGGGCAATTTAGCCTCACATCCTCCTGGATAAAAATGCTCTGGGATTCAAACTCACCCTGCTGTCCCTCCAGAACTGGAAAATAGAAATAAAATATACCAGCCACAACAACTGTGAATTAACAAAGTCAGAAACGATGGCTTCATCTAAAAATCCAAATTAAAAAGCACTATGAGATTTATTTAAGTCACACAATTAGAAGACTGGGATGGTTTTTGCAGAAGGGAATGCTGGAACCTTCCATGCTGAGGTGGCCATGGTTAACAGGTGTCAGCAGAGGTGACTTGCAAAGCCCCACATCCACATAATTCCATGTCATCCACCCAGGATCACCTACAGACATTTCAATATTTTACCTGCTCTAAACAACACAGAGTTAAGGATAAAGCTGAAAATACTATCTGGGAAGCCTGACTGCTTCAATTTCTCAGGAAACAAGCTTTATTTCTCATTTATGAATGCCCAGCAACCTCTCACCACAGCAAGGACCCAGCACGTGCACACTCACCCTCACCATACATCAGCACATCCCACCTCCAGCAGGCTGAGGGACTCTGGAATTCCATCTCCTTGTTTTAGCTGCAGTGACAACAGCTGCTACACAGAATGGCAAAGCACATCTGTTATTTTCCCTACTGACCAAATCATCCTCATTTCCTCCTCGATGGAAAGAGAGTTGTTTTCTACAGCCACTGGAAATGCAAACACTCTGGATTTTCTCCAACAGCACAGCACAAGGATGCAGTTCCCTAATGCTGTGTTTTGGACACGGAGATGAAAGAAAACACAGAATGCACTAAAAAAAACCCCATATTGTCAGTTAGTGGAAATAACAAGAGTGTCCCAGAAAAGCCTGAGGAACGGAGCCGTGGTCAGGTGTTCTCTGCCTGACTGTGCCCGTTAAAGAAGTTTTCTCTCCCAAAAACGTTCCTGCCCCTCCACAGGAAGCACAGAAGGGATCAGTCACTGCCCAGAGTCAGCTGCCTCCTTTCACACATCTGCAGCACATCAAGGTGCAGAGGGGTCAGCCCACCCACTCCCCCCCAGGTGAGCCCTGAGCCCCCCAGGTGAGCCCCCCCTCTGGCTCCTGACACACCTAACCACAATTTCCCCCTCTCCAGTCCCACCTCGCAGCCTGGGAGCTCCACAAAGCAAAACTAAACACGTGAATTACAACTCACAATTCACCTGACGTATGGAAAACACAAGAAATTCCTTCTGTCCCTTTACTACAATCACAGCAGGCAGGTGTTTTCCAAAGGGGCTGGAATACCTCACACAGTCAGTGAGTTATCTGCCCAGGAAAGAGAGAGGAGTAAGTTATCAAGCCAGAGATTCAAAGAGTTTGCTACAAGCTGAATGTAAACAGTGAGTAACCTTTGGAACCTATCTGGTTTGGGGTCCAGCATTCAGTAAAGAGTCACAGATGTCCTTAAAAAGTAGCTCTGAAAGTTCAGGGAAGCAGCACAAAGTGCTCTGAAGTTGCTCCCATAAACCAGGAAGATGTAATTGCTGGATTTCTCAGCTCAGAAGCAGCCAGCCACTTACCCTGAGAGGTTCTCCTGGGAAATGGAGTAACCTGGGGGAAAACTCTCAGGATAGCACTGCAGTTCCCAAAGGCTTCTCCCTGGTTAGGGCTGGACACCTACCCAGAGCTGTATCAGTGAACAGACACCTTCCACCACTGCACCCTTCCTCTTCCACAGGATTAGCAAATAACGTGTCACAGCAGCACCACCAGGAAAAAAGGACTGAAGGGAAGGAGGAGAAAACCATCCAAGCCTATCCCTGAGAACCTTCCAGGTGTAAAACAGAGAAAACAGGGCAGAGGAGCAGCAGCCTGGAGGAAACTGTCACTATAAAATCACAGTGGAATACGGAGATTTTACATCAGAGCTTCCAGGGAGCTGAAACCAACACAGAACTCGCAGCAAGGACAAAGGCAAGCTCTCCATGGAAGACAGCATTCCTGAAGTTCAGAGTTTTAGTAACAAAGACCAAATTCCAAAAGCCCCCATGGGCTTTGGGAACTGCTGAGCTGGAGGATGCAGCGCAGCAACCACGGAGCAGAGCATTCCTATGGCCATTACATTCCAGGTCACATCTGAATTGCCATGGAGCTCCAAGCAAAGCTCCACAGCATCCATGGAGACAACTGGAAACTCCCTGAACATAAGCCAGAGCTCGAAAAAGAAAGGATCAACATTAGGCTATGTCACAGGATGATTAATGAACACCTGAAAAGAAACACACAGAGCTACCTTGAAATAATTGTTTCCTTCTGTAGCAAAGAAAGTCACTGAGTAAAAGGGAAAAAGAGAGAAAATCAGACCTAAGCCAAAATCCAGCTGGTTGCTCCTCACCCTTCCAGAATGCCCAGATTTCAGAAAGGAAGACACTCTAGTGCTGAGAAAAGAAAGTTTAGGCTGAGAGATGGAGTTTGCACGTGGTTGTCTCTAATCCAAGGGAAAAGAGAAGACAAGTCAGTTCAGAAAGAGCAAAATCCACCCCAAACGAGCCCTCCTGAAAAGTGAGATCAAGTTCCCACATGCAGTAAACAGATCAAGGCTTCCAGAAATAGGTGAAAACATTCCCGTGGCTGAACTTCCCGCCAGGTAAGCGCCTTAGATCCCGCTCCGGGAGCCTCCCCACGCAGGGGCCACTCCAGAGGTGGATGTAACTTAATCCCAGGAGCTCTTCCAGCCTCCTCCCTGCCCGGAGCCAACATGGACGCTGCCTCCCGCCACGCACAGAGGCGTTTCCCGAAGTGTCAACTCCATTTCCAAGGCAATTGCCAAGGCCCCAACCAAAGCAACTCCACACACATCACTCTGCGGCCAAACTGGGCACCAGTAGGGAAGGAAGGAATCATAGAATCATGGAACAGTTTGGGTTGGAAAGGGCCTTCACGACCATCCCATTCCATGCCATGGGCAGGGACACCTCCCACTGTCGCAGGTCGCTCCAAGCCCCATCCAACCTTGGACAATTCCAGGGATGGGGCATCCACAACCTCCGTGGGCAACCCTTGCCAGGCCCTCACCCCCCTCACAGGGAAGAATTTTTTCCTAATACCCCATCCAAACCCGCTCTCCCTCAATCTGAACCCATCCTCCCTCATCCTGTCGCTCCAAACTCTCCTGAACAGCCTTGCCCCGTCTTCCCTGGAACTCCCTTCAGGTGTCCCATGCTCCCAGCTCCATCCCAACCCCTTTCCCGGCTCCCAGGTGGGGCACACGCACCTGGCGATGGGGCTCCGGCTCACGGAGCGCTTGGAGGCAAAGGGGCTGCTGGAGCGGCGGCGGCCGTAGGGGCTCGGGGACCTCCCGCTGTAGGAGCCGCTGCCCCGCTCGTAGCTGGACGAGCGCCTCCGGCTGTAGGGGCTCACGGATCGCTGCCGCCGGCTGTAGGGGCTGGGCGAGCGGGCGTTGGACTGGTAGCCCACGGGCTCCTTGTAGGGCGGGCTGAGGGACTGGCGGCGTGAGGAGCCGCCGGGGCTCTTCCTGTAGGGATCGTAGGTGCTGGAGGTGTGCGAGCGGGGCGGGCTGAGGTCGTACTCCTGCACGTAGGAGGCTCCCGAGGGGCTGTCGTCCACTTTCGGGCTGTCCGACCATTTCCTGTGAGGGCTCCTGGATTTCCTCTTCGGGCTGTCGGTTGTTTTGTAACTTTTGGGAGCATCCCTTTTCCGATGGCTTTTGCTGCGCTCTTTGTGGCTGGACTTGAGCTCCCGCTCCTTCCTGGATTTCTCCTTGTGCGCCTTGGCCGAGCGCGACTCCTTGTTGCTGCTCTTGGAGGAGAGCGCCTTGGGGTGCTCCTCGCTCTCCAGGAGCCTCTTGGAGGATCCCGAGATCCTCTCCTTGGCGGACCTGCTGGAAGCATCCAGGCTCTTTTCCAACTTCCTGTCTTTCTCCGCCTGTTTGCTCTTCATCAGCTCCCGGAGTCGTTTGTGCTGGTGGTGCCGGTGCTTCTGGGCCCTCTCGCTCCTCTCCGCCCTCCTCTCCTCGTTGTCCCTCCTGTCCAGCTTGAGGGCTACATCGTCCGAGAAGGTGTCCGAGTCCGAGCTGATGTCATCGTACTCCACCAGCGGCTTGATCACCGCTCCCAGGGGTGCCGCCGCTTCCCGGGCCGCCAGCGGGGACTCCTTGGAGTGCCTGGACTTGTGCCTCTTGTGCCTGGAGCCCGCCCGGTGCCTCTCCTTGCTGTTGGAGCTCCCGCTGCCCGGCTGCGAGGACCCCCCGCCGCCGTCCTTCTTGCCCCCATGTCTCTCCGGATTTGGCATTCCTCCCCCGCTGCGCTCGGGAACGGCGAGGGGGGGACTCCGCGAAAGCCCCGAACTTCAAACTCCCTCCGCGCCCGTCCCTCGCACCATCCACCCCGGCCTCGGCCCTCCCTCCTACATGGGGAGCGGGGCCCGAGGCCCCGGAGGAGGCGGGAGGGACGGGGAGGGGAGGGGGAAGGACCCGGGAGGGGAGGGGGAAGCGCCGCGGCCTCACCGCCTCATCCGAGGGGCCCAGGCCCGGCGGGCAGCACGNGGCGCGGATCCCCGGCCGAAGGGCCCCGGAGCCGCCGCCGCCCCCGGCCCGGCCCCCGCGCTCTGCCCGAACCGGAGCGGCGCCGTCCGGGGGCACCGCCAATTCTCGCGAGACCGCCCCACAACTCTCGCGATAGCGCTGCCGCCGCCGCCACCCCTCCCTCCCTCGGCGCGAGTCCTCCTCGTCCGCGAGTCCTCTCGGAGGTGGGCGGGGGCGCGCGATCGTCCTCTCGCGAGAGCCGTGAAATCGCGCGGCCGGCGGCTTTCCAGCGAACTTTATTGGGGCGCGGGGCGGGGACAGCGCCCCCTCA
>WEKY01028447.1:0-14744 GCA_013390045.1 Picathartes gymnocephalus | reverse complement strand
TCCAACTTGGATTTTCTGCTACCTACCATTGCAGGATATTGTTCTGTGGAGCAGTTTGTTCAGTGATGCTCAACACTCAGTGCTGGCTTAGTCAAAAATGGGTTTGAAATATTGATCTGGGTGGGGGAAGGAGGAGCAGGAGGCAGGGGAGAGCTACAGCACAGCCTCCTGCACATACTCAGGTGTTAAACATTTGCCTGGCTCTTTATTTCTCTGTCACCTCTTCTAAAACTCTCATCTTAAGAGAGTTAAGAGTTGTTACATTCTGTTCTTCCACCTGAGCAAGTTGCTTACAAGAAAATAAACCGATTCCAGGCCTGCCCTTGTAATCTGCTTGCAAACAGATACTGTTCACCTAGGGGAATCGAGATGTTGTAATTTGGGGATGAATCTGATCTGCTTTTAATTGTCTAAATAAGCCTCACTTGGCTGCTTCAAAGTAGCCATAATTCCCTCCTGCTGAGGGAAATTATGACCTTTTTTATGAAGGAAAAGTGACCTTTTTTTCTTCTGTCTGCCCAAGGAAAAGCGAGTGGTGCTGAACTCCGGGGGACACCAGCACCTGGTGAGCTGCTTGGAGACGCTGCAGAAGGCCCTGAAAGGTTGGTGTGTTCCCTGTGTGCTCTCCACAGACTGCTGCAGGGTGGAAAATCCTATGGGAAATTCTCCATGAAAACACACAGGGCGTTGCTGGTGCATTTCATGGTGTTGCTGGTGCTCAGGGGTTCATCAGCACACGGGGCTCAGTGCCAGGCAGGACCNGTCAGGACTGGCTGTGCTGCTTTTATTGGGAAAAACCTCTCGTTGTTGCTTCACAGGGAAGCTGTGGCTGCCCCTGGATCCCTGGAAGTGCACAAGGCCAAGTTGGACAGGGCTTGGAGCACCTTGGGATGGTGGAAGGTGTCCCTGCCCATGGCAGGGGTGGGAATGGATGGGCTTTAAGGTCCCTTCCAAACCATTCCATGGCTCTCTGAGTGCCCATACCTGGATTCCACCTGCAGGCGAAATTCCATTCTCTCCTTGCAGTTTCGGGATATTTGGGTTTCTCTGTGCAGACCCTTGTCTGTATTTGGGCACAGGTCCTGTGTAGTTGCACCTGGGACAGTGTGAGCAGACATGGGAGGGAGTGACCAGCTGGGATTGGCTTTGTTGCTGGTGCCTTATTCCTTAAGGAATGTCAGATCATTCCCCTAAACTTTGGTTTGTGCTCCCTCCATCCAGTGTCATCTCTCCCTGCCATGACCGACCGCTTGGAGTCCATCGCCAGGCAGAGCGGGTGGGTCTCCTCCCCTGACTCATGGCAAAGACATCCCCTGCTTCCCTGCCCACACCAGGACCTTCTGGTGCTTGGGTTGTGGGATTTTGTGTGCTTGGATTGGGGATTTTTGTGTGCTTGGTTTGGGGATTTTATTGGCTTGGATTGTGGGGTTTTATGTGATGGATTGGGGAGTTCTGTGTGCTTGGATTGCAAGGTTTTGGTTGCTTGGATTGGGGAGTTCTGTGTGCTTGGATTGCAAGGTTTTGTGTGCTTGGATTGGGGAGTTCTATGTGCTTGGATTGCAAGGTTTTGTGTGCTTGGATTGTGGGGTTTTGTGTGATGGATTGGGGAGTTCTGTGTGCTTGGATTGTGGGGTTTTGTGTGCTTGGATTGTGGGATTTTGTGTGCTTGGATTGTGGGATTTTGTGGGCTTGGATTGCAGGGTTTTGTGTGCTTGGATTGGGGTTTTTTTTGTGGGTTTGTGTGGGTTTTGTGTGCTTGGATTGTGAGATTCTGTGTGCTTGGATTGTGAGATTCTGTGTGCTTGGATTGTGAGATTCTGTGTGCTTGGATTGTGAGATTCTGTGTGCTTGGATTGTGAGATTCTGTGTGCTTGGATTGTGAGATTCTGTGTGCTTGGATTGTGAGATTCTGTGTGCTTGGATTGTGAGATTCTGTGTGCTTGGATTGTGAGATTCTGTGTGCTTGGATTGTGAGATTCTGTGTGCTTGGATTGTGAGATTCTGTGTGCTTGGATTGTGGGATTTTTGTAAACTTGGATTAGGGGAGTTTTGTATTCTTGGATTATGGGGTTTGTGTGCTCAGACTGGGGGGTTTTGTGTGCTCGGACTGGGGGGTTTTGTGTGCTTGGATTGGGGTTTTTTTTGTGGGTTTGTGTGGGTTTTGTGTGCTTGGATTGGGAGGTTTTCTGTGGGTTTTCTGTGGGTTTTCTGTGCATCTAACAGGGATTTTTGTTGTGTTTCCTCCGGAAGCCTCGGCTCCCACCTGAGCGCGAATGGCACCGAGTGCTACATCACCTCGGACATGTTTTATGTGGAGGTGCAGCTGGACCCCACAGGGCTGCTCTGTGATGTCAAGGTGGCTCACCATGGAGAAAACCCCGTGGTGCGTATTCCTGGGAAGGACGAACCCTTGTGATTTTGGGATTCCTGTTTATCTCCCTTTATTTTGAGCAGAGGAAATGGGTTTTATTTAATATTCCCTTAGACCCAGTTACAGCCTTGCTGCTCATTCTAGTGGGAAGTAAAGTCCTCCGTGGAGTAGTTTGCTCCTGTGGGATTTTCTGATCGATGCACTCTATGGATTCACAACTGGAAAAATTATTTGAGGAAGTTACTTCAGTATTTCTGAGAATTTTATGGAAGTTATTGCTGTGTTTCCAAGGAAAGAAGGGAAATTATTCTTACAAAGCTCAAATCTGGGAATGGAAAGTTCTAAAAAGTGGATAGCTGGGAGAAGATGGCTTTGCTGCCCTTCTGCACGTGGAGGAGAGTTTGAGCTTGGTGTGTGATTGGCCTCTCCTGAAAACAGCCCATTTTTAATATCCCTATGTAAGCTCATAGATTTTCAGCCAAAAACTTCACAATTTGAGAAGTTTGTTTCAAATTAATTTAATAATTTAAGAGGAAATGCTATTGCCTGCACTTGTCCCAGCAGGGCTTGAGGAGCAGAAGTAGAACCACAGCAAGGTTTGGTTGTGAGCGCTGTGTGGCTTCCCAGGAAAAGCTCAGGAATTTCCCTGTCCTGATATTTCCCGGCTGCAGAGCTGCACCAAGCCTGGAGTGGCTGCATTCCACACTGACATCCTTGTGTGTTCTTTCCTTTTCAGAGCTGTCCAGAGCTGGTGCAACATCTGAGGTGAGTGACAGGGGTGGGTTGTTGTGTTTTCTCACAGGTTTCTCTTTTCTCTAATGAGCTGATGCTATTTGATGTCTGGAAGCACAAAATTCTTCACAGCTGCTCCTTCCCCGCAAAGAGCCTTCCCTTCTCCAGGGGATTTTCTGGCTCTGGCTCAGATCTTGTGATTTTGACTGCTGTGCAAGGTATCTTCAAAGCCCACAGCACATTAAAGCCAAATCATTTAAAGAACACATTTCATAGCTTTTGTGTAGCAGAAGTCTTTTTTTCAAGTGGCTCAGCGTTGTTATTAATGTCACTTTTTTAGATGAAAGCTCTCTGTTACAAATTCGAATACTTGGTAACTTCTCCTTCTTTTTCCTTCCAGAGAGAAAAATTTTGATGAGTTTTCGAAGCATCTGAGGGGACTTGTGAACCTGTACAAGCTGCCAGGGGACAAGTAAGTCCGGAGTATATTTATATCCATATATGTAAAACAAAATAACATGTCTGGAATACATTTATTTATACTCACACATAGAAAATGAAAAAAACCCTCCAAGCTTGTAGGTTTGCACTGCACAGTTCCTTTCAAGTTTTCTTATATTGTTTTATTGTTTGTTTTTCTTTTTTTTTTTTTTCCCCTAAGCAAACTTAAAACTAAAATGTACTTGGCTCTGCAGTCCTTGGAGTTGGATCTCCAAAAGATGGCCGGGATGTATTGGTGAGTTTGTGGTGTCTGTGTGGTTGGGTGTGTTTTGGAAATTACCTAGAAATGCTCAGAGCTCTGAGAAATTCCTTTTTAACTGCAGGATTCGGTTGGAAGAGAGTCTAAAAGGCAAAACAGAAAGTTTGTAACTAGGTGGATTTAGTGATTATGTATTTTAAATTGAGAAAGCTTTGGCCGTGTTTCACTGCTGTAGATTCAGTGATAAACCAGCCATGCTGTGGAGAGTAAAGCAGCTTTTGTTTTGCCTGTACAGTGTGAAGTTCAGGATCAGGCCCTCTTTGGGTCCCAGAAGTGTGTATTTTGAGTTAAAATCAGTCTCAGCACATGAATTTTGGCTTCAGATGTGGCTGTGGCTTGTTTCAGACTGTGATTGCCTCTCTTGCAGGCAAGCCACCAACGCCAACCCCCTGGACAAGATCCTCCATGGCAGTGTTGGCTATCTCACCCCCAGGAGTGGAGGTACTTGTGATTCACTCTTTGAAAAAAGGAATTAATAAAAATTTATTCTTTCCTGGCCTGCAGTATAGGTGATAGTTTCACATTAACTGATGGAAAATCGTAAAGTAGAGGAGGGACAAAGCGTTTGTGTGGCTTTTTGGGATGGGTATGATCAGGTTGACTCTCAGGATGCTTCATCAGGAGTTTCTCTCCCCCAGGTCTCCTGATGAACCTCAAATATTACGTCTCCCCCTATGATTTATTTGAGGATGGCACTGGAGCCCCCGTGGTTTTGCACGAGAACAGCGGTAGGTCTGCTGTGGAGCTGCTCGGGGCTGCTGCTGCTGCTTGGAGGAGGGAAGGAAGCAGAATTCCAGCCCAGCTCCCCTCTGCTGTCACCCTGTCCAGCAGGACAATCACAGGCTGTCCTGTGGAGGGCCCAGGTGTATTGCGCCCAGGTGTAAACACTGCCCAGGTGACCACTGACCACTGGACCCTGTGGCTGTGCTGGAGTTAGAGCTGGGCTCCTCTGGGGTCATGGGCTGGCAGTTGGCAGGCAGAGCCTCTTTCCTTGCAGTGAATCTCATTTTAACTTGGCATTCGTTTTGTTATCTGAGTAAAAAAATAGAATCCCAGAATGGTTTGGGCTGGGAGGGACCTTAAAGCTCATCCAGTTCCAGCCCATGGCCAGGGACACCTTCCACTATCCCAGGTTCCTCAGAGTCCTATCCAGCCTTGTGCCTCTTCCGTTATACTGGAAGATTGTTTTTATGCCTGGACATCTGGCTCTTGTGAAAATGCCAAAGCCAAGCTCCAGTCCTCGGGAAAGAACAGGGGGAAATTATCCAAAATCATTATTTGTTTTGCTTTGCAAAGAGCAAACTGCAAACTGGCAAATGCATTTGGAAAATATTTTGAGAATGACGCAATTGGTCCACCTGGCAAGAGGGAAATGGAGCTCTGGGTAGAACAGTCAGTTTGGCTGTTGTCCATTTGGTCATGAAGGTGAATGGTGAACTCTGTGCCTTGTGAGGGAAGCCAGATATTTCCACCAGAGTGATGTTTTATGGAATCACAGAATGTTTTGTGTTGGAAGAGACCCTAAGGCTCATCCAGTTCCATGGGCAGGGACACCTTCCACTACCTCAGGTTGCTCCAATCCCCATCCAGCTTGGCCTTGGACACTTCCAGGGATGGGGAGTATATTTAATTCATAAAGTATTTAATCCACAAAACCTACACTGAAGGGGTTTTTCCATCAGCTGATGTCCTCATTGGGTTCTTCTGTTCCTTCCCCCCGCAGTTCCTCGCTCGCTGGGTATGAACGTGTCGGTGACAGTCGAGGGAACCATGGCAATGCACAAACTTCCAATTGCTCCGCTGATCATGGGCTCCCACCCTGTGGACAGCAAAGGGTAAGGGCAGCACACGAGGCCAGCACTCAGCTGGGGGATTGTCACAGCATTGTATCAATTCCACACGTGCTGTCTTTAGGCCAAGAAACGCCTGTTTCAGGGCTGTCAGGTGCTGCTGAGAAGTGCCTTCATTTTTAAGGTGTAACAACGTGTATTTGGGCAAACAGAAATCTTATGTCAGGTGGCAGAAGCCCTGCAGCTCACAGGACCTTTTGTTCCCCCTGTCTTCCAGAACTCCATCTTTCTCCTCCATCACCAGTGCCAACAGCGTGGACTTGCCTGCTTGTTTCTTCCTGAAATTCCCACGTCCCATTCCAGTGTCTCGAGCTTTCATCCAGAAACTCCAGAGCTGCACAGGTGGGTTGCAAACCTGTCAGACACATCTCCAGGGTTTATTAACTGTACCTCTTTCTATCAGTAAACGCTGCTGATTTTTAACCTGTGCCAGGGGGAGTTGCTCAGCGTTTTGCGCTGTTCTCAGTAGAACTTGGGCAGGTTTTCCCCCCACCTCTCCCTGGCTGCCAGGTGCCACCATTCCCCGCTGTCTTGTCCCCTCAGGTATCCCACTGTTCGACACACCGCCCACGTTTGTGCCCCTGTATGAGCTGATCACGCAGTTTGAGCTGGCCAAGGAGGCTGATCCCCTGCCCCTGAACCACAACATGCGCTTCTACGCCGTAAGTGCTCACCCAGCCAGCCTGGGACACCTCCACAGCAGCCTTTTTCGGGGGGGTTTGGCTGTTTCAGGTGTCTTCCAAGTGGGATAAAGGAAATGGGTTCAGTATTTACTCACAGGCAAAACAAGCGTTAGGATTCAGAGACAGGGTACCCAGAGAAGCTGTGGCTGCCCCTGGATCCCTGGAAATGTCCAAGGCCAGGTTGGACAGGGCTTGGAGCACCCTGGGATAGTGGAAGGTGTCCCTGCCTGTGGCCGGGGGTGGAGCTGGATGGGCTTTAAGGTCCTCCCAACCCAAACCATTTCATGGTTCCATAATGACTGTGGTAATTAGGAAAATTAGGAATTGAAAGATGCTTTGCTGTTGGAGTGCAGCTGCAGGGAGGAGAGCAGAGAGGCCGAGCCGTCCCAGGATCTGTCCCTTCCTGTTGTGCAGTGATGTGTGGCTGAATGAGTTGGAGCCACAATTTTGGGAGAAATCCTAATTCCTAAATTTGTGGTTGAGTGTTGACTCCAGAGGATTCTCTCCGCAGAAGAAATGCCATCCAACTGTTTTTGGTGGGAGCAGTGAATGCTCTTGGGCAGAACTGCTTCTGAGGAATTAAAATCACGTTTTCCTTGTTCAGAGTGGAAGGAAAACATCCTCGGTGTTTGTCCCTTTCAACCACAAAGATGACGTGGTGTCAGTGGGATCTGGGCACTGCTGGATGCCCGTTACCCCCTTCTAAAGCAGGGACTGTGTGTCAGGCTCTTCCAGGACAGCAGCACTGTTACTTCCTGAACAAAGACGCTCCTCTCCCGGACGGGCGCAGCCTCCAGGGAACTCTGATCAGCAAAATCGCCTTCCAGCACCCCGGCCGGGTGCCCCTCATCCTCAACTTGATCCGGCACCAGGTGGCCTACAACACCCTCATCGGCAGCTGTGTCAAGAGGACAGTCCTGAAGGAAGGTGGGTGCCACCTCCAGAGGAGTATGAAGAGGGAATGATGGGGAGTTTTCCTCTTAAGAAATGAGGCTTCTGCTGCTTCCCTGATTTTTTTCCTGTCTGTGTGGGGGTTTTGAGGCTCTGGTTCATCTCTGCTGTTCTCTCAGTTAAAGGCTCCTGTGTCTTTCAGATTCTCCTGGGATCCTGCAGTTTGAAGTCTGTCCTCTCTCTGACTCCTGTTTCAGTGTTTCCTTCCAGCACCCCGTGAACGACTCCCTGGTGTGTGGTAAGTGAGCTCGGGGGCAGCAGGAGCAGCGTTTTTGGGAAGGCTGGCAGGGTTTCCTCACCCTGTGTGCAGGATTTTGATCTGTCCCAAACACCTGCTCTCTTGCAGTGGTGATGGACGTGCAGGACTCCAGCCACGTGAACTGTAAGCTGTACAAAGGGCTGTCTGATGCTCTCATCTGTACAGATGATTTCATTGCCAAGGTTGTTCAAAGGTAAGCTGGGATTTTGTCCCACCTTGCACTCCCAGTGTCACAGATGAGCTCTGCTCCGTCTCGTGTTTACCCAGAAGTTCTGGACTGGTCTGTGGTTGGCTTTTATCCAGGTTCCCCCACCTCAGCTACATTCAGAGCAGAGCAGGACGTTCACAGGCACAACGCTCCTGTCACCTTTTCAGTGAGAACCACTCGTTTTGCTTTCAGCACGTTATAGACTTGTCACCCCTGAAGAGAGTGTGGTGCTACCACTGATTTTGGAGCTCAGAAAGCTGCCCCTGCCCATGTCAGAGGGCTGGAACTGGATGGGCTTTAAGCCCTTCCACCTCAAGCCATCCTGGGATTTTAAAAGACTGCAGGAAATCAGGTTTGCCAAGCTTAGATAAATGTGTTTACTGGCAGAATTGGAGTGACAACCCAGATTCCTTCATCAAGACAGGACAAGAGGGAATGGCTTTAAACTGAAACAGTAGTTTTAGATGGGGTATTGGGAAAAAATCCCTCCCTCTGAGGGTGGGGAGGCCCTGGCACAGGGTGCCCAGAGCAGCTGTGGCTGCCCCTGGATCCCTGGCAGTGCCCAAGGCCAGCTTGGACAGGACTTGGGGCCACTTGGGACAGTGGAAGTGTCCCTGCCTGTGGCAGGTGTGGCACTGAATGGGCTTTAAGGCCCCTTCCCACCCAAACCATTCCATGATTCCATGGTTGCATCCTGTGCTTTTTAACTACCAAATAATTATCTGTCAGCCATTAGTTACGAGAGTTAATTGATTCATTCTCCCTCTGATTGCAAGGTGGTTCCTAAAGATGCAGGTGTCCCATGGCTGGATAAGGGTGGTGGGATAGGTGTGTATCCAAGCAGAACAACAGGACACAAAACCTGGACCTGCTGCTCTGCTGTGCAAGCCCCTGAGTGCTCGTTTGATACCTGGTGGAGGTGTGAGAGCTCCCCAGTGCCCTTTGCTGAGGGCAGCCAGCCCCACCCTGACCCCGAGCTGTGTCTTGCAGGTGCATGTCCATCCCTGTCACCATGAGAGCCATCCGTAGGAAAGCAGAAACCATCCAAGCTGACACGCCAGCCCTGTCCCTCATTGCAGAGACAGTTGAAGACATGGTGAAGAAAAACCTGCCCCCAGCCAGCAGCCCAGGGTATGGCATGACCACGGGCAGCAACCCAATGAGTGGGACCACCACCCCAACCAACACTTTTCCTGGTGGGCCCATCACTACTTTGTTTAACATGAGCATAAGCATGAAGGAGAGGCATGACTCGGTGGGCCACGGGGAGGACTTCAGCAAAGTGTCTCAGAACCCTATTCTCACGAGTTTGTTGCAGATCACAGGGAATGTGGGGTCTGCCATTGGCTCAAGTCCAACCCCCCCCCACCACACACCACCACCAGTATCCTCACCAGCCAGCAACACCAAGAACCACCCCATGCTCATGAACCTTCTTAAGGAGAATCCCCCTCAGGATTTCTCCACTCTGTATGGGAGCAGCCCTCTGGAAAGGCAAAACTCTTCCTCTGGCTCCCCTAGAATGGAAATGGGCCCTGGGGGGAATAAGCAAAAGAAAAAAAAATCCCGCATGCCAGCCGACAAGCCCAAGCACCAGACTGAGGATGATTTCCAGAGGGAGCTCTTTTCCATGGATGTTGACTCCCAGAACCCCATTTTTGATGTCAACATGACTGCAGACACCCTGGACACCCCTCATATTACTCCAGCACCCAGCCAGTGCAGCACTCCTCCTACCACCTACCCCCAGGCCATGCCCCACGCTCAGCCCAGTATCCAGAGGATGGTTCGCCTGTCCAGCTCGGACAGCATCGGGGCCGACGTCACCGACATCCTCTCGGATATCGCCGAGGAGGCATCCAAGCTGCCCACCAGTACCGAGGACTGCCCACCCATTGGGACTCCAGTCAGAGACTCTTCTAGTTCAGGACATTCACAAAGTGCCCTCTTTGACCCCGATGTTTTTCAGGCCAACAGCAGTGAGAACCCCTACACAGACCCCGCAGACCTGATCGCCGACGCCGCTGTGAGCCCCAACAGCGACTCCTCCAACCATTTTTTTCCAGATGGGGTAGATTTCAACCCTGACTTGCTGAACAGTCAGAGCCAGAGTGGTTTTGGGGAGGAATACTTTGATGAGAGCAGTCAGAGCGGAGACACTGATGATTTCAAGGGTTATGCCCCCCAGGCTCTAACTAATTTGGGGGTGCAAGTCTTGGGGGCTGACGGGGGGGAAAATAAATTTAAGGGGAGCACTCCATCCGATACGGTGGATTTTAGTATTATTGCAGCTGCCAGCAAAGCTCTGGGGTCCTCTGACATCATGGAGCACCACAGTGGAGGTCAGAGCCCTTTGCTGAACACGGGGGATTTAGGAAAAGAGAAGTCTCAGAAACGGGTAAAGGAAGGCAATGGGTCTGGAGGTGCCATGGCAGGTGCTGGGATGGATGGGAAGCCAGGGAAGCGCAGCCGGACACCATCCAGTGATGGCAAAAGCAAAGAGAAACTTCCAAAGCGGAAGAAGCAGGAGACAGACGGGAAATCTCCATCTCACAGTTCATCCAACAGGCCCTTCACACCACCAGCAAGCACAGGTGGGTCCAAATCTCCGGGGAGCTCGGGCAGATCCCAGACTCCTCCCGGGGTAGCTACTCCTCCTATTCCAAAAATCACCATTCAGATCCCAAAAGGAACAGTGACTGTTGGCAAACCATCTTCACACGGCCAGTACACGAGTAGTGGTTCTGTCACCTCCTCCAGCAGCAAAAGCCATCATAGCCATTCTTCCTCCTCCTCCTCTTCTTCCTCCTCTTCAACCTCAGGCAAAATTAAAAGCAAATCAGAAGGGTCTTCTGGCTCAAAGATGAGCAGCAGCCTCTACTCCAGCCAAGGGAGCTCTGGTTCGGGTCAGTCCAAGGGCTCGGCCCAGTCAGTGGGAAAGCCGGGATCCTCCCCCATCACCAAGCATGGCCTCAGCACCGGCTCTGGCAGCACCAAGATGAAACCTCAAGGAAAGCCATCGTCCCTCATGAACCCTTCCATGAGCAAACCAAACATCTCCCCGTCTCACTCGAGACCCTCGGGGGGTTCTGACAAACTCGCCTCTCCCATGAAACCTGTCCCAGGTACGCCCCCGTCGTCTAAAGCGAAGTCACCCATCAGCTCAGGTTCTGGTGGGTCCCACATGTCTGGGACTGGATCAAGCTCGAGCATGAAATCGTCTTCAGGAATGGGATCCTCCGGGTCTATGTCGCAGAAACCGCCTCCCTCGTCCAATTCCTCCACGGCTTCTTCATCTTCCTTTTCATCCAGCGGGTCTTCCATGTCTTCATCCCAGAACCAGCATGGAAGCTCCAAAGGCAAGTCCCCGAGCAGAAACAAGAAGCCCTCGCTGACCGCAGTCATAGACAAGCTGAAGCACGGGGTGGTCACGAGCGGGCCTGGCGGAGATGACCCCATGGATGGACAGATGGGGCCGAGTTCCAATTCCTCAAGCCATACAATGTCCTCCAAACACAACATGTCTGGAGGGGAGTTCCAGGGAAAGCGGGAGAAGAGCGACAAGGAGAAATCGAAGGTCTCTGTTTCTGGAGGATCTGTTGACTCTTCCAAGAAGAACTCGGATTCCAAAAACGTTGGAAGCACTGGAGTGGCCAAAATCATCATCAGCAAACACGATGGTGGTTCCCCCAGCATTAAAGCCAAAGTAACCCTGCAGAAACCCGGGGAAGGGGGCGGGGACGGGCTGAGGCCTCAGATGGCTTCTTCCAAAAGCTACGGATCCCCCCTGATCAGCGGCTCCACCCCCAAACACGAGCGCTGCTCCCCCAGCCACAGCAAATCCCCGGCCTACACCCCCCAGAACATCGACAGCGAGAGCGAGTCGGGCTCCTCCATCGCCGAGAAATCCTACCAGAACAGCCCCAGCTCCGACGATGGCATCCGGCCCCTGCCTGAGTACAGCGCCGAGAAGCACAAGAAGCACAAAAAGGAGAAGAAAAAAGTGAAAGACAAAGACCGGGACAGAGAGCGGGACCGGGATAAGGACAGGGACAAGAAGAAATCGCACGGCATGAAGCCCGAGAGCTGGTCCAAGTCCCCGATCTCAGCGGATCAGGCTCTGTCCATGGCGAGCAGCGCCATCCTCTCGGCCGAGCGGCCGTCCCGGGCCAGCCCCGAGTTCCTGATCGGGGAAGAAGATGATGATCTCATGGATGTTGCTCTAATTGGCAATTAATTCTCCCAGACGAGCTGTCTGCAGGTCCTGGAGGGAAGGAAGGATTCATCCCAAACCTGCCATGCTGATCTTCGCGGGCTGTGTTTGGAGAGGGGAAAATACGTATTTCCGAGGTATTTCCAAGATTTTTGGACCATCAAGGTCTGTGCAGAAGGTGTGAGTGCCAGCAGCCAGGTGGCCTTCATCCTGTGGGCACTTCCACTCTTCCTGAATTTATGAGTATTGCCATCCCTGTTGGAGTTAATGGGGATGAAGCTGAGTGTGGGAATGCAGGAGCAGCTCCCAAATGGGGCCGACAGACATAGGCTGGTCTGGGAGATCCCAGTCCCTCTGCCCTCTTCCCATTCAGGATAAGCTCCTTTTGGATGTAGGAAGTTTTAAAGTAATTATTTTAGGAAATGTTTTAGGGTTGGGTTTTAATTCTTTGGAAGAAGGAAAACCGCGAGGTTTGTAATTTATTTTATTCCCACGGCATTCCTTCGTTCAATGCCCGGCTCAGCACGGTGCCTCTGGAACGAGCTGGGCACTGTGTCCTCGTGGAAATCAGGATTTTATCCCGGGTCACAGCTCTGAGGGATTGCTGCTGCCTTGGGTTTGCCTCCCCGTTTGTTTTAACTATTTATTCACCTCCCTGTGGGAACACCTCGTGCTCCTTGTTTTCCCCAAAGTGAATTTGAGAAGAGCCCGTGGGTTTGGGCAGCTCTGCAGCTTTGGTGACATTCCAGCATGGTGAAATTCCAGCAAATCTCAATGGAAAAGGGGCTCCTGTCTGCACCAGCGAGCTTCCCTGGAATCCCCTCGTGCTGCTGAGCTGGGAATTGTGGTAACACACACACGGGCACTGCCCTGGGAAGTATGGTCCAGCCAAGGGAGCCCTGTCCTGCTTGGAAAACAGTCCGAGTGGCTCAGCTGGGATCAGAGTTGCAGAAGTGTTGATTTCCTTAAAAGATGGATTTTCCCCTTTTGGCTGGAATTAGAAGCATGACTCAGGCATCCTCTCCGGGCTGATCTTGTGGTCCCTGAAAGGAAAAGAGACTCAGGAGAGTGTTTTATTTTTAAAAGCAGTTTCGTCTGATTCACTGAAGAGGAATGTGGGAAATCAGGAGTTCTGCAAACACATCTCCTTTGGAATTATGTACTGAGCAGGATCCTGCTCCCGCTGGATTTTGCCAGGATTTCCCCCTGGGGATGAGGTTGTGCTTCGCCTTTGGGGATGCAGCGTGAAAAGATGTCAAGGATTTGAGTTTCTTCTAAACCACTGAAATTTCCACCCTGGGCTGACCCCAGGGATACCCCAGGAAAGCTGTTTGGTTTCCAGCTTTTTGGAAAGTCTTTTCAGTAGGTTGGCAACTATCCTGTTAATTGTAGGGATTTTTCACCCCTTCCTCCTGCCTCCAGTTTAATTCCAGGGCTCCTGCAGAGCATGGGAGCCTGAATTTCTCCCAGGCTTCCCCCAGCTCTGGAGAACTTTCCCTTCTTGTATTTTCCAGTATTTATCCCTTGCTCCTGGTGTCCTGCACGCCACAACCTCCCCCTTACCAGAGCTCAAAACGATAGGAAAATGGGAAGTAAACCCAAACCTGGAGCAAACTGTTGTCTGACAGTGTCGGAATCGTGTGACCACGAGGAGGATGTCAGGAATACAATCCCAGAGGAATTTAGCTGGAGACCCTGGTCCAGGGGCTGTGTTGGGGGTGGTGCCAGCTCAGCCTCCTGAGCACTGCCTGCCCCCCTCTCCTGTTTTTATTTAATCCATTTTTGTGACAAAAGCCCTTTGATCCGTTCCGAGTTGTGTGAGGGCACAACCAGCCTTCCAAAAGAAGCACTTCCAGGTGGAATCCAGGCTGGGAATCCCCCAGGGTGGCTCCCTGGACTTGTCCTTGTGTTTTCCTGCTGTGGAGCTCACTAAAACTTGGAAGGAAGTCCCGTTCAGTGGCAAAATTGACACAAAAATGTGTTTTAAAGGAACAAGCTGCACATGTTTCCTCTCCCCTCACCCAGACCAAAGCTCAGTATCCAAAATTCCCCCTGTGGAAGGTGGGAACAGAGGGAACAGCGTCTCCTCCAGCCACTGCAGGAGGCACGAGTCCCAAATTTAAAGCTTTTCACTCCATTTTGGTGCCCTGTCCCCTTCCAATGACGTCAGTCCTGGGAGAGCTGAGGTGTGTGATCACACAGAGGCTTTGGGATGTCAGTGCTCGGGCTCTGAGAAATGGTTTATTTTTGGAATATTTTTGCTTATTCTCAATTATTTTACATCTTTCAGTATTCAGAAAGATTAAAAAAAAAAGTGAAAATTAAATACAAGCCAAACCTTTTAATCTCAGGCGGTGAAGTGAACACGGAGATTAAAAGAAACTGGTTCTTTCCTCGATGATCATGATGTACATAAATCCCTGGCTGGAAAATCGCTGGAATTGTAAATATCCCGGCTCCCGCGGCAGTTTTTTGGGCGGAAAGTGGAATTTCGACTTTTTTGGAAATATTGCAGAGAACATGTTTATTTACATGCAAATAAAACCCTTTGGTACAAAGCGGACTCGGCTCTGTGAGGGGGGAGGGGGACAAGGGCATCCCCGCCACGCTTGATTTTCCCGCGAGAATGACATCATAGTGACGTCACACACAGCGCGGGGCGCTGATTGGTTGAACTCGCTGCTCCCGGAAGGGAGCGGAGGGGCCGGGGACGCCCC
>WEKY01028445.1:49566-59748 GCA_013390045.1 Picathartes gymnocephalus | reverse complement strand
CACCCCCATCATCCCCTCCACCCTCCCACTCCCTGCAAGCCCCCAGTCCCCCCCAGTCCCCCCCAGTCCGTGGGCACGCCCACCTGCCAGGATGGCTTTGTGGCCCTTGAACTCCTGGCCGGCCACGCAGAGGCAGCAGTCGGTGAAACGCGAGTTCTCCCAGAGCCCGCCCAGCTCGTCAGCCAGCCGGCACTCGGGCACCTTCACCATGTTCATGGTGTTCTGGCCCGAGATGTTCACCGAGTCCTGCACCACGCTCACCTGGGGGACAGGGACACCTCGCACTGGGACAGCTCCTGGCCCTGCACCAGGGCTCCCTTACAGGGCAAAGGCCACAGCTCTGGGTTCAGGCACTGAGGGCTGAAAAATTCCCCACTTCTCCAGGATCCTTTCAGAGATCCCTGCACCGAGCTGTCCATCCCAAACCCCAAACCTCACCAGTGGATTTCCCTGCCAGCCCCATGCTGACAGCACGTCCCTGTGATTTACCAGAAGGTTTCTCAAGGAGGTGGAAGTGGATTTTTGCTCTTTGCTGACTTTTTCCAGACACCACAGCTGACCCAGTTTTCTCCTCCTGTCACTGTGAAAGCTCCCCAGTCAATAATGCAACAGCCCCCAGTGCAGGGGAAATGAGGGGCACACAGAGCCCCACCACAGGGGCAGGGCTGACCCCCTCAGTGCCCTCCTGCTTCTCCTTCCAGGAGAGTTCAACGCTCCAAAATAAAATTAAACCCCACTCCAGGCTGAGTTAAACAAATCCCAGCCCATGTCAGACAGTGAGGGAGATCTGGAGGAGGCAGATTCCCAATCCCTGCTCCAGAGGTGAGGAACCTCCTCCAGAAGGGCCTCGTTAGGCACCAAACCCAGGTAAATCACAGCTGCAGCAGAGGCCAATTAGCAGAGCTCAGTGATTAATTGTGCCCTGCTGGAATCAGGAATGATGCAGGGGACTGACAGGGAAGCAGAGGTGAGGCCATTCCCTGGATTTGCTGTCCAGCCCCAGTTCAATTCCAGTTCTGGTCATGACCAGTGGCCAAGGGAGAGCAAGGAAAGCTCCACAGGGAAAGGAGAGGGGAAGCAGGAAGTGAGAAAGGAAAAGGAAAGGAAAAGGAAAAAGGAAAGGAAAAAGGATCCTTGGGTGCCAAACTAGGCAAGGATTTGTTTCTGCCATGCCAGACTCTCCTTTCTCCTCCCATTTTGTGTTCAAGGAAGGGCTCCCTCCATCCCTAAGAATTTCTGCTGCTGATTAAACAACCTCGAGGTGTTTGTTCATTTAAACACGTGCATGATTATGATGGCCAAACACTGAAAAAAAAAAATAACCAAAACACCCCAAAAACAAAGCAAAAAACCCCAAAAATCCCAGCTGTCAAAGGACTTTGAAGCCCTTCTTTTATTCCTGAAAGAAAACACAGCAAAAGAAAAGACTCCCAGAAAAAAACAGCGCAGGAGATGCAAGGAGAGAACAACTTGTTCTGCTCTCTTCTGGCAAAAAAAAAACCAGCTCCAGGAGGGGGTTTGCAGTTAAAAAGACAATGGGAGTGAGGCAGAAGAAGCTCTGAAGACACTAAATTAGAGTTTCCATTTGCTCATTAAGGTTTTTCAACTTAAATCTCTGGGTTTGGAAATAACTGGCTGCATCTCTGCCTGGAATAGCACAAGTGAAATAATAATGATGTTGTAGAAAAACACAAACACAATGACCAGAAAATGGTGATTACTGCAAAATCCCCTTTTTCTCCCATTTTCCTCCTTGCTGGCTGTGCAGACACATCGAAGGGAATAAAGAGAAGCTCTCCTTTATTGAGCAGGGCAGATCCAGGCTGTGATTATCCCAAATCGAGTAGCACAAACAGAGGGATGGGAACACCAAAACACCGGGGAAATAACCATCAAACCTGCCCCATTCCCACCACCATTCCAGGGAAAAGCTGAGCAGGAAGCAGCCACAAAGCAGAGGGAGGAGCCAGGGAAAAAGGCACAGACAGAGCAGTGAATCCCAGAAGAGCCAGCAGTGTCCCTGCAGGGCCGGCTGAGGGAAGGCCCAGCCCTGCCTGAGGCTCTTCGGGGCTCTTTGGGGCAGGGCTCACCTCACAGAACAGGGTCAGTTTGTCATCTGGCAGGAGCCCGTTGGCCTCATCCAGCAGGAAATCTCTCCTGATGAACTTCTTGAAGCCCCAGTCCTTGCCTTGCACGAAGCGATAGGCGCGCTGGCTCTCTGCGGGACGGGCCCGGCTCAGCAAAGCCACAGCTGGCCCAGCAAAGCCCAGACCTGGCCCAGCTCAGCCCAGCAGGGTTTGCACCCACCCAGGAGGGGCTTCACTCACTCCCAGAGGGGTTTCAGCCACCCCAGGAGGGATTTCACTCACATAAAGAGGGGTTTCACTCAAACAAAGTGGGGTCTCACACTGCCAGGAGGAGTTTCAGCCATCCCAGACAGGTTTCACCTGCCCCAGGAGGGGCTTCTCTTGCCCCAGGAGGGGCTTTCACACCCCCAAAGGGGTGGCATTCACAGAGAGGGGGGTTTTCCCTCACCCCAGGAGGGGTTTCACCCACCCAGGAGGGGTCTCACCCACCCAGGAGGGGTCTCTCTCACAGCCAGAGAGGTCTCACCCACCCCCAGAAGGGTTTTATTCACCCACCCCAGAGGGGTTTCCCCCACCCCAGAGGGGTCTCACTTGCCCCAGGAGGGGTTTCACCCACCCAGAGCGTTTTCCCTGCCCCGGAGGGGTCTCTCTCACCCATGGCCTTGGTCTCCTCTCCCTTGGCGTTGAGGATGGAGAACTTGAACTTGGCCCTGACCTCGCTCTTGGGGCAGCTCACCAGCAGCAGGTACAGGGACAGGTAATCCTTGCTCTCCTCGTCCAGGCCCTTGGGGTTCACACGTAAACACCTGCAGGAGGGGGATTGGCAACGTCAGCACCCCAGGGATGCCTCCAAAGGAAGGGCAGAGGGGCATTTTCACGTTTGCACAGCAAACCAGGGCTGATCACAACCCCTGAGCCCCAGGGGAGCACACGGGGGTGGGAGGGGCAGAGCTGGGGTGCAGCTGCACCCCCACACTGAGAAAAACAGCCAGGAATGATGGGCAACCCAAGAAATCCACAGGGAAAGGAGCTGGAATCACTGAGAAGCCCCCCTGGACAGCAATCCTCACAAAAGGAAAGTGGAAGAAATAAAATGGAGGGAATGGGTTTGAGGAAGTGCAACAAATGCAGAGAAATTGTCGATAAAATTCCACAGGAGGCAACTGCAAGGAACAAGGGATTTCTGGAAGGCTAGCTGTTCTTAAAAAAAAACCAAAAAAACCAAAAAAAAAAACCAACCAAGGTTAAAAGGAAAAACTCCTCCTGTGTGAAGAAAAGGCAGGAAGAGGCTCTTCCATGACCTGAAACTTGACACAGAATCTACCAAGAACAAAAAGCAGACAGCTAATGAACAGCTCCCACACACAGGGAGCAAGCCCACAGCTCCAGGTGTTCCAGGCAGAGCCGAGAGCAGAGGGGACAAAGGTGACAGGAACAAAGGCAGGCCAAGGAAAGCACAGCTCTGCCACCCAAAGGAGGGAACTCGGCCAGGGCCCCACGGATACAGCTCCTGCAGGGGCTGCTCCCCCAGAGCTAGCACTGGCAAGGGAAATCCTGCAGCCAGCAGCAGGGTAACAGCAGCAGTCAGTGCTCATGGATGCAGCAGGACACGGCTCAGAGCAGGCACAGGCTCTGAGCAAAGTCCACTCTGAGTTACTGGAAATGACTGGAGGCCTCAGGGAAGATAAGGAAGGTTTAGAGGAAAGGAAGAGGCCCCAAACAAGGTCATCCTGAAGAGGCAGCAGCAGGGAGAGGACATTGGCACTTCCCTCATCCCTGTGCTCTCCACGGCCACAAAAAGCTGCCACTCAGAGATAACTCACAGCAATAACGCAGGAAAAATTCACTTTTGAACACCACAATAATCTGGAAATGGGCTGTGCACCTTCACGGCCTCTGCTGCACTTGTCACATAAACCTGTTTTGAAGGTAAGTATTGGTTTGTGTGCAAACACTGCTGAGGCATCGGGGTTTTCAGGTGCAGGATAATGCTGTTTTCATGGATTCCCTCTGTGGCAGCCCCCAAACCCCACCCCAGACCTCTCCCTGGCTCTCACCACTTGAGTTTGTCGTTGGCTCCAGAGGAAAAGGTCGAGCTCTTGATGACCTCCCCCATCTCCTCCCGGCAGAAGCTGAAGTTGTTGATGGTCCACATGTAGGAGAACTTCACCACCTTGATCTGGATGGAGAGGGTGGGAGTTTTAGGGTCAGCCCCACCCATGCCAGAGGGAGCTGGGATGCTGGGAATGGGAACTGGGGGGCACTGGGTGCTCCAAGGGGCTCCTGCAGGGCACGGGCTGCTACTGTGGTGAAGTGTGGGGCTGGTGTAAGTGCTGTGTAACTGCCCTGTGTGTAACTACACATCCACCAGCCCAGGTGATCCCTCTGCAGCTCCAGGCTCCAAACCCATCCCAGATTCCCCAGTTCTTGGGAATGCAGGCCTGGCCAGGTGAGCTGACCCGCGTGTAACTGCTGTGTAACTGCAGTGATTGCTGTGTGTAACTGTTGTAATTGCTCTGTGTGTAACTACAAACCCACCAGACTCTAAACCCATCCCAGATTCCCCAATTCCCGGGAATCCAGCCCTTCCCAGGCGAGCTGACCTGTGTGTAACCAGGCTCCAAACCATCCCCAATTCCCAGGAATCCAGCCCTTCCCAGGTGGGCTGACCTGTGTGTAGCACCAGCTCTCAGCCACGGGCCCACTGGACATCTCTGCCGGAGGGGGGGGACTCGGCACCCTGGACATCGCCAGCTTGGAATCGGGCAGGGGGCACAGGCAGCAGGAAACGGAGCTCAGCTGCACCTGGGGAGAGAGAGAAACCATCAAAATCAACAACCAGCATGGAAATGGAGCTGAGTTTCACCTGGGGAGAGAGAGCAACCATCAAAATCAACAACCAGCATGGAAATGGAGCTGAGTTTCACCTGGGGAGAGAGAGCAACCATCAAAATCAACAACCAGCATGGAAATGGAGCTGAGTTTCACCTGGGGAGAGAGAGCAACCATCAAAATCAACAACCAGCATGGGAACGAGGAGCTGAGCTGCACTTGGGGAGCGCAGAGAGGGAAACCATCACAGCTGAGGACAAACCAAACCAGCTCGAGGAGTTCAGTCTCCCAGGACACAAATTTCTCTCTCCCCTCTCAAACACCTCCCAAAGCTGGCGTTGTTACACTGGGAACTGAAATGTTTCCAGCACCACCAAGCAGCCCAGGGCCCAGCCTGGAGCCCGGCATGGGTTTGGCAGAGGGGAGAGCCCGGGCTGAGCCTTCTGCTCGGGGCTTTGTGTCCTGCAGTGCCTCACACACAACGGCAACACCGAGCCCTCCAGCAGCAGCAGCAGCCAGGAAAAGCAGGATTTTTGGGATTGGCCACCTGTCTGCACGCTGAGCAACAAGATGGTCAGGGATGGAAAGGCTTCAGCTGGAGGAAAAGCAGGGAATAAATGAATTAAATGTGAGAGCGCGGCCGTGAAATTGGGTTTTGTTGTTAAAATTGTAGTAAATGATGGTGATTTAATTCTTCACTAATGGGTTTTTATTCATTGTCACACTAGGTATGCTGATCCCTGAAAAGGCAACTTTTATTTAAGAAGTGTTAAAGGGATGGATAAAAAAAAAAGACATAAAAACAACTTAAAATAACTTTGGAATCCTCTGAAACAGCAACTCTGTGGCCCCTCCACACATCCCTGGCCAAGAGGTGGGAATGAAACCTCCGGCCACAACCAGCTCCTGGTCTTTTCCCTGCCAGGGAATTTTCCATTATCTAAGGGTTTGTCTGCCCAGGACGCTTCAGGTGCAATCTGGTGTCACCTCCCCAGCAGTGCTGGCACCTCTGCACTGGAGCTGGATGGAAAAGCACGGCAGGCACAGAGGTCTGAGGGAAATATTTGGGAAATAATTCAGATATCACAGCTCAGGAGAGGCAGGGACACACGTCAGGCACGGGCAGAAATATCAAAACACAGGAAAGAAAACATAAAATATTATTTTATGGCCCCCTGTGGACAGTGAGAGTTTGCTACTCCTTGGCTATAAATAACAAACTCCTGGCTCTGGACAGAGATAAAATCACAGCTCAGACCAGAGCAATTCTCACCCCATTCCCAAGCACTTCCAGATGGAGACATTTGATCCAGGGGCAGATCCAGAGCAGCCTGGGGAGGCACAGGAAATGCTCCCTTGTCACCCTGTGCTGCCAAAATCCCCTCAGCTCCGCCTCCAGCAGCAGGGAAAAATCCTCCCTGGGAGAGCTCAGAGCTCACCTGCCACAGGTGGGCACAGAAACTCCACAAATAATCCCAGACAGACCCCAAAATGAGTGGAAACTCCACAAATAATCCCAGACAGACCCCAAAATGAGCGGACTTTCAACCAAAAATCTGTCGCTTTCTGCCTCTCGGGATAAACCAGCTCCCTCTTCAGACACTCGGCAGTTCTGCTCTGATTTTGGGTTTGTTGCAGATTTCTGGAGCAATGTGGGCAGAGCAGCAATGAAAGGCACCCTTCAAAAATGGCACAAATTCCTAAGTGATTTCTTCAGCTGGACCCAGGCCTGCAAACCAACTCGGACCTGTCCAGCTCTCAGTTCTCCCAGAGCACTTCCTCTGCTCAGGTCTCAGTTTGGTCCCAGCTCTAAGGGGAATTTCACATTTACACCGGTTTTTGAGTTCTATCCCTGGGAAATCCGGGCTGCATGGGAAGGAGAAAACCCCCAAGCAAGCCCAGCTCCCCGTGTGAGCCCCACAAATAAGGGGAATTTCACATTTACACCGGGTTTTGAGTTCTGTCCCTGGGAAATCTGGGCTGCAGGGAGAGGTGAAAAGCCCCAGGCAAGCCCAGCTCCCCGTGTGAGATCCTGCAGGGACCTGAAAAGAGCAGGCAGGGATTCCACCTGCTGAAAAGCCTCTGCATGGCACCACCCAAAACGTCCCTGAATGGTATAAATTGAATGTTTATATCCTGAACATTCCAGAGTACTTTCACCAACAACACTACTGATCTCACAAGGTCCCTAATAATTAAAATTAGCCCATTTTCAGATTAACCTCCGGAATTTTGCTGTGTTTAACTCTGCCCCAGGTGTGCTCAAGGCTGTTCTGTGCTGCTGGAAAACGATTTCTGCTATCACAAGTTGGATTTATTTTCAAAGCCCCAGCGTTGCTGTGTTTAATTCACAGCCTGAGCGTGACACCAGCCCCAAGTGCACAACTCAAACCTTGTGTTTGTGCCTAAAGCCGTTTTTAAATCCTAAACCAGAACCTTTCCAGGAGGATCTGTAATGCAGGGTGAGAAAAGCTGAACTGAGGTCTTCACATGGAAATTTCAGCCCTGTTTTCTCTACAATCACCAGATCCTCCTGGGTTTTGCTGCAGCCATGGCCAAAGCAGCACCTTCCAGATGGGAATGTTTAATCCCAGCCATGATCCCGACTTTACGAACCCTACAGATGCCTAAAAATAAGCTTTATGAACTCCACAGATGCCTAAAAATAAACTTTATAAACTCCACAGATGCCCAAAAACCCCTGGAGCTGCGAGGCCGGCGACACCTCAGATCACAGCAGTGCAAGCCCTGCCTGCAGCCAGAGAATTCCCTCCCAGGACATGCGGGGATTCCCACGAATTCCCCAGGCACTGGCCGCAGTCTTTGATGCCCTCCCAGCCCTAAAAACGTGGAGGAAAAACCTCCAAAACAAGCCCAGCCCTCCCCAGTTCCAGCTCATCCCTGCTCTGTGTTTTTCTGCTCCTCCTCAGCTGTGCACAGAGACTTCCAGAACTTCTCCTGGTACAGCACAAAATCCACAAGGATCGCCCACAGCTCCCAGCCCTGCTCAGGACATCCCAAAATCCCACCCCAGGCAGCTCTGGCAGCCCATGGGCAGCTGTTCCAGTGCCCCACCACCCTCCAGGGGAAGAAGTTTTCCCTAAAATCCGGCCTAAATCCCTAAAATCCACCCCAAATCCCTCCTGACACAGCCCTGGGGTCCTGTCCCTGCTCAGCAGAGAGAAGAGCTCAACACTCCACCAGCACTCGACTCCTTCCTCCCATAGCAAGCAGTGAAAGGACACTGAAAACCACGAAAACAACAAGAAAAACAAAAGAATCCAGTCTCTTTCCAGATCAGTTTTGAACACCAGCAGCTCCTCCAGCTCCTCGGGGGCACAAACACCTCCACCCCGCAGCAGTTTCCTGCCCCATCAGGTGTTTCTGGACTTGGCCACACGATTTTATTTCAGGGCTCTCAAATCCAAGCTCAGCCCGCTCCCAGCAGCAGCTCCTGGGCTGAGAATGAAGGAGCAGCAGTCTCAATGAAAGGGTTCTTGGCCCTTGCCGTTTGTTTATTTTGGGCTTTCTCCACGTTTCTGACAGGTTTCTGCTGTGTTTCCTCCCTGCACCGAGCAGCAGACCCCAGCAGAGCGAGGCTGGAGGAACCAGAGAGCTCTTACATAATAATTGTCCTCCACCCGTGCAGCAAAGCCAGCCGGGCAGGGATCCCACAGAATTCCCGTGCAATTCCCACAGCACAGCGACAGCTCCGGCCTGCATGGGAGCATTCCCAGCTCCCTGCCCAAGCTGGGAAAGGGGTGATCCCGAGTTTCCAGGCGCTCAGGAACGAGCAGCAAACCCCGCTGGGAAATGGCAGGAGCGAGGCTGGGATGTTCCCTGTCACTGGTGTCCAGAAAAACCCCACCGGGAACAAGCTCAGCTGCCAGTCCCTGCCCAGGAGAGGCTCAGCTGCACTCCCAGATTAACCCCGGAGCTCCCCCAGTGGAAACTGGGACAGGAGCTGCTCACTTAACTGGGTTTAACATTTACCAGGGATGCAAGCAGCTCCTGCACGGGAGAACAGCAGGAGACTGGGATAAGGACGGCACAAGAAACAATGTTTTTTTTAAGCACTTCAGTGTGGGCTGGGCCGGCAGTGATGCCCTCACTTTAACCCCGCTCCCTGACCTGGATTTGTAGCCAAATCCCCGGGATTTTGGGAAGAAAAGGAGTAGTTTTGTAACTGTAACTCCACTCCAGTGAATCAGGCTGTCCAATCTGGGAGCAGTTTCCATTTGGTGGGCTCAGCTTTGTGTTGCTGTCCTCGGCTGATGCAGTGACAGGGTGACACCCTCCGAGCACTTCTGCTGCTGGGCTGTCCTGAGCTCCATCCCACCCCAACAAAGGACCAAAAAGGGGAAAAAAACCTCATCTCTTTTTTCTTTAAGTCACAATAAAATAAGGGACAAAACGGTACCAAACCATTCTGGGCAGCTGGTTGGGAAATGTCACTGAAAGAGAAATCAGGTGGATGTTTTACTGAAATGATTTAGGGTTTAGAGTTCTGTTTTATAAAGCATAAATAAGTGTCATTCTTCAGACTCTCACGGGGCTTCACAACAAGCCACTACTTAGAAGTTCAAAGGTGAAGGGAAGGAAGTGGAAATCAGGGAAAAGTGTTTCTTTTCCTCATGTCAGGACGATGCTCTAGAACCACAACACAAACACATTCATCAGTGCTGAGTTACAGGGAACTGACAGCAGATCTCATCACACCTGAGATTTTCCTGCCCCTCCGAGAACTCCTGTCAGACCCAGACAATTCCATCTCCCACTCCAGGCACTCCGTGCACCCTTTGGAACAGCAGCAATCCGGACGATGCTCGGCAGCAGCACCAGCAGCGCTCCAGGATGGCCCCAGCTCCCCGGCAAAGGGAATTATTTCCCTTTCCACACCGCAGGATGATGCACCATTTCCTCCAAGCAGCACCACAGGCCCGACACTCGCCTGGAGACCAGCAGCCGCGATCCTGGCGCCGATTCCCAGCGAGCCCAACTTCCCTCCGGCCTGGGGAACGTGCTCCAGGTCCCGGCCAGGCCACAACCTGTCACCCCTCACCGCCTGATGCTGCTGCTCATCCCGGCGCTCCCACTCCGGCCCGGTTCCCCTTTTCCCACTCGTGTTCCCTCACCGGGCTCCAGGCACCCCACAGCCCCTCTCCCCCAGCCCGGCGATCTCCAGGAATGCCCGCTCCAGGTTTTTCCCCAACTTTTCCCCGCCGCCCCCATCCCTCCTCGTCCCTCAGGCCCTGCTCTCCCC
>WEKY01028445.1:37475-49218 GCA_013390045.1 Picathartes gymnocephalus | reverse complement strand
GGCCACGCCCACCGCCCTCTGCGGCGCGCTCCCGTCGCGCGAGCCCCGTCCCCGCGCCGCGAGCGCGCGCGGCCGCGCCGGCTCCCTTTGTGGCACGGCCCGCTCCTGCTGCGCTGTCACGGATGGATCGCTTTGTGGCAGGCGTGCCTTGGCGGCCCTGCCCCTCCTGCTGCCCGCTCATGAGCGCTGGCAGCGCCGCGGAGCCTGCGCCGCGTCCCTCGCTGCCCCCGCTGTCGCTGTTCGGCGCCGGGCTGCTGCTGTCGCAGTGCCGTTCCGCCGCGGGGCGGGCGCGGGCAGTGCTCTCGCTGTTCATGTCTGCCACAGAGCCCTGCCCCAGGCAGCACCGGGGAGGTTGGGAGGTGTGCCATCGCCCTTTTCCTCACAGTTCTATGAGGGGACACCGCGCTGAGGGAATGGCGGGAGCCATCTCCCCTCACAGTTCTATGAGGGGACACCTCGCTGAGGGAATGGCGGGTGCTGCCATCCCTCAGGGCTCCATGAGGGGACACTCCTCTGAGGGAATGGCGGAAACCATCACCTCTCCCCTCACAACTCCATGAGGGCTTGCCTGAGGGAATGGCGGGAGCCATCTCCCCTCACGGCTCCATGAGGGGACACTCCTCTGAGGGAATGGCGGGAGCCATCACCTCTCCCCTCACAGCTCCATGAGGGCCTGCCTGAGGGAATGGCAGGAGCCATCTCACCTCCCCTCACAGTTCTATGAGGGGACACTCCTCTGAGGGAATGGCGGGTGCTGCCATCCCTCACGGCCCCATGAGGGGACACCTCGCTGAGGGAATGGCGGGAGCCATCTCCCCTCACATCTCCATGAGGGGACACCTCGCTGAGGGAATGGCGGGAGCCATCTCCCCTCACATCTCCATGAGGGGACACTTCTCTGAGGGAATGGCAGGAGACATCTCCCCTCACATCTCCATGAGGGGACACTCCTCTGAGGGAATGGCGGGAGCCATCACCTCTCCCCTCACCGCTCCCTGACGGNCACCTCTCCCCTCACAGCTCCATGAGGGCCTGCCTGAGGGAATGGCGGGTGCTGTCTCCCCTCACATCTCTGTGAAGAAGTGTTACCAAAATCCTCCAAAAACTTCATGAAAAATCAGACTCCACCCCTGTTTTTCAGCGTTATCGAGTCAGGCCTTGCCTTTTTCTTGGCCCAGGCTCAACTTTGGCTGACAAAGTTCATCCACACCCTCGCTGATACAAAACTTTTTCACTTATTTATACATTTTCAGCAAAGGAAGCTGAAGCAATTAAGCTGTTGGTATGGCTCTTCTCTGCTACTTTGTAGTGATTTGTAACCAGTGAAACAAAAGTTTCATTTTTACCAACCCTTAATTACCTGAAGGTTTCTAGAGAAGCTTATCCAGAGCCAGCCTTTCCCTCCTGCCACTTCCAGCCTCAGGGTGAATTAATTCCATCACACACAAAGCACCCCAAAACCCGAATTACCCAGGTTCCATAACACAGCCACGCTAATTGAGATGGGAAACGCAAAATATTTTCATCTTCTCTCTCTTTCTCCCAGGTGAGAAACGCTGCTCCCGGCCAGGAGCTGCCACATCCCCCCACGGCTGCCTCCTGGATTAGCGGGAATATTCTCTGTCCCAGGTTTTCCTGGATTCTCCTCCAAGCCCGGAGCGATCCTTGGATCCTGCTGCGTTCCTGTATGTCCCCAGGAGCTGCCCGTGGTGACAGAGCAGCAGGTGATGCTGCACTGATGGACAAACAGCTCTGCGAGCTGCGGCACTGGGGTTTGCATTCCCACGCTGGCCACACCACTTCTCCTGGAAACCTCTTTTCACCCCATTCCCGTTTTACATTCCCACCTCAGCTGTGGATTTTTTAGTGATGGATTTCTTCTCTCAGAGCTGAAGTGGCAGAGGAAATTACAGCAGCAGCTTCACGGACAACAAAGAGATCCCCCCCTCCTCCTCCTCCCCGGCAGCCTCTGTGTAACCAGAACAAACAGAAATTCTCTTTTAATCCTGCACTGGCCAAGTGTCGCTCTGCAGTGGGGAAGTCAAGTTCTTCTTCAGGTTCTCCTGATCAAAATCTTCTTGTTCTCAGGAAGCAGAAAATTAAATTGGGCACCTGGTGGAAACGGAGGTGGAATTTCACCTCTCCTCCCTTCGCAGGAGTTACTTGGGCTCAGCTCTGTCCCCCTTGGAGGCTGGGAGAGGAGAATGATTGTCACTGCTTTGTGCCTGGGACACAATTCTGCCACAAGTAAACAGCACCAGGTGCTTGAACCTTGGAAATTCGGACGGGGATTGTGATGCGTGCGAAGTGAGAGCTCCGAGTTCCCCGCTCCGGGGACAATTCCCACCTGGATGGCAGCAGGCAGGTGGCATTTCCCTGTGCCGAGGGGCACCAAGCGCTGCTGCAGCCCCAGGTTTGGAGGTGCCACCCCTCTCAGTTCGACTTCCACGGCAAGCTGATTAAACCGACGGCTCTGGGAAGGAGCAGCGTGCAAGAATTTTAACTAGCTGCTGCTTTTTAATATGCACTTCCTCTTCGGGTTTAATTATTTTGTTCCTGCCTTTTTCCCTTTCAATTTACTAAAACTCCAGAAATGTAATTAGGGAGAGGCTGAGCTGCAGAGAGCTGCCAGCGTGTCTCTGCCGTGATTAAGCGGAGCAGCCCTGCCTCCAGCGCGGGGCTGCAGGACAGGATTCCAATCATTATCCCCTTATCCAGGAAGGATCTGCGGCACGCCGCGATCAGATCTACCGGGGATGCAGCACTAATTAAACTCTCCTATCAGGAGAGGGTGAGAACGCAGTCATCTCATGATTTTCCTGGATTTGCCAGCTCGCTCACGGACCCAAACAAACCCAAACAAAGCCCAGCTCAATCACGGGGGAGATTTAATGAGGCTTTAATTTGTGCAGCGCTCACGGAACCAGGGCGAGGTGCTGCTCACCCCTGCCCGTGCCAGGGGCACCTGTGGAGCCCTTTCCCATCTGGCGAGCACCGGGAATGCTGTGCCACAGATTGCCACGGAACCATTGCTGGGGTTGGGGAAACGCTGGGTTTATTTCCAATTTCAGCCATTAAAGAGCGTGGATATCACGGGCTGTGATGGTTTGGCTGTTCAATGGTGATTTTTCGGTTCCGGCCAGTTAAGAATCCATCCTCTCCCCCAGGCGTTTCCAGCCCTCGCAGATCTCCTGCTCCAGCCCAGCCCCTCTGGAGATTTTCTGCTGTCACAGCAGCCCCGGCTCTGTCACCAGAGGGGACACTGTGTGCTCGCACGGGGGCTGAGGATGGGCAGGGCGGCCGCATCCTGGAATTCCTGGACCATGGAAGGCTGGGAGAGCCTGGGAGCCGCAGCCCTTCTGCTCCGGCTGGAATTCCCAGCAGAAGGAGCGAGAGGCAGAGCCCAGCAGTGCCACCTTCCCTTCCCTGGGAATTCATCAGGGTGGGGCAGGAAGGGAAGTTCCCCCACCTTCGAGAGCTCTCAAAGTGGGGAGGGGTTAAGCAGCTTATTTATATTATAAATGAAACATCTGTGTCTTTTACAGAAATAAATCAAGTATCGATGTCTTTTATAAATGTGGATAAAAGAGCTGGGAAATCGGTGCCTTCCAGGCTCAAGGCAGGAATCCAGAGGGTTGGAATCCTTCAGGTGGATTCCCCTTCCCTGTGAGGGGCTGGGATGGAATTCCCAGAGAAGCTGAGGCTGCCCCTGGATCCCTGGAAGTTCCCCAGGCCAGGCTGGACAGGGCTTGGAACACCCTGGAATCATGGAAGGTGTCCCTGGATGGAACTGGATGAGCGTTGAGGTCTTCCCAACCCAAACCCGCTCTGGAATTCTGCGATGGAGGCACCCAGATCCCAATCCATGACGTCCAGCACAGCTTTAAACGCAGCCCTTCCATCAGAATTCCTGCTGCTCTGCTGGGACAATCCCCTCTTAAACCATTCCCAGCTCCCTGCTCTGCCCATTTCCCACCCAAATTCCCTTCCCTGACTCCGAAACACCTCCAGAAACCTTCACTCAGCCCAGGCTGCTGCCATTAAACACCGCTTTTTGCTGGGGAGAAAACAAACGCTGCCCCGGAGGTTTGAATTGCAGGGGAGCTGCTGCTTTTGCTATTTTTACCTGGACTGGAGAAGAATCAAAGCTGGTTTTGGAGGAGAGGAGGAGCTCAGCCTTTAGCAAACGGGGAGTGAGCCCTGAGCAGGGCCCTGGCGCTCGTTAGCAGCAGCTCCTGATGAGGCTGCTCTTGTTTTCCAGGCTGCTTTTGATCCCGGGCTCATTAAACCCTGCTCCTGCTGTGCAATTGTTTCTCTCTCCCCAAACCTCGGCACCTGCAGCGTTGTCCCCAAAGTCCCCAAATTTATTCCAAAGCAGGTTTCGCCCCCCCACAACGGGAGCTCGTCCCTGTGGGAGCACAGCCTCCAGCCCAGGTCCTTCCCAACACAAACCATTCCCGGATTTTGTTTTCCCAGCCAGACTCACCACAAAATCCGTTCACAGATGGGGGGTTTTTGCCTTGAAATGTTCCGTTTTTGGGATGTTTGGAGCAGAGTTTTCTGCTGGCCACGGGGAGAGACCTCTGCTCCTGCTCCAGGGCAGCTTCCAGGTCCCTCCCGGGGGCTCCAAACTGGGATTTCATGAAGGGAAAATCCCAACATTTGATTGGAGCTGGGGACAATTAAACCAAACCTGCAGGGAAGCAAATAATCATTAAATCATCAAATCATTCACCAGCCTGGAAAGCTTTCCTTGCTGTCCCCAAAACACCCTCGAGGTATTCCAAAGGAACACCAGGATTCCAAGGGAATAACAACAATTCTTTATCCATCTTTACTCTCCCTCGACCAGAAAATTATCATGTACAGAATCACCTCCATCCCTACAAAACATCCAAAAATCCAGACCTCTCCACCTCCCTCTCCAAACGTTTGGGGTTTTTTTGTTGGTTTGGTTTTTTTTGTTTTTTTCTTTTTTTTTTTTTTTGAACCATCTGCTGCTGGATCTGCGGGAGGAGCTGGGAAAAGCAGGAGAGAGATGAAAGAAGGAGAGGAGCTGCCAATTCCCCCCCTGAGGGTGCCAGGGCTCAGCTCCTGCATCCAACCTCCCCTTCCCGGCGCTCGGGGTGGGCTCTGAGCCCCCAGAACCTGCCAGGCCTTCCCGAATTCCAGCGGGAATCTTTTCCACGGGGGCTCCAGGGCTGGCGCTGAGCCCGGTGATTCCAGCTCCGATCCCTTCTCTGCCGGTGGCCGGGAAGGATTCAACGCCATAAAAATGGGGGAAAAAACCTGGATTTGCAGCGGGCTTTGGCTCCAGCAGCGCGGCTCGGGCAGGGACGGCACAGGAGCTGCTTTTTTTATTGGTTGGGTTTTTCCCGGTGTTTGTTGGGAATGGCTGGAAGCAGAGTTCCCCCTGCCGGTAACCGAGGCTGCAGTGGGCTCCAGGTGGGGTCTGGAGCCAAGAAAAACCGGGAGAGAGGGAAAAAAAAATGGGATGGGCTCAGCTCGGCCCTCGCCATCTGCACCTGCCCGAGGCACCGAACAAATTCTCTGTGTGGGAGCAATCCCCAGGAATTCCCGTCGGGAATTCTTCTGCCCGGGGACAGCAATCCCCAGTGATTCCCATTGGGAATGTCCTGCCCAGCCCCAGAACATTCCCAAGCCTCACTCCTGCCCCAAAATTCCTGCTGGGAAAGAGCTCCTTATCCCAAAGCTGCACAAGCAGAGGGAGCTCCCACAGCTGGAAAAAAACAAACAAACAAACAAACAAAAACCCCAGATTTTTTTCTTCCCCTGGATTTGCATCCCATGAACTGTGGAAGGCCTGGTCCAAGCTGGGACTGGGATTTGTCCCCTGGGAATTCTGAGCTGCTCCTAGGGGTGCTGACACTGGGAATTATGGAATGGCTGGGGCTGGAAGGGACCTCAAATCCCACCCCGCGACACCTCCCAGGATACCCAGGCTCCCTTGGTGATTTCCCACTGGGAATGAACCCCACTGACCTCGGCAGCAGGAATTTAAATCCCTTTTCCCTCCTCTGGAAGTTCTGGCAGCTCTTGGCGCATCCCTGGGGACAAGGAGGAGTTTCCTGATGCTCCCAGGAATTTCGCAGCCCTGGCTGTGAAAAAGGAGCAAAGCCCAAACCCCACGGGGCAGAATCCTCCCTTTCCCAAAGTGCCTCGGAGACGGAAAAGCAGCAGAGGATGGAAATTTCTGGAATTCCACCCTGATTTTTTTTTTTTTTGGGGGGGGGAGGTTTATTCCAAGGAACAGCTGGATCCAGGCAGGAACAGCCCAAAGGTTCCTCGGGAGGGGTCAGGAATCCCAACAGGAGCTGCTCCTGCCCAAGGGAAAGGTCAGAGCTGCCCTGGGATCTCCCTGGGGGATCCCACAGGATGGGACAGGAGCTGCCCTGGGAGCTCCGGGGGCTTCAGCCCCAGAACTGCCCCGAATTTGGGGAATTCTCACTGGGCTGAGGCACACCCAGGATTTCCAGCTTTCCACAGCCCAGTGGGAGAAAATCCAAGGGGCTTCTCCAACCCTGTGGCAAACCCCGCAATCAGGAGGTGCCTCCAACAAGGCTTTGAATGCAGGATCACCCCAAAAGAGGGGGATCCCTCCTGCCCCTCCTCGGAGAGCAGAGCTGGGCACCCCCAAAGCAGCCAAATCCCTCCCCAAAAAAAAAGTCCTGGAGAAGCAGCCATTGTCTGGTTTTCTTTAATAAAGATAGGAAGGATTTGTGTTTTCCTGTTAAGGCAAGGATCTGCTGCTGCTGCTCCAGGGGCAGCTCTGATTACACAAAAAAAGCTCAGTTACACCTCAGACTAAAGGATTACATTGGAGAGACGATTCAGAATTAAAAAAAAAAAATAACCAAACCAAACCAAACCCAACCCAGAAATAAATTCCACACGGTCTCCTTCTGATTCCCTGTCCTGAGTCCAGTTCCACACCAGGTTCTGAGGTACGAGACAATAAATTAAAAGTTCATTCCAACTGCGGGCATCGCCCCATCAACCTCAGTGCGACGTCTTCTTCACCCCCTTCCCGAATTTGGCATCGAGTCCAAGGCCTGGCAGGAGACAAAAAACAGCGTTTGTGTTCCTCAAACCAGCAAGAAACCCAGGAATTTCGGGAAAAATCAGCTGAACAGCCCCAAATTTACCCACGGAACGAGCTGGGCAGGGGGAAGGACGGAATTGCTCTGCTGGTCCCACGCTCCCTGCAGAGTCCTCGTGCCATTCCCGAGGGTTTGAGGAGCTCCCAGGGGTGGAGCTGATGCCTTGGATTTTAACTTTGCTATTTCCCGATCCCCGCAGTGCTCAGGGTGTGACTCTGCAGGGTTCTGCAGCCTGGGAGCTGCTGCTCTCTCACGTTCACAGTGACACAACAAAGCCTCTCCAAGGCTGCTCCCCAAGGACACCCAGACTGTCCTGGGCCCAAAATGTGCAACCCAACCCCTTGAGAAGGGGGGCTGAGCTGGGGAAATGCCATCATGAGCTAAAGTTTGAATTGGGGAATTGATGCTGAGATGCAAATGGCCCAAAGCTCTAAAGGGGTGAAGAACTCGTGACTCGGGGTCCATGCTGGGCTCCATGGTGAGAGCAGCCTCTGGCTCCCCAGGCTGTGCCTTTTGAGCCCTTTCCAATCAATATCCACCTTTATTCCCTCCCTCCTGTCCCATCTCTGTTCCTAGGGAGCCACTTCAGGCATCAGGATTCCCTGGATTCCCTGGCCAGACTCACCCAGGAAGACCAGGACGGTGCCCAGCCACTGCAGGGGGCTGATGGGGTTGGCAAAGAGCACCACGGAGGCCAGGATGGTGAAGAACTTGCGGGTGGTGGTGATGATGGAGCACGTCAGGGGCCCGAAGTACACCACGGTCATGAAGATGAAACTCTGCCCCAAAGACACACAGAGCCCCTGTCAGTGCCAGGAGGGAAAATCCCAAAGGATCTTCCCCTCCAAATCCTGGGGATTCGGGGCTTTATGGGATCCTGGGGCATGTTGGAGGGGGCTTGAAGCTCGTCCAGAGATACTTTCCCTGATCTCAGGGTGGCCTGGGATGCTCCCAGGGATGGGGCAGCCGTGGATTCCCTGGGAATTCCATCCCAGCCCCTCCCAGGGATGGGAAGCCCACCCAAAATCCCCTCCCTGAGGGCACCGACCTGGCCCAGGGCGCTGGTGAGGCCGAAGAGGAGGATGTTGGAGATGATGCTGGGATAGCGCTCCGTGAAACTCAGGAACTCCCAGAGCTCCCCCGTGAACAGGATCCCTGCAAAACAGCCCGGGCTGAGGGGCCAGCCTGGGCTCAGAACCCCCAGGAACAGGGAGAGAATTCCACAAACACCAGCAGGAAACACCGGGAGGAGAAGGAATCGCCCTCCTGGCTAATTAGCGAAAGGAAGGTCGTTAAGTGGGGTCAAATTCCAATAAAAAACACCCGGCAATTAATCAGGAGTGCTGCTGCCTGAGCCTGGAATGGTTTGGGACCTCCCAGCTCCTCCAGTGCCACGGGCAGGGACATTTCCTGCTGTGCCAGGCTCAGCTGGGGCAGGAGCTGCTCTGGGAGCCGCGGGGCAAACACACAGGAATCCCGAAGGAAAGGAGGCTCCGGAGAGCTCCAGGCACACTGGTGACCCCGGGGGTGGCCCCGGGCAGGGGTGGCAGCTCCTGGGTCTGTCCCTGGATCCATCCTGGCGTCTGTCCCCAGGTCCTTACCTGGGTCTGTCCCCAGGTGCTCACCTGTCCCCAGGTGCTCACCTGCCCCCCAGCTCCATCCCCAGGTGCTCACCTGTCCCCAGGTGCTCACCTGCCCCCCAAGCTCCATCCCCAGGTGCTCACCTGCCCCCCAGCTCCATCCCCAGGTGCTCACCTGCCCCCAAGCTCCATCCCCAGGTGCTCACCTGCCCCCAAGCTCCATCCCCAGGTGCTCACCTGCCCCCCAGCTCCATCCCCNTAAACCCCACCTGAGAGCCTGGGGGGGTTCATCCCAGGTCTAAACCCCACCTGAGAGCCTGGGGGGGTTCATCCCAGGTCTAAACCCCACCTGAGAGCCTGGGGGGGTTCATCCCAGGTCTAAACCCCACCTGAGAGCCTGGGGGGGTTCATCCCAGGTCTAAACCCCACCTGAGAGCCTGGGGGGGTTCATCCCAGGTCTAAACCCCACCTGAGAGCCTGGGGGGGTTCATCCCAGGTCTAAACCCCACCTGAGAGCCTGGGGGGGTTCATCCCAGGTCTAAACCCCACCTGAGAGCCTGGGGGGGTTCATCCCAGGTCTAAACCCCACCTGAGAGCCTGGGGGGGTTCATCCCAGGTCTAAACCCCACCTGAGAGCCTGGGGGGGTTCATCCCAGGTCTAAACCCCACCTGAGAGCCTGGGGGGGTTCATCCCAGGTCTAAACCCCACCTGAGAGCCTGGGGGGGTTCATCCCAGGTCTAAACCCCACCTGAGAGCCTGGGGGGGTTCATCCCAGGTCTAAACCCCACCTGAGAGCCTGGGGGGGTTCATCCCAGGTCTAAACCCCACCTGAGAGCCTGGGGGGGTTCATCCCAGGTCTAAACCCCACCTGAGAGCCTGGGGGGGTTCATCCCAGGTCTAAACCCCACCTGAGAGCCTGGGGGGGTTCATCCCAGGTCTAAACCCCACCTGAGAGCCTGGGGGGGTTCATCCCAGGTCTAAACCCCACCTGAGAGCCTGGGGGGGTTCATCCCAGGTCTAAACCCCACCTGAGAGCCTGGGGGGGTTCATCCCAGGTCTAAACCCCACCTGAGAGCCTGGGGGGGTTCATCCCAGGTCTAAACCCCACCTGAGAGCCTGGGGGGGTTCATCCCAGGTCTAAACCCCACCTGAGAGCCTGGGGGGGTTCATCCCAGGTCTAAACCCCACCTGGGAGCCCAGGGTTCATCCCAGGTGAGGCATAAATCTCACCTGAGATCCTGGGTTTTATTCCAGGTGTTAATCCCATCTAAGTCCCAGGATTTTTTTCCTAGTATAAACCCCACCTGAACCCCCAGAATTGACCCCAGGTGAGGGGTAGATCCCACCTGAATGCCTCGGGGGCTCCTCCCAGGTGCAAATCCCCCGCTGACGCCCCAGGCCCAGCCCCGTGGGGTCCCTGCACTCACCAGGAGCAGCTCCCCGTAGCCAAAGACGTGCTCGGTGTCCCCCGTGCCCTTCTTGGGCTTGTAGAGGAACAGGGCCACCCCCGCCACGATGAGCAGCACGCACAGGTACTTGGCTGGGGGGTACCTCTTCCTCAGCAGGGTCACCCCCAGCAGCATCACTGGGGAGAAAAGAGGTCAGGAACTGCCCTTAAAAATCAATAAATCCCCACAGAATCACCCCCAGGAGCATCCCCAGAGAGAAGGGACATCACAACCCGCTCCCAAAACCCTTCACAGGAACGGAATCCCTAAAGACTCATCCCCAAATCCTGCCTGGGGAGAAGGAACCTCATGAACTGCTCCCAAATCCCTCCCTGGAATCCGAGCCAGCCCAGCCTCAGCTGGCCCTGAGGGGTGAGGAACTGCTGGGGGCACAGAAATCCCCACAAAAACCTGGGAAAAAACCCCAGGAATTCTCTTACCTGGGATGGGCTTACAGGACTTGCCCAGGACCTGGGGAGGGAAATGGGAATTTGGGAGACCCAGATCCCAAAATGAGCCACCAGCACCCCCTGGGGCAGCTGGGACTCGGCAGGGAAAGTTCAACACCTGCCTGGGGTGCAGCCACCCAAATTCCCTCCCAATTACACTCCCTCCCAATGAACAAATTCCCTCCCAATGAATAAATTCCCATCAGTTTTAGGGGATTTCTCTCCCCTTTCTCAGCTCGCTCAGCCCCTCCCTGCACCCCCAGCAGTGACAACGACACCAAAGTGACCCCGGGAAAGCAGTGCCGGGCTCGGTGCCACACCCGGTGTCCCCCCACGTCCCCAAGTGACCCCGGGAAAGGAGTGCCGGGCTCGGTGTCCCCGCCGGTGTCCCCTCGGTGTCCCCGTGCCGTACCTGCGTGGGGTAGCTGACGAACTGCAGGGCGGAGTTGCTGGACACCATGGCGCCCAGGTAGGATAGCGAGCAGGCCCCGTAGAGCCAGCCCCGCGTGCGGTCCGGCCGCGCCGCGTCCGCCAGGCGCAGCACTGCGGGGACGGGGACAGCTCAGGGACAGCCCCGGGCCCGGCCCCGCCGCCTCCCGGGGGCTCCCGGGCGGTCCCCGCACTTACGGAGCTTGGCGAAGGCGGCGTTGATCACGCACTGGATGAACACGAGGCTCAGCGCGAACTTGAACTTCTCCTGCTTCGCACCCTCCCCGTAACGGCCCCGGGTGCTGCGCGACGGACACCGGGGACAGGCACCGGGGACACCGGGGGCACAGCGGGACAGCCACCGGTGAGAGAGCCCCGGGCACGGGGAAGGAGCAGCGCGACCCAGCCAGGTCCGGCTGCCCGGGTCTCCCCCGGTCCCTCCTCTCCGGCCCCGGGTGTCCCTCCCCGGTATCCCGGTCCCGTGTCCCCCCAGCTCCGTGTCCCTCCCCGGTATCCCGGTCCCGTGTCCCCCCAGCTCCGTGTCCCTCCCCGGTGTCCCCATCCCGTGTTCCTGCAGCCCCGAGTGTCCCTCCCCAGTGTCCCCCCAGCCCCAAATCCCCATCCCGTGTCCCGCTGTCCCAGCCCCGCTCCCGTTATCCCGGCTGTGCCCGGCGCGCTGTCGCTCACATGCTCTCCTGCAGGATGCCGTAGTAGA
>WEKY01028445.1:12540-35362 GCA_013390045.1 Picathartes gymnocephalus | reverse complement strand
CCCCCCGCTCCCCTCACGGCCGCCGCCATCGCCGCCCCCTCACGGCCCTGCCCGCTCCGGGGTCCCGCGACCCCCGACCGGCACCTGCCGCCACCCCCAGAGTCCCGGTGTCCCCTCACGGTGCTGCGGACTAACCGCAGCTGGAAATTAAGCACCGGCCTGGAATGGGGGGAAACTAAAATGAAGGTGGTAGGTTGAAGTGTGAGCAGTTTGATAATGAGAAGTGAAGTAAAATGCTGTAATAGTGTTAAAGAATCGTGATGACAGAAAGGAGAAAAGTAGCAATCGGTGATTGATGCCAGAGCCCCCTTCCCGCATCCAGATTCCTCCCCCCACTTCGGGATAATTCCCGATAATTCTTTCAGTTCATATGCTGGGAATGACATTCCCTGCTGGGGAATATCCCTTTGGCCTGTTGGGATCTCCTGTCCCAGCTTCCTTTGGGAACCTCCTCCCTGGCAGGGCAGGAAACACGAAAAGAAGGGCAAAAAAAGAGTCCCTGACTTGGGATAAACCACACAGGGCACCCTCCCAGCTGAAGTGTTTGGGAGGACACGGAGAACATTAAATATTCACTCCTTTGTGGATTGTTTGATAATATAAATACAATATTTAAACGTACGTGCTGCGTGCTGTTGCAGAGGAACGCGGGCAGCAGCTCGGATGGAACAGAGGACTCGGATTTCTCCACGGACCCCGAGCACACGGACAGCTCCGAGAGCGACGGCACCTCCCGGAGATCTGCCCGTGTCACCCGCTCCTCGGCCAGGCTCAGCCAGAGCTCCCAGGGTAAGGCCTGGGCTCCTTCAGCCGGGGAAAGGCTCCTCTTAAACCAGGCTCTTCCAGCCGCACACACAGAATCCCAAATTCTGCTCCACGCCACAAACAACCCTGCTGCCCCCGAGGGTTATGGGTTCTTATCTAAACCCTGGTGGTTCTCCTCTAAACCTTGATGGTTCTTATCTAAACCCTGGTGGTTCTTATCTAAAGCGAGGGATCTTCACTTCTCCAGTTGGCAGCTGGGTGGTAATCACGGATTAATTAAGTTGTTAAACCTGGAGAAAGCTGGTGTTGCTCCAGATTGCTCCGAGTGTCCGGAGATTTTATCTGGCAAGGCCAGAGCTGGTGACAGAGGCAGGACAGAGCCACAGGGCAGGGAGGGGTCCCTTTGGGTGCTGTGGGGTGACTGTGGTGTCCCCATGGTGTAACTGTGGTGTAAATGTGGTGTAAATGTGGTGTCTCTGCGGTGTCCCCATGGTTCTTGTGGTGTCCCCATGGTGTACCTGTGATATCTCAGTGGTCCCCATGGGGTCCCTGTGGTGTCTCTGTGGTGTCCCCACGGTTCTTGTGGTGTCCCCGTGGTTCCTGTGGTGTGACTGTGGTGTCCCCATGGGGTCCCTGTGGCTGTTCCCGTGGTGTCCCCATGGTGTACCTGTGATATCTCAGTGGTCCCCATGGGGTCCCCGTGGTGTCTCTGTGGTGTCCCCGCGGTTCCTGTGGCTGTCCCCGCGGTGTCCCCGTGGTTCCTGTGGCTGTCCCCGCGGTGTCCCCGCGCTGTAACGCCGTGTTCCCCCCGGAGCAGACTCCAGCCCGGTGCGGAACCCGCCGGCGTTCGGGCCGGACGAGCCGGCCTACTCCACGCGCAGAGTGACCCGCAGCCAGCAGCAGCCAGCTCCTGTCACCCCCAAGAAGTACCCTCTGAGACAGACCCGCTCCTCCGGCTCCGAGACCGAGCAGGCCGTGGATTTCTCTGACAGAGGTACCTGGCTGGGCAGGGACAGGCTCTGCGTGGTCCCTGTGGTGCCTGATCACCGTGACACAGAGGCCAGACAAAATGAGAGGGGTAAATTAGGGATTTATTGCAAGGCCTTCCAAGGGCACAGCCTGGCAATGCCAGAGCCCGGCTGCAGCCCTGCCAGGATGGGCCTCGAGATGGGCACAGGAAAGGGGCCTGGGCACGGGGTTTCACACTTGGAGAAGTTCTGCTCCATTGGCATCTGGAGCTGAACTGTCCAATTAATAACTTTGAAGTTCCATCCTCCTTGCTTGGCCTCCGTTGTTGGTGCTTTTGGGGCTGAGGTTGGGAACGATTGTCCTGGAATGTTGGGCTGGAGAGAACTGTTGTGTCTGAGTGCCCTGTGAGGAGAGCCCAGTAACGCTTCATGTGAAGCCGAGAGCTGCACACTAAATGCAGAACAGAAAAGGAGGAAACAACTTAAAACATAAGGCATCACCTGAGCTGTTTTTGGGAGCTGTCCCCTCAGCTCTGTCCCTTCTGTCGCCTCCCCCAGACACCAAAAACGCCGCGGATCACGACGAGTCCCCTCCCCGCACCCCCACGGGGAACGCGCCCTCCTCGGAGTCTGACATCGACATCTCCAGCCCCAACGTGTCCCACGACGAGAGCCTGGCCAAGGACATGTCCCTGAAGGACTCGGGCAGCGACCTCTCGCACCGGCCCAAGCGCCGCCGCTTCCACGAGAGCTACAACTTCAACATGAAGTGTCCCACTCCTGGCTGCAACTCCCTAGGTAACCCCAGCTCCATGGAATTCCCTAGGTAACCCCAGCTCCGTGGAATTCCCTTGGTAGTCCCAGCTCTGTGGAATTCCCTTGGTAGTCCCAGCTCCAGGTAGCCCCAGCTCCATGGAATTCCCTAGGTAACCCCAGCTCCGTGGAATTCCCTAGGTAGTCCCAGCTCCAGGTAACCCCAGCTCCTTGGAATTCCCTAGGTAGTCCCAGCTCCAGGTAACCCCAGCTCCGTGGAATTCCCTAGGTAGCCCCAGCTCCATGGAATTCCCTAGATAACCCCAGCTCCTTGGAATTCCCTAGGTAATCCCACCTCTGTGGAATTCCCCAGGTAGTCCCAGCTCCAGGTAACCCCAGTTCTGTGGAATTCCCTAGGTAGCCCCAGCTCCATGGAATTCCCTAGATAACCCCAGCTCCTTGGAATTCCCTAGGTAATCCCACCTCTGTGGAATTCCCCAGGTAGTCCCAGCTCCAGGTAACCCCAGTTCTGTGGAATTCTCTAGGTAGTCCCAGCTCCAGGTAACCCCAGCTCCATGGAATTCCCTAGGTAGCCCCAGCTCCGTGGAATTCCCCAGGTAACCCCAGCTCTGTGGAATTCCCTAGGTAGTCCCAGCTCCAAGGGCGTCCTGGTGGCCTTGTCACTGCTGCTCCTGGATTCCTGCTTTGTTCCTGCTTAGTTGGGTGTTATATCCGAAAAGTGGGTGGGGAATTAGGGGGTCAGGAATATCAAAAACCGGGTTTGGAGAAGGCATGTGAAGTGTGAATACAGGGATGTTGTTCCTGCAGGTGTTTGCTGGTTTGGGGGGTGGCAGGATAAGGAAACAGGTAGGAGGAGGGTGAGCACAGGTGTGGGAGGAGAATTCCCAGATTTGTGGGAGCTGGGTCCTGCCAGAAACAGGATTTCAGGCCCGAATTATTGCCCTGCCATCCCTGGCTGCTCTGGTTGAGTGTGAGAAAAGATTTTCCTTCCTTTTTAAACCAAAAAGTTCCCTCCTATGCCCCTGCCAGTGACCTGAGCACGCTCCTGTGAGGGCTCTGCCTGTCTGGGAGACTTTTCCCACCTCTTTGGGATCATTTGTCACCAGCTTTGTTGTTTTCCTGACCCTTTGCAGGACACCTGACTGGGAAACACGAGCGCCACTTCTCCATCTCGGGGTGCCCTCTCTACCACAACCTCTCAGCGGATGAGTGCAAGGTCAATGGATTTTTTTTTTTTACCTTCTGATTTCTCCTCCTTTGGGATATTTTTTTTTTTAGGACGAAAAGCCAAGCCCTGTGACGTGTGAGCAGAAAGCCGAGCTCACACGTTCGTGCTGCTGCGTTTGGCTGTGGGACAGCAGCGTTTTTGTGTCACACCTGGGAGCTCACGGCGCTCACCTGGCGGGGAAGGGGGGTGGCAGGAGGTGGCTGCAGCCCTGACCGGTGAATTTTGGCCTCCAGGTGCGAGCCCAGAGCCGGGACAAGCAGATTGAGGAGAGGATGTTGGCCCACAGGCAGGATGACAACAACAGGCATGCCACCAGGCACCAGGTGAGCAGGGACAGCTCCAGCCCTGGAACCTGGGCTCCCTTCTCCACATCCCTGAGGAGCTGCTGGGAATTCCTTGTGGCCCTGAGTGAGGCTGGAGCAGAGCTGTGTTCTCAGGATGATCCTTCCCCTGCGCTCAGATGTGCAGGGAATTCCTGCAGAACCATAAACTGCAACGTCCCCCTGAGTGAGCACGGCAATGACAATTTCCCAGTGCCTGAGCCAGCTGGGAGCTGCTCCCAGCACGGAGCGTTCCATGAGGAGTGCTCCCTGTCCTGCCTGTGCTGGGAAGGGAAATTTCCTGCTTTGCATTCCTGTGCTGCACCTGCAGTGCCGCGTGATTGGCAGAAAATCTGCTCCAAAAACCCCGTGGGATGGCAGCCAGGATGGAATTCCTTGGGGTGGGCAGTGAGGGGGGATTCTTGGAGGGGCTGGAGCCTCTCAGGGTCCCAGCCTGGGTTTCCTTCAGGCCCCCACAGAGAGGCAGCTGCGCTACAAAGAGAAGGTGGCTGAGCTCAGGAAGAAGAGGAACTCGGGGCTCAGCAAGGAGCAGAAGGAGAAATACATGGTAAAAGCAGGGATTTTATCCTTTCATTCCCCTCCGGGATGCAGCTTGGCTGTCCCAGTCCCCCCGCAGCACTCCCAGCTGGGGAAAGCTGCAGGATCCAACAGCTCAGCAGCCAAACTGCTGCTCTTTGCTGTTCCAGGAGCACAGGCAGACCTATGGCAACACCAGGGAGCCTCTCCTGGAGAACCTGACCAGCGAGTACGACCTGGAGCTCTTCCGGAGGGCTCAGGCACGAGCGTCCGAGGACCTGGTGAGACCCTGGGGCACGGCCGGTGCAGCCCTGGCAGCAGGGGGGCCCTTCCCGGGGTCTGTGGGGCCCTTCCCGGGAGTTTTGGGCCCCTTCCCAGAGGTTTTGGGACCTGTGGGGCAGGAGAGGGGTTTGGGAAGCAGCTCCAGGCCAGCACAGTCAGCCTGGGGTGGGGGATGAGTGCCAGACATCCCCAGGGATTGCAGGAGGAGCAGCTGGAGCTGAGCTCTGCTGGAATGCTGGAATTCCCACAGGAATGTGCGGTGCCATTCCAGGGGTGCTCCCAGGGGGACAGTGACAGCTTCAGCTTCCCTGCTGAGGGCTGGTGACAGCAAAAGCCACCTGAGTTCACAGCCAGGTGTTGCTGGAGGTCCCGAGGAGCTTCCCGAAGCCACATCCCCTTCCAGAGAGGGATCAGAAGGTCCTTTGGTGCTTTCCTGGGACAGCTGTGGTACCTGGGGCAGAGCCTTGGGCTGTGCCACAGCCACAGAGTGACACCATCCAGTGCCAGCCGTGAGCTGACCCCACCTTGTCCCCAGGTGCCACATCCAGGCTGTCCTTAAACACCTGCAGCCTTGGTGGCTCCACCCTGGGCAGCCCCATTCCAATTCCCAATCCCTGGTTTTGGGCAGAAATTCCTCCTGATGTCCAACCTAAACCTCCCCTGGCTCAGCCTGGGGCTGTGTCCTCCTGTCCTGCTGTTCCCTGGGACAGAGCCTGTCCCCCCCCAGTGTCCCCTCCTGGCAGGGACTCGTGCAGAGCCACAAGGTCCCCCCCCCGATCCTCCTTTTCTCCAGGATAAACACCCTCAGCTCCCTCACTGCTGCTCACAGCACTTGTGTCCTCCCCTGTGGAGCAGGGAGGGACGAGGAGCTGGAACACTTTAACAAAAAATGAGTTTAGAGGAAGAGCTGTAACAATTTAATGCAAAATGAGTTTAGAAGAAGAGCTGTAACAATTTAACCAAGTATTAATTTAGAGGACTCGACCCATATTTCCTCCACGAAAACAAATCCCGATTCCCCCTCCAGCTGCTTTTAATTAACAAGTTTGGCTCTCCCTCCATTCCCCCGGGGGCAGGAGAAGCTGAGGCTGCAGGGGCAGATCACCGAGGGCAGCAACATGATCAAGACCATCGCGTTCGGGCGGTACGAGCTGGACACGTGGTACCACTCGCCCTACCCCGAGGAGTACGCGCGCCTCGGCCGCCTCTACATGTGCGAGTTCTGCCTCAAGTACATGAAGAGCCAGACCATCCTCCGCAGGCACATGGTCAGCTGGGAGGGCTCCTTCCCGCCTGCAATTCTGGCCAGGGCCAGGGGAGGGGCTGATTCCCACTGGGAATTTGGTTATGGGTGCTGGGGAAGGGCTCATCCTCGCTGGGAGTTCGGTTCTGGTGTCAGGGGAAGGGCTGATTCCCGCTGGGAATTCTGGTGCTGGGGAAGGGCTGAGTTTCGCTGGGGATTCTGTTCTGGCACCAGGGAAAGTCGTTCCCGCTGGGAATTCTGTTCTGGTGCAGGGGAGGGGCTGATTCCCACTGGGGATTCTGTTCTGGCACCAGGGAAAGAGTCATTCCCACTGGGAATTCTGTTCTGGGGCAGGGGAAGGGCTGATTCCCACTGGGAATTCTGTTCTGGGGCAGGGGAGGGGCGGATTCCCACTGGGGATTCTTCTTTGGCACCAGGGAAAGACTCATTCCCACCGGGAATTCTGTTCTGGGGCAGGGGAAGGGCTGATTCCCACTGGGAATTCTCCTCTGGCACCAGGGAAAGAGTCATTGCCACCAGGGATTCTGTTCTGGGGCAGGGGAAGGGCTGATTCCCGCTGGGAATTCTGTCCTGGGGCAGGGGAAGGCCTGGTTCCCGCTGGGAATTCTGTCCTGGGGCAGGGGAAGGCCTGGTTCCCGCTGGGAATTCTGTCCTGGGGCAGGGGAAGGGCTGGTTCCCGCTGGGAATTCTCCTCAGTGCTGCCCAGCGCTGACAATGCCCGACGCCATCGCGGGTGTGGCCGGCTCGCGGTGGCAGCCGAGGCTGCCGATTGCTGGGCCCCTGCAGCAGGGCCTGTCCCCCGAGCGGCGCTGGCAGCAGCGGTGACAGCCCCCTTTGCTGTCCCTGTCACAGGCCAAGTGTGTCTGGAAGCACCCCCCGGGGGACGAGATCTACCGCAAGGGCTCCATCTCCGTCTTCGAGGTGGACGGCAAGAAGAACAAGGTGAGGGGCACCAGGCTGGACCCCCCTGCTCTCCCCTGCTGTCCCTGCAGGAGTTTTCCTGCATTTCCTGTTGCTCCTGGGGAGCTCCAGCAGCTCCCTGTGTCTCACCCAGCAGAGGTGACGGGCAGCATCCCTTGCTGGAGGTCCCTCTGCTCCTGCCCACTTCCCGTTCCCTGGGAATTCTCGGGGCAGGGTGGGAAGAGGAGGCTGATGGAGAGTGGTGACCCCTCAGCCCTGCCCTGATCCAGCAGCAGGCCGTGCCCTGGCTCTGCCCCTGGGAGCTTTCAGAGGGCACAGCAGAGAAGCAGAGGCCAGAGGTGAATCCTGCACTGCTGGAATTCAGGAGGAGCTTTGCCGATGGCCACAGATGACCTTAAGGATGAAATACAGAGAGGCAACCCCTGCTCCCCTTCTCTGGGCATCCATCCCCACATCCCCACCCACAGAAATCCAGGCTTATCCAGCTCCATCCCCAATGGAATTGTTTCCTGGCCCAGCTGCTCTGTTTCCCCATAATTTCCCAGATGTTTCAGAATTATTTTTTTCATCCTTCCCCAGGTGGTTTTGCCCACATTTGGGGATATCCCACTGGAATAAACACCTGCATCTCTTTGGTTTTTTTTTTTTTTTTTGTGCCCAGATCTACTGTCAGAACCTGTGTCTGCTGGCAAAGCTCTTCCTGGACCACAAAACCCTTTATTATGATGTGGAGCCCTTCCTCTTCTACGTCATGACAGAGGCTGACAACACTGGCTGCCACCTGATCGGGTATTTCTCCAAGGTCGGTGGAGAAATTCATCCTCCTCCCCCTCACCAAAATGGCATTTAGGGCCCCTTTTATCAGCTCTGGATCCCTTCTGCAGTGTCAGGATTTTGGGAACAGATCAAGTTCCAAGGCTGAGCTGCAGGGATTGTTGTGTTTGCTGGGGGATTGCAGCTCCATCTCTTCTCATTCCCAGCAAAAAAAAAAACAAACCAGCTCCAAGGGATTGTTGTTGCCAGGAAGGAGAGTGGTGTCTTCATTAGGGATAAAGAAATTGGGAAGGAAAATGGAGAAAAATGCAATGAAATACATATTAATCACCGTGACTTTTTTTTTTAATAAATAAAACAGTTAAAAGAATAAAAATTCATTATTTCTGCCCCTCCTCTCTGCTCTTGTTCTCAGGAGAAAAATTCCTTCCTCAACTACAACGTGTCCTGCATCCTGACCATGCCCCAGTACATGAGACAAGGCTATGGCAAAATGCTCATCGACTTCAGTGAGTGGGGAGGGAGATTCCAGGGGAGAACTCCTCCAGTTCCACCAGGAAATCTCACCTGCCTGCTGCTGCCTCAGCAGGCTCCACCCTGGCTCCTTTCTGCGCAGTTTAAATAGGGGTTTGTTGTTTTTTTTTTTTTTAATTTTTTTTTTAGGCTATTTGCTGTCTAAAGTAGAAGAAAAAGTTGGCTCCCCGGAGCGTCCCCTGTCTGACCTGGGCCTGATCAGCTACAGGAGCTACTGGAAGGAGGTTCTGCTGCGCTACCTGCACAACTTCCAGGGCAAGGAGATCTCCATCAAAGGTGTGCCTGGCCTTCTGGGGGCTTCTGGGACCACCCCTGTGGCCCTGAGGCCTGCCTCACCCCCTCCCTGGCCTTGGTGCAGCAGCAGGATTTCCCGGGATGTTGCTGCCGTTGGGAATGGCTCCTCCCTGCTGCTGCCAGCAGCACGGCTGGGCTGCTTCGTGCAGCGCTCTGGGAGGATGCCTTGGCTGGCTCTTGGTGTCTTGGTTTAGGGTAAATTCAGGAGGAAAACCTGAAAGGGGTTCCTTAGAAAAGTGGATTTAGGTTACCAGTTTAGCTGGTTTGGGAAATAGATTGTCTTGGAGAAAAGTGGGGAAAAGCCATCTGTTTAACAAACAAAATACTTACAAGTATAAAGGATGAGTAATGTTACATCATACAGTCAGCCTAGGACGTTTGGGAAAAAACCACACAGTTTTGAAAAAGGTTCAGCCCAAAAGCTTCATCCAGCCGTGGATTAGAATGTGAATTTTAACAAGAAACGTGGCTCCAGCAGCCAATATTGGGATTGTTTGGCCTCCTTTTGATGGCATTTCTCTGTTGGTAACACCAGGGAGCACATGACATTTTCACAGGGCTGTGAGATGCCCTGAAAAAGCAGGATTTCATCTGCTTCCAGAGGATTTGTCACAGATCCCAAAGCCAGCACCCCCAAGCCCCTGCAACCCTGGCCGTGCCTGCTCAGCCCCACATTCCTGAGGGAATTCCCCCAAACTGGTGCTGGGAGCCCGGGGCTTTGGGGGCAGATTTGGGGGCTCTGGGTGGGTTCTGAGCCGGGCTCTGCTTGCAGAGATCAGCCAGGAGACTGCAGTGAACCCCGTGGACATCGTGAGCACCCTGCAGGCCCTGCAGATGCTCAAGTACTGGAAGGGAAAACACCTGGTCCTCAAGAGACAGGTGAGCTGGCCACTCCTGGGGGCTTCCCGTTCCCTGTTTGTCCTTGCTGCAATCAGGGGCTCCCTGGGTTTTCCAGCCCGGTTGTGAAATAAAATGTGGGATCCAACCTCGTTGTTCAGCAGGGCAGGAATGAGCTCTCCTGCCCAAAACCCCACCCTGGGCATCCCTGGGAGCCCTGGCAGCCTCGGGGCCCTGCCCATTCCCTGGTCCAGAGCCCAGCACCCTCTGGATGAAGAACTTTTCCCTGAAATCCAACCCAGACCTCCCTGACCCACCATGAACGGGATTGATGGAATCCTGTTCCCAGCCTGGGAAATCCTGGGATTTCCAAACCTTTTCCCTTCCCTGGGACTCCTTTGGAGCTCGACTGGAGGGGGCTCCTGGAGACCTGGGGAGGAGTCTCTTGGTGCTGTTTTTGGTGTTGTTTTGGTGCTGTTTTTGGTGGTGTTTTGGTGTTATCTTTATGTAACTTTTGCTGTTAATTCTGCTGTTACTTTGCTGTAACTTTGCTGTTGTTTTCATGTTATTTTTGCTGTTGTTTTGCTGTTACTCTCCTGTGACTTTGCCATAACTTTCCTGCTATTTTTGCTGTTATTTTCACTGTTACTTTGCTGTTGTTTTTGCTGTTAATTCTGCAGTTACTTTGCTGTAACTTTCCTGCTATTTCTGCAGTTATTTTTGCTGTCACTTGGCCATAACTCTGCTGTTACTCTGCAGTCAGTTCTCTGTCCCTTTGAGGGGTCAGGGCCTGAGCCAGCCCCCCTTTGTGGCACTGTCCCCTGGCTAACCCTGGCCCTGCCCTGCTCCCCCCCAGGACCTGATCGACGAGTGGATCGCCAAGGAGGCCAAGAGATCCAACAGCAACAAGACCATGGATCCCAGCTGCCTGAAGTGGACCCCTCCCAAGGGCACCTAAGTGTCCCCTGCAGTGTCCCCAGGGCAGGTCACCCCCGGGCTGGCCTGGCCTGGCCCTGTGTCCCCACAGTTCTGAGGAACTCGCATGTTTCGGCCTCAGTGAGGCCGTGAGGACTGGAAGTGTCTGGAGCCCCCAGGAGGAGCTCTGCTTGCTGGGCCTGTCCCTGTCCCTGTCCCTGTCCCTGCTGTCCTCTCCATCCCCCTGCAGCTCCCCTGGCTCTTGGACAAAGCCTGGCAAAGCTTCCCAGGGGCAGCCCTGCCTTTTCCTGTGCCGTTCCCTGTCTGCCGTAGGTTTAGCAGGAGAATTCCCCCCTCTTGCAGCAGTTTTCCAGAGGATCCTGCAGATCTTCACTTCGTTCCTGTTGTACAGCCAGAGCTGCACCTGAGGGAGTCCCCGGGGCTGGGGGTCCCTGTCCCCTCCCTGCTGGAGCCACCCCAGCCCTGCTGGAAGCACCTCTGGATTAGAATTCCCATTTTTCCTGCTGTGTATCTCGTGGAGTTGCTGAGTTCCTGTACATAAACAGCCTGCTGAGTGTATTCCCCCTGGAGATGTTGGTTTTTTTTTTTTTTTTTCCACACAGNTTTTTTTTTTTTTTTCCCAGAGCAGCCTTCCTGGAATTGCAGGTCCCTTTTTATTGGAATTTTGGGGTTGGTTTTTTTTTTTTTTCCCTCCAGACTGAAGGAATCCAAACTTTGGCCTTTTCCAAAGAGCCCCAGGAACTCCCAGCAGCAATCCCAGCAGTTGGTGTTGGGCTGCTGGGCTCCAGGGAGGGATGGATTCCCTGGCAAAGCAAAAAAAAAAAAAAAAAAAACCCCAAACTTGACTCNAAAAAAAAAAAAATAAAGCTTTGATTCCTCCCTGCCATCCACAGAAATATCCCAGAATGGCTTCCCAGTAAAACCAGTGTCCTCGTGCCCCCTGTCCCTGGGTGGCTCCAGTGGCACTGGCAGAGGGGACAGCCCTGGGAAGGGGCTGGGGACATCCCAGGGCCGGAGTCCCTGCTCCCAGTGCTGGATTCCTTTATTCCAATGCTGCATTCCCTGATCCCAGTGCTGGATTCCCTGATCCCAGTGCTGCATTCCTTTATCCCAGTGCTGGATTCCCTGATCCCAGTGCTGGATTCCCTGATCCCAGTGCTGCATTCCTTTATTCCAGTGCTGGATTCCCTGATCCCAGTGCTGGATTCCTTTATTCCAATGCTGGATTCCCTGATCCCAGTGCTGGATTCCTTTATTCCAATGCTGGATTCCCTGATCCCAGTGCTGGATTCCTTTATTCCAATGCTGGATTCCCTGATCCCAGTGCTGGATTCCTTTATTCCAATGCTGGATTCCCTGATCCCAGTGCTGGATTCCTTTATTCCAATGCTGGATTCCCTGATCCCAGTGCTGGATTCCTTTATTCCAATGCTGGATTCCCTGATCCCAGTGCTGGATTCCTTTATTCCAATGCTGGATTCCCTGATCCCAGTGCTGGATTCCTTTATTCCAATGCTGGATTCCCTGATCCCAGTGCTGGATTCCTTTATTCCAATGCTGGATTCCCTGATCCCAGTGCTGGATTCCTTTATTCCAATGCTGGATTCCCTGATCCCAGTGCTGGATTCCTTTATTCCAATGCTGGATTCCCTGATCCCAGTGCTGGATTCCTTTATTCCAATGCTGGATTCCCTGATCCCAGTGCTGGATTCCTTTATTCCAATGCTGGATTCCCTGATCCCAGTGCTGGATTCCTTTATTCCAATGCTGGATTCCCTGATCCCAGTGCTGGATTCCTTTATCCCAGTGCTGCATTCCCTGCTCCCAGTGCTGGATTCCCTGATCCATCCTAAACTTCTGACAAAACTTGAGGCTGCTATTAGGACAAGAGGAGTTTTCCCCCTTTCCAAAGGAACTTTTCCTGGTATCCATCCTAAACCTCTCCTGACAAAGCTTGAGCCTGTTTTTGGGACAAGAAGAGTTTTCCCCACATGGAGTTTTCCCCTTTCCATGGAGAAATTATTCCCAATATCCACCCTAAACCCGGCACAACCCGAGGCCGTTCTTGGACAAGAAGAGTTTTCTCCCTGGGCTGAGGGGAAGCTGCAGAAGGAAAATTCCCTGAGATCTCCCTGAATTCCCAGGAGCTGCTCCGTGCTGGAATTCCTGCGGGGTTCTCCCTTTTTCTGGGATGGTTTTGGGGCAGGGGGTGCTGGAGTGGCCGGGAGGGAGCAGGGGCTGACATTCCCGAAAGGAGCAGGAGTTGAATCCATAAATCCCTGCAGTGCCTCTGGCTGTCCCTCCATCGGCGGGGACGGTCCCGCTGCTGTCCCACGGCCATGGAAAGAGCTGGAACAGCCTGGGAAGAGCTGCTCTATTTCTGGGATCATTCCCTGTAATTATCTCGGCCTTTCCTGCCCTCCCACGCGGCCCCAAAACCACCAGAGGTGCAGGGAAAAATTTTAAAAAAAACACAACAAACCGAGAGCCAGGAGAGGGAAAAGAAAACATCCCCAGGAAACCACGGATCCCAAAGGCTCCTGTGGATTTCCTGCAGGAGAGCTCAGCCCCCGGGAGCTGCCAGGCTGGACCTGGCACCTTCCTGGGGTATCCAGGGAATTCAGGAGCTGGAATTTTCCTGAATATTCGTCCCTGCTGTGGAGTCGCAGGGCGTGGAAGGGTTTGGGATGAAGGGATCTGAAATCCCAGCCATTCCCAGCTCCTGCCCTGGGTGCTCCAAGCGCCCTCCTTGGACACTTCCAGGGATGGAGCATCCACGTTTTCTCTGGAAAACCCATTCCAGCCCCTCCTCGCCGCCTGCTGCTCCCAGTTCTCCCAGTTTTGGCCCTCCTGGAACATCCTTCCCCTGCCCTGAGCAGGGAACTGGGAGCAGGAAGCTTCTCCCACCTCTTGGAGCTGCCGGGAAAAAGGAGCAGGATCCCAGCAAAACGGGGAATTTTGGGGCAATTCCAACCGGGTTCCTGACGAGCCGAACTCGCCGGGAGCTGTCAGGGAGGGGAAAAAGCTTCCCGAGGTTTTCCAGGAGGAGCTGGGTGGCCGGGAAGGGCAGCAGAGGGTGCTGCTTCCCCGGGAAAACCCCGGCAGCTCCGGGTGGCTTTTTCCTGGGAATGAATCCCTGATTTCTGGGCAAAAACCGAGGGATATTCGGGATGTGGGATGGGCACGGCGGGAGAGGGACAATTCCTGAGCTGGCCTGGGGGGGTTTGAAGCATTCCCAGCCCTGCAGGGTGGTGGTGGAGGGTCAGGGAATCACCAGGGAATCACCAGGGAATCAGGGAATTATCAGGGAATCACCTGCAGTGGGCACGGACCCCTCCCCAATCCCGGGGTCACCGCTGGGCTTTGGGCTTTATCCAAAGGCAGGGATTCCTTTTTCCCATTCTTTCCCACTTTCCCCATTTTTTCCCCATTTTTTCCCATTTTTCCCCATTTTTTCCCCATTTTCCCCATTTCCCCCAATTTGTTCCCCACTTTTTTCCCCATTTTTTCCCATTTTTCCCATTTCCCCCCCATTTTTTTCGTGCCTCCTGCTCTGCCAATGAGGAGTGTCCCAAAACAAACCAGGACAGGTGATCCCGAGTGAGATCCCCTTATCCCAGATCCCAAAAACCATCCCATGGTTCCGAAATCCTCCGGGAAAAACCTTCTGTGCACAGACCCACCCCCCTCCCTTCGCGGTTGTTTGGGATTCTCCCGGGGAGTTCTCCCTGCGGATCCGGCTGGATCAGGAAGCTTTCCTGGTGATTCAGCGGGAGCTGCTCCCTGTGAGTCACCCTGGAGAGGGCAGGGATGGATCCGGGGATGGATCCGGGGATGGATCCGGGGGTGGATCCGGGGGTGGATCCGGGGATGGATCCGGGGGTGGATCCGGGGATGGATCCGGGGATGGAGCCGGGGATGGATCCGGGGGTGGATCCGAGGGTGGATCCGGGAATGGACCCGGGGATGGATCCGGGAATGGACCCGGGGATGGATCCGGGAGTGGATCCGGGGATGGACCCGGGGATGGATCCGGGGATGGATCCGGGGATGGATCCGGGGGTGGATCCGGGGATGGATCCGGGGATGGATCCGGGGGTGGATCCGGGGGTGGATCCGGGGGTGGATCCGGGGGTGGATCCGGGGATGGATCCGGGGATGGATCCGGGGGTGGATCCGGGGGTGGATCCGGGGGTGGATCCGGGGGTGGATCCGGGGATGGATCCGGGGATGGATCCGGGGGTGGATCCGGGGGTGGATCCGGGGGTGGATCCGGGGGTGGATCCGGGGATGGATCCGGGGATGGATCCGGGGGTGGATCCGGGGGTGGATCCGGGGGTGGATCCGGGGGTGGATCCGGGGATGGATCCGGGGATGGAGCCGGGGATGGATCCGGGGGTGGATCCGAGGGTGGATCCGGGAATGGACCCGGGGATGGATCCGGGAATGGACCCGGGGATGGATCCGGGAGTGGATCCGGGGATGGACCCGGGGATGGATCCGGGGATGGATCCGGGGATGGAGCCGGGGATGGATCCGGGGATGGATCCGGGGATGGATCCGGGGATGGAGCCGGGGATGGATCCCGGGATGGATCCGCGGATGGAAGGATCCTCATCCCAATCCGCTCCCAGGAATCGCCGCTGCGGCTCCTGCGCTCCCGCCGGGATTGGTGGCAGAAGGAAGGGACGGGAATTTGCAGACAAAGGGCCTCGGGATGAGGTTTTTTCCACCAAAAAAGCACATCCCAGGACATCCCAGCACATCCCATGACATCCCAGGCCAGGGGAATTGGCCTGCCCGGGGCTCTCTCCTTTCCCTGCCTCCCCCAGGACTCCCCCGCAGCCGCTCCAGGGATTTTGGGGCTCAGGCCATCGAGGCTCATTCCCAAAATGTTCCTCCCTTCCCATTCCACAGCAGCAGAGCCCGGAGCTGCGCCGTCCCTCTGTAATTACGGGATATTTTTGGCGTCCCTTCCTCTCTCCGTTCCGGGCCCGCAGCCCCCGCAGGATGAGCCGGGAAGGTGCCGGGGCCGGGACGCTGCAAATCCCGGCTTCCAGAGGGCTTGGGAGGAGCAGGAGCAGAGATCCCAGTGCTCCCAGTGCTCCCAGTGCTCCCGGGGAATGGGGGGAGCTGGGCCGGGCCAGGCCGGGAGAACCGCGGGGGGATCTGGGGGAGCAGGGGGGGCCGATCCCGCTCCTGGCCCGGCCCGGCCCGGCTGGGACAGATCCAGGGCAGGAGGGAGCGGCTCCAAGGACAGGGAAAGCTCCTGCCTGGAAGCTCCTTCTCCTCCCGCCGGGGGAATTTTGGTGGATTGGCTCCAGGTTTGTGTTGGCTGGGAAGGGACTTGGCCCCCGCTTCCAGCGCTCCGCAGCGCCGGGGACAGCGCTGGATCATCCCCATCCCCTGCTTTTCCAAGGAATCCCATCCCCGCGGGTGTGGGAATGGCCCAGGCTGGGTTCGGATCCCAGCGTGTCCCAGTTCCTCCCAGTGACCAGCAGGGAGCTGCCCTGGGGTCGGGACGATGTCCAGGCTCCAGGGCCGAGCGTGTCCAAAGGCAGGGGTGAATTCCATCTCCCACCGCTGATTCCAGAGCTTCCCTCCCCTGGGAAACCCTTGGGATGCGCTCTGTGTGTGCTGGAGCAAAACCAGTTTGGGACTGGGACTTCGCTCTCTTTCCAAGAATGAATTTTATTTTTCCAGTGGATCCGGAGCAGGGAATGTTGAAGTTTGGCTTGTTTGGGTTTTTCGTTTTCCCCCTTTCCTCGTCTCTGGATGCGTTCCCAGAAAAACACCGAAAACCAAACATTTCTTTTCCTTCCCAGTGAGAAAATTCCTTCTTTTCTGGGAAGAGCTGCCGGGCTCGGGCTGGGGGGATCTGCCCCGATCCCTGTTTTGGGAGGGGCAAACGCGGCCAGGGAAATGCAGAGCCCGGAAAAAAAGGGTCTCTCCCATCCCCTTGGAGCGCTGCCTCGGGCAGCAGGAGAATCCCAAAAACCCCAATTTAACCCCGTGCCCAGCAGGGGCCCGGCCAGGAACAGGGGACACTCTCAGCTTTCCCAAGAATTGTGAAATCCCTCAGGAAGAGCGCGAATGGCTGGAAAAGCGGGAATGTCTCGGGCTCCGGCACCGGGGAAGTGTCAGGCTGTGCAAAACTGATCCCAAATCCCGGGATTTTGCGGGGGGGGGGACTCGGGGGCTCCGCCACCCACGGCGAGAGCGGCAGCGCCCAGGATCCCGCGGCAGAATTCCAAGGAATCCGGGGCTGGCTCCGCTCGCCGTGCCCGCTCCCGGCTGCAGGTAGGAGCAGGCTCGGCAGAGCGGGGCTTGGAAGGAGCCCAGGGCCCCTCGGCGCAGCCCAAACCCCGGGATGGTTCATCCCCCGCTGGAGCCGCTCCCGCTCCAGCCGGGGAAACTCGGGGAAGCCGCGGCTCAGCTCCCCCAAGGGCTTGGAATTGGATCCTCCGCCTCAGCGGCTGCAGGAATTGGGAGTTTTTTTGGAGATCTGAGCGGAGGGATGAGAGAGGGACGCTGCAAAGGGTGGGATTGGGATCCCAGAGAAGCCAGGACGGGCCTCGGGATGCGGGAACGGCGCAAACAAAGCGCCGAGGGGGAGAACGGGTCTGCCCGGGGCGGTGCAAGGAGCCCGGGAGGGAGCCAGGAAATTCCATCCAGCCCCATCCCAGCCCCATCCCAGCCCCATCCCAGCTCTCCAGTCCCATCCCATCTCCATCCCAGCCCCATCCCATCTCCATCCCAGCCCTCCAGCCCCATCCCAGCGCTCCAGCCCCATCCCAGCGCTCCAGCTGTTTCCCGCATCTGGAGCATCCCTGTTTCGGGAACAGCACCGCGGGCAGAGCCCTGACCCGGATTTGCCCCTTTCGGCCCGGGAATGCCCCTGTGAGGAGGAGATTCCTGCCTGGAGCCATCCCTGGCTCCACGCGAGGCTCCTGGGAGCCGAATTCCCTCCCCGAGGGAGCGCGGGGCCGGAGCGGGGCTGACCCATCCCATTCCCGAGCCGCTGTTTCCCAGCCCTCCTGGCCGCCCTTCAAAGCCGGGCAGCGCAGAAACATCTCCAGGCTCATTCCCATTCCCTTCTCCCAGCCGGGCCGGGCTCCCGGAGCCTTCCCTGCCCGAGAGGAGCCCGGCACCGGCTCCTTGTGGGATCTCCCCCCGTGCCGGGCTCCGGCTCCGCTTTCATCGCCGCCCTGCCCGCCCCGCGCTCGCCTTTGATTCCCGGCGCTGGGAGGAGGCTGGAGCAGGGAATTGTCAGCTCGGGCCCCTCCCGCCGGCTCCGTGCGGTGCAGACGGAGCGGGAGATCAAAGCCCGGCGCCTGTTTTTAGCTGGAATGCGGCGGGCCGGGAGCTGCGGCCAATTCCAGCGGCGGTTCCTCCGCCGTAACTCGATGCCGCATCCCTGGAGGCGGCCCCGGGCCCGGCAGGTGACACCGGAGCCGCTCCGGGCACGCCGCTCCCCCGCAACAAGTCTGACTTTGCAGCGCGCGGAGCTTTTCCGGCAGCGTTTGGAGGCTGCGGCCGGGATGGGATGAGCTGGGCTTGGGAAGGACTCACCTGGATGGGATTAACCCTTTCCGGAGCTCCGGGATTCTGCCCTGCTCCAGCCCTGAGGGATGCGCGGCCTCGCTGTGGGATTTGGGAGCAGCTTTTTTGTGTCTTTTCCTTGTGCAATTCCCGCCGTCTCGCCTTCCCTGGTTTTTTCTCAGGCTCCTCAGGGTCGCTGCGGTGGCACCAGCAGGAGCCGGGATTTTCCACACTGGAAGCAGGAAAATCGCTCCAGCCTTTCGACACCACGGCAGCAGGAGGCTCCGGGAATCTCCTCTTGGAAAAGTTCCTGACTCAGTTCGACCGAGGGAAGGGGAGGGCGGTAAATCCCGATAAATCCCGATAAATCCCGCTGAGCTGGGAGCGGTGCCCGGGACACACCCGGGATCCTCTCCGGGATCGCATCCGGGCTCTGGGGGATTTTTCCCAGCCCCAGGGAAGGCTGGGATCCTTTAGGGAGCGAGGATGGGATTCCCAAAACCCCGGAGCGGCTTCGGTGTCTCCGTTCGCAGCGGGGAATCCTGGGAGGTGCCAGGAAAGCTCCGATCAGGACTTTGCTCCGAGGGATTTCATGGAATTACTGAGCAGGGAAGAGCCCGGGATGGGGAGAACGGGAATTCTCTGCCTGGATCTCGCCCTGGGAGCGGAGGCCTCGGCCAGGACAGGGAGCAGGGGAGCAATCCCGGGATTTGGGATGCTTAGGGGGTTTTTCTTGGATTGCTGGGGTCAGACCTTCCCTTCAGGAAATCAGGAAAATCCCCTCTCCTCTCCGGATCCCCGGGTCTGTTTGGGAGCTCTCGAGACAGGAAGAAACCTCTGCGGTGGGATCATTCCAGAATTCCCTCCAGGACAGGAGCTCTGGGCACCATCAAACCATGGAATGTTTAAATCAGGGAACGAGCCCTGGAATGGGAACAGCTCCCAGAGGATCCTCCGGGATGCTCCAGCCCCACACGGCAGATCCTCCTTCCAGCGGGGAAACTGAGGCCCGGGGCAGCATTCCAGGGCCAGGGAATGCTCCCAAGGGCTCCTTTCCCTTCAAAGGGAGCCGCAAATCCCAATCCCAGCCCAGGGTTCAAAGGGCTCCGCAAACAAAGGAGGGCTTTGAACTCCTCCCCATCCCGGGAACTGGAGGCAGGGCAGGAAACACCTTCCCAAACTTCGCCCCCAGCCAGGGAATATCCTGGGATCCCCGTTTGATCGGGCCCGGAGAGCAGGAATTCGGGCTGAGGTTTGGAAAAGGTCCTTTCCTTCCCGGCGGGGTTGGAGGAGCAGGGCAGGGATCGATCCCAGCTGCTCCAAAGCTGGGCCTGGATCCTGCCCCATCCCAGCTCCTGCTGGGATTCCCACATTTTCCTCTCCAGCCTTTCCCCGGCCTCCATCCCTGGGATTTCTCCCTGGGATGCGCAGCAAGGGCAGGGAAGGGGGGAAAACGGAGCCACGGAATTCTGGGATCCGTTCTTGTCCCAAAGGCACCGGGAGCAGGAAGGAGAGGACGGAAGCATCGGGAATTCCAGGCCCTGACAGGGTTTCCCCAGCCTGGAAATCATCCCTCATCCTCAGGCTCCCCAGGCGCTCCGGGTGAGGTGGCAGAGCCGGGACAGCGCAGGAGGCAGTGGCAGGGCCGGGAAATGCTCTCCCGATATTTATTCCCCGCTTTTTCCCAGCCTGGCAGATCCCAGTGTGGGAAGCAGAGCCCGGAGTGAGCTCGGGGGTGTTTTCCATGATCCATTTCCACGCTCCCGCGGTGCCACTTCCCGAGGCAGCACCCGCGGAGTGCCGGGGGCTGGAGGGAGATCCTGGGGGAGGTGACGCTCCCAGGTGAGATAAGGGCTCCGGGGATGAGATAAAGGCTCCGGGGATGAGATAAAGGCTCCCGGGATGAGATAAGGGCTCCGGGGATGAGATAAAGGCTCCCGGGATGAGATAAAGGCTCCGGGGATGAGATAAAGGCTCCGGGAGGTGCCGGCGCAGTCTGGAGCGGTGTTTTCCTTCCCGCTGGAGAGAGGGAGCGCTCCATAGGTGGCCCTGGCTGGGAGCGGGGTGCTGCCTGAGCAAACAATTCCATGGGGAGAGGAGCCAGGGCCAATTCCCTGCCGGCTGCGGGTTGAACCCTCATTAACAGGCGGCGCTAATTGCGCTCCCTGCTCGGGCCGGGCCGTGCCCGCCTCCCCAGCGCGGAGCTGGCAGGAAAAGCTCCGGGCTCGGATCCCTGCGCAGATCCCCGTGCCCGATAAGGCGCTGCTTTATCCCCCTCCACTTCCTTCCTCGGCTTCCCGGGACCTTCCTGGCTGCGCTCGGCCCGCGCTGGGCCGGCACCAGCAGCACCAGTGAGCTCCGGGTGCGATCCCGGTTCCGGAGCTGGGCTGGGACCGGCCCGGGCTGGGAGCTGTCCCTGCCCGGGGCTGGATCTGGATGGAGTTTAGGTCCGATCCATGCTGTGATTCCAGGATTTGTGGTGTTGGAGTCACGGGAATGAGGTCACCCAAGGAGCGCTGATCCAGGGTGAGCTCATGGAAAAGCTCCCTCCGGGATTTGATGCCGCTCTGGATTTGCTGCCCGGACAAAGGGGAATCCGGCAATCCGGGAATCCGGGAATCCTGCTGCTCCCTGGCTCTCCCCACACCGCGGAGCCGGGACCGAGGAGCTCCAGGAGCTCCGCTCAGGGCCGGGAAGTCGTGGCAGATTCGGCTCTTTGGGAATTCAACTCCAGGCAACACAACCTGGAAAACCTCCCGTGCCCTTCCCGGAGTCCCGGGGGTGTTGGGAATAACAACATTCCCTGCGCGGGGAGAGCCCCCAGATCCCCGGGTTTACCCCAGCCCTGCCCTGCCGGGAGCGCAGGTGACACCCCCAGGTCCCCCCGCTCCCCTCCCCTCTTTCCCAACCCCGTCCGGGCAGCCCCGACCTGTTTTTCCAAAGTTCTCCCAACCCACAGCGCTCTGGCACCTCGGGATTGAGGAGCGGCCTGGCCCGGGGCATTCCCACTTCCCAGGGCACCTCTGGAATGCGGCGGAGCTGGAACGCTCCGAGCAGGGCCCGGCCCTCCCGGGGAGCTGCAGGAGAGACCCCAAAATGGGCACTGGGGGCAGACCCGACCCTCCCCGGGGCATTTCCAGGGACTGAGGCTCGGAGCTGGGCTTTCCTGGGATTCCTGGCCAGCCCGCTTCTCACCAGGGCAACTCCATCCCAAACCAGTGCCTCCCAGTCCCCGCACTGGTGCAGGGCTGGCTGGGGAACAGGGATTTGGACGAGCCGGGATGTGCCCGGCTGCCCTTGGAAGTGTCCAGGGGTGCCCGGGTGGGAGCTCTGGAGCAGCTGGAGGTCGGGATTCCTGGGAGAGCTCCACGTCCTTCTGCCCGGGCTCGGGATTTTCAAAGAGAGCCGGATCCCTTTATCCCGGCCCGGATCCCTTTATCCCGGCCCGGATCCCTTTATCCCGGCCCGGATCCCTTTATCCCGGTCCGGATCCCTTTATCCCGGGCCAGATCCCTTTATCCCGGCCTGGATCCCTTTATCCCGGGCCAGATCCCTTTATCCCGGCCTGGATCCCTTTATCCCGGGCCAGATCCCTTTATCCTGGTCCAGATTCCTTTATCCTGGGCCAGATCCCTTTAACCTGGTCCGGATCCCTTTATCCTGGCCCGGATCCCTTTATCCCGGCTCAAACCCCTTTATCCCGACCCGGATCCCGGAGCTGCCACCAGCACAGGGAGAACTCCCTGTCCCAAATCCAACCCGGGATTCAGGAGCTCCCAGCCCCGGGAATGGTGGGAGGGGGCCAGGCCACGCCGAGAATTCCAAGATTTCCCCGCAGCCTCTCCTTCCTCAGGCTCGCGGCTGCCGGGATGGGCCGGGCCGCGGTGCTGAGCGGGGTTATCCCTGCAGATGGCATCGCAGCATCTCGGCTGGATGCTCCCGGATCCCCGTCCCGCCGCCGCCGCCGCCGGGATCCGCCTGATCCCGGCATCCCGAGAGGCCCCGGAGTCCCGGGGGGCGGCCGGGTGACAGCGGGGATTGACCCTGGAGAGAGAATCCAGCCCGGGCTCGCTCCCAGCCCGGCTCCCGGCGGGGTTTTCTGCGGGACCGGACTCCCTGCCTCGGCAGGGTTCGTGTCCCTGGGGACATCCAGGGGATTTGATCCGCGTTCCCTTTGAAAGCGGGGGGAATGAAACCACATTAAACGCGTTTATGGGGAATTAGCCCCGCTTTGATGTGGTCGGGTTTAATTCGCCCCGGGAGTGCTGAACTCGATGGAATTAAACCCAATTTCAGGCCCGGATCCGAATCGGGAGCCGAGCAGGCTTGGACTGATCAGCTCCAAACTCTTTTAATTAATACTTTTAATTAATCTGAGGCAATTTTCCACAGTGGCTCCGCGCAGACCGGCCTGGAAGGGAGAGAAAAGCGCCGGGATCGGCGGGATCGCATTCCCTGCCCGGGAACGGCTCTGGAACGGGACAGGGATGGAGCTGGGAGGGTTTGGAGGGCCTGGCTCGGGACCAGGGCCGAGCTCTGCCCGCTGGAGCCCCGGGCCGGCTCTGGGGAAGCAAAACCCAAACCTCTGGAGCGTCTCCAGCGGGTTTTGGGATTTGGATCTCCCCCAGGAATTATTTCAGGAAGCGCCGCCCTCTGCTCCTGGCGTGGGCAGAGAGCGGCCCAAAGCCGCTGGCAGCGCTTTTTGGGAGCCTCTCCGGCCACTCGGGAGGGTTTTTTTTTTTAACTCTTTGTCCCTAAATCCAGAGGGATCATCCCACCCCGGGGCCTCTGTCAGCGCGGCCACCACGTGTCCCCTGTGCCACATCCCGGGGGGTGGCACCCGGCA
>WEKY01028442.1:152149-163298 GCA_013390045.1 Picathartes gymnocephalus | reverse complement strand
AAAGATAACTTCTCCATTTCTGTTGTTTTGTTTTTTTAAAGTCAGCTTTATTCACAGAAAGTTTGACAGAGGACTTCTAGATAAGCTGTGTCTATTTAGAAATGTGATTTTCACTACCTTTAGAGTTCAGTGCTTCTGTCAGGGAACTACTGTGGTCTGTGAGCATCTGGTGGTTTTTTTTGAGTTTTTTTTTGGTGGGTGGTTTTGTGGTTTTTTGGTGTGGTTTTTTTGGGGTTCTTTTTGTTGTTGTTGTTGCTGCTTTGATTTTTTTCCCCTTGCATTTAGATACCTGAAATAGGAGCCTAACTGTGGGTTTTGACTTTTGAAAACTATAGCCAAAGTCAGAGATCCAGAATTAAATATGAAATCTGTGGCAAATAAATAACAAATTACAGTATTAATCCTTTAATTTCCTAAACCCAAGGGCACTTTACATATATACTGAAAATAAAGAAAACATAAAGAATCCCACTTTACAAATTTTTTTACACTAGCAATTTAGCAAACTATGACTGAATTTAAAGTGACATAACCTGGCAGCAGAAATCTAAAAAAAAAATTATTCTATTAAGAAGCATCATTTATCTTTCATGCACTTAATTATCACACTCATATTCCTTAATTTAGCAAACTAAAAGCAAACAACTGCCATCTACGAGAAACCAGGAAATTAATGAAACTACAAATAAGCACCCAAAGAGCATCTAGTAATGTACTCTTATCAAAGCAGTGGAAGAAGAAGTAAACTACAACATAAGAATACAGAAACACTAAGAATTCCAGGAAGATCAAGACATTGGTATATTCTTATCTGACTGCTTTGTACATCCTGACTATTTAGGCTCAGCAAACAGATGATGGTCGTTTTTAGATTATTTTAGTAGTATCCTGGAATGTTGAGAAGTTGTGTTTAGCCTCCCTCTCCACAGCTTCTAGCCTTCTCTAAAAACAGCAACCTAGAATTGCTCTCTGAAAGTCTTTCAGGATCGGCACCTGCCTTATCTAAAGAAAAGAAAGTCTACCAGAAATGTAAATATTAATCTAAGAACCCAGCCCCTGAGTTAGAACACAAACCCACTTTGCCACCAAACCACTGTAAAGGCAGATGTCAACAGCACTACCAAAGACTGCTTCAAGCACTTTATTAAGTTCAGGTTAGTGGCACCTCATTACGCCAATTGGACTTCAAAGGGACATTAAATTAAATGCATACAGTTTTATGAAAAATGAACCACATTTTTCATTAATCCTAAGAATTTCTATTTCATGCTTCAAACAGGATGTTTGCAAGACATGAGATCTCAGAACAGTGCTCAGGTATGGATTTAAATGCTAAATCACTACAAACACTTTCTGCATCGCTTTCCTGGGAAAATCTGTAACTGACATGTAAAAGAAGTAATTTCTATGTTTAGTGGATCACTGAGCAGACAACCAAATAAATTAAAAGAACTTCTGGAATAATAAGCTTCAGCCAAATCAAGGCTGGTATCCACATAAAATTTTTTGTGTATGACTCCCATACAAGCTATAAATCTTGCTTGACAAAGCCCACACAACAATGTAACAGATGCTGGAAATGAGCAGAACATTATTCCCTTTAATAAAACTTGCAATATTTGATGAGCTACTTACCCACATCCCCATAGACTTGTGAAGTGTGATACTGTGGAATGTACTGCGTGGCCATGTCACCAGCTCCAGTCACAGGTGAGTATATGTGACGGGGTGGAGGGGGTATCATGGCTGGAAGAGGAAGGAAGCCGGGCAGTGGTGGATGTGGAGGCCTGTGTATCACTGTGTGACCACCAGGATGAAATTCTGGAGCCTGGGGAACCACCACAACCCTTCGAACACCGTTATCCTCAATAACCTGTACAGTGAGAGACACCATGCACCAAAAGAGAAATGACAGTCTGAAAAATATGTTTCTATAGATCCTTAAACAAAATCAGGACTAGTAAACCCCTTAAATCTGACATAAGGAAAACAGGAAATAGCAAGAAAAAAAAAAAAAGACATTAAAGGGCTATCTATGTTAAGGGTATTAACTGCAGCAATGCTGTTAATTTCTCAATGTGGTAGGGAAGAAAACTGTTAAAAAAATCTGACTTTAAGAGTACCTAACAAACAACCTGGTATATTAATGGCACGAGCCAAGCTTCTCCTAAGGGTCCTGTCTGCACCCTCATTCACACCACTTGTATATTCACTTGTATACTACACTGCTGTAGGATTTGTTCTACAGCTAACAACTAGATTGCTCCCTAGAAATGAACTGGTGAGCTGACCAGAGCATCAACAGTGAGAGAAAATCAAGAAGTGTCTGGTTTTTGCTGTCCCCAACTCAGCCCGCCAACACTAACCCAGGAGACACCTGCCATACTGGCCCCTGCAGCAGCCATCATCTGCATCAAGCTGTTAGGAAACAAACTACTAGGATGGTAGTCAGCCCTCCCAAAAGTCCTTCACAAGTCAAGTAGTTCTGAAATTTTTGTTTTCCTTCTCCTCCCCCTATCCCTCTACCTATTAGGAGGTCTTGAACCCTGAAGGAAGCCACATGCTACTCAGAAATACGGGGCCTTTGTGGCAGACTCAGTAGTGCAGGGGCTTGTGGAAAATTAGCCAATGGGAGATGTGACAAGACAGCCTTTGTGTGAAGTCCCTTAGTGTGGGCCTTAGCAATTCCAAGCAATGACAGTAGCACATGCAATCCCACAGTGAGAATCTGTAAGATGCACGGAGCTAAGGAGTGCTGAGCATGGTACTTGTAGCCCATCTGAGCTGCGCAGGACATGTGGCTCTGGTGGAGAGCAGGCACAAGGGCACAAACTGTACAAAGGACTGAAGCAGAAAATGCTCTTCAGTAAATGAGGGTGAGTCATCAACTAGACAAGGAACAAGGGTCTGCCCCTGAAGCACCTCAGATCATTACCCTCTCTAAATGTTCATAAATTCACATAAATACATGACTGCTGGTGACACCTAGAGATGATCTTGGCATAATTTGACTTGTTTGTATCGTTGTGTCAGTAACTTTAGTGTATAGGATGCCAACAAGTAAACTGTTCTTCATTTCCTAGTAAAATGCTGTAGAAAAAAGTCACATTGCAGAAACTGCAATGTAAGGTTTTAGATGAAATATTTATCCAGAAAAGGGGGAAACGAAGAACGGAATATCATGACTACATTCAATAGCAGGGGACAAAGCAACCCCATCACATAAGTTTTCACTGACATTTGAAATGAGATGGGGACATGTACACATACACCAATAAACATCCTGGTGCAACAGGAACAGATCAATAGATCAAAACACTTAGTGCCAAGCTGCTTTCAGCTCCACTGTTTAAGGTTAATGGAATCATGCTTGGCTAGATTTAGCCCTGTGCCCTAGAGTGAATGCTTCCATCAAAATCATGACAGAAAGCTGCTTGGAGGATCATTGGTTTTACCATGTCCCCATTAGGGGTTGGTGTGCATCTGATACATCTGGAACAGAGCTTCCGATTTTGTTTTCTCTGCCAGCAATCTAATTTGTACAACTCCAAATTATCCTGCTAGCTGAACCAATGCAAGGTGAGATTGGTACAGGAAATTGTTTCAAAACTTCACCACTGTGCTGAGAGAAACAGTGCTGTAGATAGAGCTGCATGCTTCTGGTACTGCAGAATATGCACATGCAACAACATTCAGAAGAAGACATAGAAGTGTGTACACAATGGAGCTGACTTCACTTTACTTACATAGACAGCTGGAAATTAATGTTAGTTAAGTGAGCACAGCTTTAAAAAACATGCATACCATATGACTTTAAAAAATGGGTTATTTTCAGTACACAGAAATTTTCCCTTATTGGGAAAGAGTAATTAAAGACAATACTATTCAAATCTGTGCAACCATAGCTGTGTGGTATCCTGAAGGCAGAATACATTAGTAGTAAATACAACTAGAACTTCTGCTGTCCAAGGAAATTCTCTAATAGATGTAGTTTTAATTATTTAGGTCCCTTTTGGTTAGAAAACCCCCAAAGTACTGCAACTTACGATTTTATCAATAGACTAGGATTATCTAGGAAGCAGTTTCCATTAAAAAACAAACAAGCTACTTAGTTTATAACTTGTTTCCTTGGGTCTGCTAATAGCCTAAGTAACTTAGAAACAGTCACTCAATTTATAACAGCAGGGACCTTATGCTTAAAAAGTCTGTAACTGTGTCTCCAGATCTAACATCTCTCAATGGTGGGCCTCTAGCAGACAACTACACAGATAAAAATGCTCCAAAAAGCAGCCAGAGCATCATGTTAAGTCTATAATTTTAAGTTTTAAAAGTAAATAAGCTCTCTAATATTCCAACTGTGCTAGCAAAATGTGGTTCTGGCATAGGCCTGTTTGGTAGAGTGAACCAACCAAATATCACTGGAAAACTCACTGCAGACAGTGAATATAGATGGCTTAAGAAAGGATGAATAAAGATGTGCTTTCTTTCAGTTTTACAACTACAGTTCCAAAAGAAGAGGAAGGGAAAAGGAAATCAGCTATGAACTGCTTTTTAGTTATGTGATATAAGAAAAGTAAATCTTTTATTCAGTGGTTATCCACAACTTCTCATACAGGACAGCACGCTGTATGACCACCGAACAGGAACTGAAGCAAGCAGAGGCATAATAGAACTAAATGAAAATAGACAAACAAAACATGGTTATGTTGAAGTTCTTCCAGGCTGACAGCTTAGGACATTTTGCTGCCTTCCTCTTCAACTCAAAATACTGCTGCAGCTACTGACCTTTAAAAATATACTGTGCTTGAAGAAACCATGAAAGTTTGCTAGGACTGCAGTAAGTCTGGGAAAACTCTTAGCTCGATATGTTAGACTTTCCTGTTTTGCAAGACTACTGTCAAATCTTTTGGCTTGTAAGAGGAACTCCCATCATAAACCTCAAAGTCTGGTACGTTTTGCTAGTAATAAACACTTCAGAAGGCTTATAAACTACAGGTAGTCCTGGACTACGGTACTTCTACTCAGACGAAAACAGCAGATGAGCTCATTCCACCTGTACTCTGAGCTGGATAGATGTGAGGCACCTTCAGCTCAAAGGTCAGAGCACCGTACTGAAGTAACATCTGCTTGCACTAATAAACTCCAGTGAAAGGCTAATGAATAGGCCTCAGCAAGGCCCAGCCCCTTAGCATCTTTGATTCACATTGTCCTCAAAGGAAGGACAAACTAATTCAAAAAGTATTTTTCAGACTGGGACATGTTGCACAACTTTTAAAATAAATAAGTAAATAAATAAAATGTCATCAACTGAAAACAAATACGAAATATTGCAAAATTCCAATTTGCATTTAGCTCTAAACTTCTTTCAGTTCTTTAAAAATGAATTCTAATAGGAATTAGGACTTTTTACAATGACCTGAAGACATACGGACTTCAGTGATTATTTATAAGTCATTTCTCTTCTCCCTGTTTGGGAACTCAACTACAAAGGATGCATAGAATCAACTTATCAGCCGACTTCCAAGAGATGAAAGACGGTAGTAGTTTGCCTGCCCTAACAGCCTTTTCTTTTGCTAGATGATAATTTTTTAAATGTTGTTCAGATAATTTGTCCAACATCTGCTGACACTGTGGGCTTTTTTGTTGTATTTTATGTGTTGTAGTCCCTTCTCAGTGTACACCATTGGATGCACACTAAGTCAGAGGCAGACTGGTAACAACAACAGAATGTCTTTAGAGACACATCATGGGGAGTGGCATTCAACTGCTCTAACTTCCAGATCTGACCTACTAGGCCCTAGACTTGTTCTACAGGTGAGAGAAAGAGGCACCATCTAAAAGGCCACACATCTCATTAAAATACATGTCAGAAATAGCCAAGAGAAATCATCCTTTTAATTTACTTCAAAGGATGTCCAGGTTATCTAGCTCATATTTAATTTCCAGGCATCTAAATTAGCAATCACACCGCAGTGAAAAAATGAGCCCCATTTTAAGATAAGTGGTGGAAACACCTATTATATGCTAACTTAGTCCCAATGGACAGCTGACATTTTTTCCAAGTTGTTTGCTGCACTTTTTCAACTGACCTGTTTTTCTCCTTATCTGCAGGGAACTTCCCAGACATGAACTATGTACATGTATAAATTATACTGCTGCCAAGAGCACTAACACAGGAATCAGTACAGGTCCTGCACAAGCAGGTATTTGGGTCATGATTGCATTTGATATTCAGAAGGCATCTAGTACATTAGGATTCTGGACTCAGCAAGGAACTGTGCTTGCTACTGTCATGCACATAGTTAATATATAACTGAACAGGCACATACACAGCATGAGAAGTCTCCCAGTTCAGAGATACTGGGGTACATCTCCTCTTACCTCCTTGCTTGATCATAGTGACTGAAACCTGACAAATTATTTTACTGAATTAGCGACTATGGCTCCAATTCCAAAATTTGCATGAAAAGAAATAAAGTAAGAAGCAAGTGAAGTGACATACCTGTGGGGCATATCCAGGAGGCACATAAATAGTAGGCACTGAACCATTTGGGGACATCATTGGAACCTGAGCAGGACCTAAGTGGGTTACAGAAATATTCAGTACAGTACCATTTAATAATTTGAGAAAGCTGAAAGAACATAGTGAACTGCAAAGTCTCTGTGAAAAATATACAAGATAACATGGATAAACAGAGGCAATGAACTGTACAGATAAAATTATAGCAAAGGGCACTCTTTGAAATCTAAAAAAACCAGTGGAACAAAACCAGAAACAAGCTAAAAAAAAATCCCCAGCAGATATTTTTCCCATCTCTGCCAATAAGCTCACAGAAGAGCTCATGTCAAAACTCAACAGATGACAAATCAAAAGAAATGCCCCAAGATGAAAAGACAATAGAAGATACTATAAAACAGAAACAAACTGCCGAAACCAGATAGTATCCAGTTAGGAGTTACAAAGAAATTTCCTTACAAAATGCCTGGTTTTTACTACAGTCTTATCAACTAAAGTAGTCTCAGTACCACAGCAGTGGGAAGTGGAAAACAAGACAGGAACTTAAGGTCCCAGGGAAAAGCCAGTGTATTACCAACTAGTAAGTCTGCTCCAGCTAATGGTAAAAGTCACGACACCAAGGTTATCCTTGTACCATGCAAACCCTAAAGAAAGGAGTTTACATGCACTTCAATAGATATGACACAAAGGGAATGTATTAAGGTGGCATTTGTAGATAAAATATTGCCTGGAAAATCAGGTACTTTCAAAGAGCACAGGGATGCTGTCACACACTTGGATTTTCAAAAAGCTTTTGACAATGTCTCTCAAAGACTCTTAAAGAAGTAATGCTGCCTCTGCTTAAAAAGGGAAAAGGTCTTCCCATGAATAACTGATTGGAGAACAGGAAACAGAGAAGTAAATGACCAGCTTTCGAAGTGTTTCGAGTGACCAGAAAGAGTCCCACAGGCATCCAAAGAATCTGTTCAGTGTTCAAAGCTTCCAGAACAGAAAACAAACAGCAAGGTGATAAATTGTTGCTATGTTCTCAGAGAGTTGTAAAGGATCTCAGAATACTCACTGATGAGATGACAAAAACCCAGAAGGAGTAGTGTTGGCAAGTGCACAGTGATGCACCTGGACAAAACCAGAAGTGTTAATTTACAGCAATAAGCTATAAATCAGATGTAAATAAACATAAAATGCAGCTACTACATGGATTTCTAAAGAAATACCAGCCAAGTGTTGTTTAGTGGCATTCACAGAAAGAAAGAGAACATTAAAAAATCATTACTAACAGAACAGGGAACAAGCAGAAAACATCACTACGCTGTTGTAAAAATTGACGCTGTACCTCAAATCCTTGAGCAATGTGTTTGACACCACCTTTCAAAAAGAACATACAGGACTAGAAAAGCATAAAAAAATGTTTACAGTGGCTTTCCACCTGTTTATCAGGAAAGACTCAAGAGACCAGGATTCACCCACCAGAAGGTTAAAAGGGCTGGCAGCAGAGAAACAGTAAAAGACCTATTTAAAAAACACCTAAAAATAGAAAGATAGATAATTTATAGTTTCTCATTTGCAAGAACCAGAGGTAGTAAACAAACTGACCAGGTAAGTTTTAAAACAGATAAGGGGATTTCTCATAAAATGCACAGCTAAATTGTGTAACTCCTTGCTTTAAGAACACTGTAGAAACTAAAGATTAGGTTCAGACTGGGAGAGGTAATCCATTAGGAGCTGTAAAAAATATAAGTACTACTTTTGTTTCAGGAACAAGGAAGTTTCTTCTGTGTGCTGACCCCATCCTTATGCTGTCCTCTTTAGTATTTGATACCGGCCTTTACCAGAGCAAGCACATTGGTGCAGGCTCAAGAGGGACGTCCTTACGTTACTGTTTTAAACAGACAAGGGAACAAACACTGAAGTTTAATAGTGAAAGAAATACTGAAACACAATATAATTTGAACAAGTTTTGTGACAAGACATAAGGTTAGGATTCAGACACTGCAGGCTGCTTTCTCCAAATTTCTAATTCAGTATACTGAAGCTACCAAAAGTATCAATCCAACTTAGTGCAGTTTCAGAAATGCAGTTCAGTAATACTGAAAGGACATTTGCAGCTCCACCTTAATGTTTTTTAAAACTCTGTTAGGATTTGCAAATGGAAAGTACTAAGTAAATGCAAAGTGCAGTACATGAGATTAGCATACCTCATTCTGATAAGTATGGACTTGACAGAAAAATAAAGGTACCTCTGTTTGAATGCCAAGAACAGGGAAAAGGAATGAAAAGTGCTCCTTAGAAAAGCAGCATGCAGTCCAACTGGATTACACATAGTATAGGAACTTCCTTAGAATAAGACACAGATGTTTGCGAACATGTTACCTAAAACGAATCATAGCTTTATTATCAACCAAATGCTAACCCACAACAGGAGGAGGGGATGAAGAGAGTTAAGAACAAGGTCTTTAATGAATGATTCACTGAACTGTGCAACAGTGAAGAATATAAAGACTACAGTAAGCTATAAATTGAGAACTGAACATTCTTCTAGTGTTTTTGCTCATCTGAAACTCAAAAATGTTTCAGCAACAGTTTCTCCTGAGTATGAGGTGCTAAAAAGTGAAGTGAAAAGCAGCAAGAGAAACTTCAAATAGTGCATTACCTTATTACAATAAATTCAAAAAGTTTAAAAAGAATGGAAGTTGTCATTGAAACAAATAATGGTTTAAATTCTTACATAAGAAAGTGGATTTTATACAACTTGTATCTTGCATTGCTTACCTGCAGTTTTCCTATAAAGAATACAAAACACTGACACTTCCATTAAACTCACAATTTTAAACTATGTAAGTTTCAAGTAAATGGAAAATTAAGACTACATTTACTTGAACTTCTTACAGAACACAATGTCCTTGGGGGATGGTGAAACTCACATGAGCAACTGGTTTCTTTGAGAACTGGTGATTATCTGTGTTTGGCTTTTTTCTTTTGTTTTAAGCATCTAGAGAATATTGTTTAACAACCTTTTTAAAGCTTACTTATTTAGCACTTGAATCTCACTAACAAACACAGAGCAGTTATCTCCAATCCAGTACAAAGGTTGATTCACAAAGCCATTTTCAGTATACCACAATCTAGCAGTCACAAAAATAAAGACATAAAGGGAATGTATGAACCTGAAAAAGTACTGCAGTGCTAGAATAGAGTCAAATCAGTACTTCCAAAACTTGCATCTCCATCTTTCACACTTTAAAGTACCAGAATTACTGAAAACACATTTTGAATGCTCAAGAAGTCTTAATTTACTTCTGATTAGAACTCCAAGTGGCTGTGAAATGGAATTTCTAGAGAGACGTCCAAGCAAATGGTAAGCATGGAACAAAAAGTTGGCAGACTTCACAGCTATTTTTAATGAACATTGGGGTTTACAGCAAGATTACTGATTTCTTGATAGGAAGCATATTACAACCTGCAAAATTTTATCTGAAGATAAAATGCTAATATGCTATAAAAACATGTATTTTTTTATTTGCTAATGTGAAGATCTCAGTTGTCCTTTGGTGAAATACACTGTAAGAGGAATTTTCATGTTTTTAGGTATGTTTTGGCTGGAATGCTGCATGACAAAACCACTGTGTTTTGCCATGAGGTGAGAGTTATTATAAAGTATCAGCAAACAACAGCATCAGGAATTGGTGTTAACGAAACATCTAATTTTCCATATTGCACATAAATAGAATTGATTTCATCCAAATTACTGTATAATGAATGCTGATGACTTGATTGTTGGTAAGGGGAGATCTCAAATCTTTGATACATTTTCAGGTATACGAGTTCTCTTACATAGTAAGTGGAAAAGATATATTGTGGGAGTGGAAACAAATACATAACTGTGTTACTTTATTACTGAAAAATGTCTCATCAAACTCACTAAGGGTCGATTTAACAGAACTGAACCCAAGAAATAGATGTTTCTCCACACTCTCAATTTATTATTGTCCTAAAATTCCACCAACGGGAGGAATACCTCCTTCCCCTAGCAATAGCTGGTGAACTTCTCCAATGTGTCTATTTGAGCAGACTATAAAAACCTCATTATGCTCATTACAGCCACCTAAACGTGTAGCAAAATTACCAGCGCTGCATCATCGCTAGGATCGTGACAAGCTCATCTAAACATAGTAACACCTGAAAACCTGAGGATACCGCCACGGCTCGCCTAGCAAGATACAGCATTTCTTTTTATTTCAACCATGAAGCATCGCTCCATTATCAGTGGCTCATAAAAGCCCCGGCAAAGGTGCACACGCCGGACTCCCAGCACCAGGGCAGGGAATGCTCTTCCGGGGCACTCAGCGCCCGGCCCTGTGCTTCAGCACCCGGGCTCCTGCGGCCTCCCGGAGATGGGCGTCCCGGTCTCCTCACGGCTCCGGGGCCATCGCGGCTCCCGGGACCGCCGCCACCCGCCTCCGAGAGCGTACCACCGACAGCGGGGCCTGGCACCGCTCCGACTCCTGCCCCACAGATTTTTTTTTTTCCCCACAGCCATTGCAGCTCTCCCCCATCCGCCACTGCCGCACAACCGCAGAGGCCGCCGGTCCGCAGGTGTCGTGTTTCACCGCGGCGGCCGAACCGGGCAGGCGG
>WEKY01028442.1:116262-151982 GCA_013390045.1 Picathartes gymnocephalus | reverse complement strand
CGCGGCTGGGCCCGCTCCGCTCCGCTCCGCCCCGCGGCCTCTCCGCGCCCCGCCCTGCCCGCGCCGCCGCTTCAGGGGGCAGTGTACCCGCGGAGAGCGACATCCTCTGCCATCCCGCGGGGCTTCCCGCTCCGCTTTGTACTGTAATCTACCGACTGTCATTGCCTGGTGTGATCCGAGTCATTTAGCTGAAAGCTTCTACGTTAATTTGCATAATTAAGTGCTAAAGAATTACTTAGGCCCAGTCCTTCCAGACGATTTTCCTTGAGCTGACCTGCTAATCAGTTTACACCTGAGAAAGGGAGTGCACAAACAGATCTGGTTGCAAACAAACACTTTCCGGCCCAGCGTTTGGAGAGCTGCAATGACTTTGATACTAATCTATGTGGATACTGAGGCTCATGAACACTGCTATACTTAGCATTAGTCTAATGTGAACGGTGATGAATCACTGCTATCCCCAGGAGGAAATAGCATTCAGGATTTACTGCAGCATATTAGGTTAACTATAGCTCTATAACCGAACACCCACACTTTGACATCACACAGGCGATGATATGCATCACTGACGCAAGCACTGACGGGATCAAACACAAAGGCCACAGCAGCTGAAACAATAGAGCGCCAGCTGACGTAGCAGCACACCCCTCTAACACTGATGGGCTGCAGTAAATCAATAGTCCCAGATGCCACAGTTGCACTACTCTGTCTCTTACATAAGGGCTAAGACCTCAAAGTTTTATTTGGGGTTCCCAACAGCTACAACTAATTAAAAAATCCAGTAACAACAACAACCACCAACTGATCTACATTTATCTTGTAAGCCGTGCCTGGAAAATACTTCCAAATTAAGTTAACCTCAACAGCTTTACACATACTAGGTGCAACATAATAAAAGCAAGTAATAAGAAAAAAGGAAAGCAAGCACAGAACTTACTGTTTGGCCTAAGCTGGAGGAGAAGCACAAGAAAGAACTGGGATCGCTGCAAGGACACAGGTGATCAGAACACTTCAGCTTGCTGTGCTGTCAATTTAATGTATGCCTTATGCTCTAAATTCATCCTGACAAAACAATCCTTTCCCTTCCCCCATCCATCTGTCTACTTTTGCCATCAAGGCTGGGGAACAGCAGCTGACAAAGCCGCAACATCAATTGAAATGTATTAACTGACTAGGAAAAAAAAGGAAATAATTATCAGTAGACAGCAGGCTGGCAAACAAAAGGAGAAACTGAAGGTAGACCATTATCATAGGTTCTTTCAAATGGGGGGAAAATGTAGGGGGAGGGAAGCATTAGTTTCATCTACAGAGACTTTGGAATAATAGACAAAAGAGCAGAAAGCTACGAAGCCTAACTAGAGTATTTCTAAAGATTACATCCTAATGAGATCCTGATCTTTCCCATGAAACTACACATACATATTCACAAGAAAATCCCTTCTCAGGCAAAGCGCAGAGATGACAGGTTCCTATAGCACTTTATCACAAATGCAGCTATCAGTTTTCTTTTATAATGGCCTGATAAACTTTCAAAGGAAAAAGGTGACAATGGTTTCTATGTTCAAATGTTAAACTTTTATTTCACTTGTTTCTAAACAATGACCATGGTGCAATTTTGTAATTAAAATAAGACTGCAAGTCCATGCCTTTGAATGGCACAAACTTCATAACATGAAGTTTCACCTGGGAATTTGCAGAAGAATGATTGTGGTTGTTTGAGATACTACAATAATAAGACTTTTTATACCTATTTTCTGAAGCATCTGTCTGCCACAGTGACAAATTCTACTTCACTAAAAAAAAGGCAACGATTCAAATATCTTAATGTGGAAATACAACACACACTTTGTACTGTGCAGCCCAGACTGTTAAATTACTCTGTTTAGTTTGCCAGCTTAGGGCAACGATTAAGTAACCATATGGAAGCTACGTCAAAAAATTGTTCACTCCCTCACAGAGTTCCAATTTAAATACTGGGTGAACCATGAATTGCTGCAATTCAAAGGGAGTCAAATGTGATATACCATACAGAGAGGCTTTGATAAAAATGTAACAGGAAAAATAATCTGCACTCATTCTAATCGAACTGCACTGCATATTTGCATAGCTTTTTCTTCAAGGAGAGTTCAATTTCCTAGCACTGATGCTGAGCAGTACAGATCTGCAACTTTTTTGACTAAAATTTAGTATTTGTGCATGCTGCTTAATCGTGTTGCACTTGATCCACAACATTCAGAATAATCTATAGTTTAATCATCTAACAGTTGTTACCACTAGAACTGGTGTTTTTCTGATCAGGTGGATTTGGGGATTTTTCCCCCATATAGCACAGCAGACCAGGAAGTTAAAACGTTAAGCATTGCTGCTGACAGCTGCTTGTGTTTAAGAGTGAAAAGCACAAGTGAGTCTCAACAGTTGGCAGTTCTTGGTGTGTAGACAGTGTCTTCTACAAAAGACTGTGTTGATCCAGAGAAGACAGATCTTGGAAGGAAAAAGCATTAACTTCAACTTCCTCCCCCTGCCTAATAGTGCTAAGAATAGTATTACACAGCATAATTACTTGTAAAAGCCTGTTCATCATCCTGATACTCAACTTATTACACTGAGTTATTTTTTTTTTACTTACCTGGCTACATTGGCTTGAAACTAGAATGCAGAATTATCTGGCATATTCTGCTGTCTCACCTGGCATTCAAAGAAGCCTTCTTTCCTTTGTGGAAATTTCTTAACATTACTGCTCCCCAAATTATTATGCACACACACACACATGTACCTATGTGTATATTTATATACACATATACACAAAATGACTTGAATATGACTTATTGAATATTATTTATCCAAATCGAATGCATTCAATGGCATTCATATAAATGGTGGAACAGTTTTACCAGATTCTAGGGTAAGATATTTTAAAATTATGAACAAGAGAGAAGAACCCATGGATATATATATATATATATATATAAAATTTGTTTGAGCAAATTGGGATTAATGCATCATATACAGTGTCAAAAACCACAGCAAAAAATTATATCCAAAAAGGCTGCCAAGAAGAAATTCAGTGCTCAACTCAATTTTTTACTTCTATCCAAGGCAGACATCTCTAAAGACATACTACTCTGAGTCTCTGGAATCTACTAATAAAAAGTACTTTCACTGAAAACCTTTGAGTTGTCTAGCTTTCAATCTAATTATATAAATGAATACAATGCATATTCATATTGCCCATTTAAAATAAAACCACAGCAGAACAAAAATTGTTATGATTATAAACAGCTGAAATCCTCCTAGTATGTAAAATAAATACAAAACACATCTTTCTTTGAAGGGACCAGTTTGGGAGTGATCATTCCTAACTAGAAGATACAAAACTAAGTGAGCAGGAAGTGGAGTATTTCAGCTTTCCAGAGATCCCATAATTCAGGATTCTACATGATTTAGCAGAAGAGGGAAAATAGGTGAATCTAGAAAGATATTGGCTCCACCACTAGAGATCAAGTTTCACCACTGGTGCAAAACCAGGGCTAAATCTTTTTCTCAGTATAATGTAAAAACTCAATGATTTTAAAACATTATTTTAAAATTTTAAAACCTCTCCCACCCAGTTCTGTCTCACTGACATTTTACTCTCTTAGATGCGATTCTTCTATTAGGTGAGTCTGTTGCTTTCATCAGATAAAAAGATTATTTGTAACAATACTAAGCTATGGAAAGAGTTTGGTCCTACTGGCCTACCTCTCTTCACACTCACTGCATATAATTATTTTTATGTCTCCATGTGAGGTGTTCACTTGAGTCCACCAACAAAGTTTCTGACAACACTGCAGTTCCACAAACAAATGTTCAGATGTAGGTTTCTTAACTCTAAATAGATTTTGAACACTTTATTACACAGTTTTGTTTCAAATCATAAATGGAGAAAACAATCCCTGAAGCTGACAATTCAAAAGATGGCATTTGTGATGAGAAATCCTTCTGTCATGACACAAACTGTAGGGAACAAGACTCAGGCAAATTATACAGAATCATATGACAACAGAGAGAGACTTAAGATGAACTTGAAAATATCTGATGTCATACACCTTACTCTTTGCAGCATTTAAAGCAAACATTTGGCTTCAGCAGCATGATTCACTGGCTGCCTCCAGAGGACAAGTCTCTGCTTCTGCACATTTACCACAGCTTGCTCCTATTTAGGAGAGTGTTATGAACACCAAACTAAGAAATAACCTGGGTCACTTCTGCTGAAGATGGACCACTAGCAACTGGAATGGAACACACTTAATGCCTTTAATCCAAGAGCTTCTAAGTGGAAAATACAGAGTCAGCGTTTAAAACAGGAAGCAGAACCCAGTACTTCACCTAAATCATAGAAGAATCCCCATTACATCAACAGAAACAGGCAGCTTGCTTTCCCATGTATTTTCCCTCTAGAATCTTTTCTTGAGGTGAAGATGCCCATCTCCAAAAGACAACAAAAGAAAAGGCCATCCCAGAATATCCCAGAGCCTCATGGCTAAGGGACACTGCTGGAATAGGGGACCTAAAGGTTTAGCTTCTGTGGTACTTGCAGAGCTCAGATTTTTTTGGTTGTGGGCAAGTGCTTTAAACAATTTCCTGCCGATGATACTGTTTCTCTGTCAGGATAAACTTAATATAGCCCAAGTAAACAAGCAGCCTTTCTTTCTGTAGAGACAGAAAGGCAACATTTATATACTGTCTCTATACTGTCTCTGTCTTTGGTATCTGTCTTCTGACTGTCCCCTCAAGTTTTGTAAAATTAGAGGCACACAGGGAATTCCACGGTCAAAACGGGAGAAGCAATGGATTCAGCACACTTGCTAGGATTACATCATTATTTAGTGGTTGACCTGGGCTGCACCTAAGACTTCTGCAGCTAAATCAAAGTTACAACTAAGGTGGAATCCAAGCATCTTAAACATGACCCCTTGCAATCACAATTCTTCCCATAGACATATTTTTCTCTGTCTTTTCACTAAAAACAAGCCTATGAATGCAGCTACAATAGGGGATGCTCTGAAGACAATGGAAATAAAAGTCTGACTGAAAAACTACTGATCTTGAACATTGTTATCATTGCAACTGACATGATAAATACTTAAACATTTAGATTAAGATTTCTGGTTCTGCTAATGACTTATGATCTGCACACAAGAATTGTCATGTTCAAAAAGCTTTCCAGAAATTTGATCCCAGTGATTTTCAGGGTCTGCAATCTAACTAATAACTAATACAGACTTTTAAATCTGTATGCTTTAAACTTGTTTTGAAACTTGAAAATTAAAATTTTGGTTTTTTGGTGTTTTATGTGACTAAGACTCCTTGATTCTCCACAATGAACTCTTTACAGATCACTTCAATAAGAAATTATTTTCTACAAATATCAAGCAAGTTACCACATCCAGGAAGTATGTCAGCTCAAATACTAAGAAGCATCTGTGACAAAGGCTTCTCCTGAGTTTTCAAAAAGCTTTCAGCAATGTTAATAAACATGTATTACCAGAAAGAAAGTATCTGGAAAACCAGTAAGCTGGGATCAGAAACAAAGATAAGCCTATACCATTACAGTGTTCTTTTCAAATTCAATTTGCTTTGTAACCAAATATGTTCTGGAAAGTAACACACCTACTGCTTTGGCATACAAAATGAACCTGGAGCCAGAAAGAACTATGTAAGGAATCTACTTACCTGTGCCAAATAAGAGGCCAGGGATGACACAACTAACTTGGCTCAGACATATAATGGTTGCCATTCCAAACCAGAAGAAAGGAAAAAAAGACACATGCATATGGTGGAGTTCCTTACCATGGAACCATGTATGGATCAATATATCCGTCCATGAAGGAGCTGAGGCAAGAAAGTTGCTTAATAGCTGTAAAGTAAACGTGCCCTTTGTGCAGAAACCTTTTTATTGCTTCACTACTGTCTGGACACAGGAGATGTAAATTTTCTGTTGAAGGACCATGATGGCTCAAGGCCTGAAAAACACCTTATGAATTAAGTCTATTTACCTACAATTGCAATTTCATTCCTCTCCTCCATTATCATACATCAAGATCCACCATAAATGGATTCTATGTAGAAGCATGAAGACCAATACCAAAGCAGTTCTTTTACCCATATGCCTCCCCACTGGACTGCTGTTCTAGAACACCACTCTCCTGCGTAGCCAGGAGGTTTCTTGTAATTATATAAAAGTATTTCACAGCCATTTGATAGCCAACTGGACTCTAGACCAGCTCTGGCATTATTTTTTTTTTTAATCCCAGTTGTTTTCTACCAAAAGTCATTTTTAGCCAAGCAAATAAAGCTCTTCTACTTTCTTTTTGTATTTTCTCCCGCATATCCCAACAGTTCTTTTTCACAATACCTGGAAATCAGCTTCATTTCATCTTTTGTAAACATGAGTTATCAAATTACAGTTGAAATCTCAGCAGAATCCTGTAAAATGCTACTAAACATCCCAAGCTATATTAACGACAACTGTCCTGATGCATTTTATGATCACAGTAAGCTTTACAGATACATTATCCTGGAGATAATATATATCTTGTGAGTCAAATAGCTTGCCTGCTTCTTCCGCCTCCTTATCAAGTTTCAAGTGAGGAGATCCCCATCTATAATTTATTAATCTTATGCATGACCTTGCATTGTATATAATTTCATTTCACCCAGTTCAGAGGTACCATTCAAACGACACTCGTTTAGACAACTAATGCATGTTCCTGTCGATCTTTTACCACTTCTGGAATACGGATTTCCTGTGCCATTAGAATTGTCTGAATGATCAGTTTTGCTGAAATACCAAGTATTCCTAGAATGTCTCGTTAGCTGAAAGACACCTGAGTGCATTGATTACTGAGTGATTAAGGAGGAATATATTTACATCCTAAGCTAGCTCTGCATCATGCTTTAGCATTCAATCCTTTCCTATTTCATACAAAATTTAGAACGTTTAAAAAAAAAAAAAGGTTATCTTGACTCTGCTGAAGTTCTTTGGAAACAGTGATTGAAACCATTCTGTGCTATGCTTTCCAGGACACAGGCAACATGCAGGTATCTGGCCTCAAGACTCTACTGCATACCTGCAATTCTTTACACCTGCATTTTCGAGCCCTATCTGCTTCCCACTGGCCCTCATATCCGCCAAAACCATATCCTAAATAGATACATCCTTACCCAACATTAAGCCTCTTTTTCTCTCTGGAATATTTCGAGTCACTTCAGACCTTTTTTCCAGCTCTTTGAAGCTGCACAGAAACGTTTACTGTACTACTTGCCCAGATCCAGCAGCACAGTAGCACCATACAAGAAGATGATCCAGCAACATACATTGACATGCTTCTGAAAAGAACTCCAAACCCAATACCCTTCTGTTTAACTACCGTCACCAACATGCGACTAGATTCTTTCCCATCAAAATAATGGATCTGTTTTTCAGTTGAGAGAACAAGGCTTAGTAACTAAAAAAAAAATTACAATGAATTCTATGAACATAACGCACAATTGGAAAGCTACTGTGGAGAAATCAGTGCTCTGTATGGCATTTGAAAGACCTGAGAGAGGATGAACAGAGAAAGTTGTATGGGCATATTAATAATCTACTATGTGTCATAACTTTGCTGGAAAGCAACGCAAGGAAATTTTGATGTGTATATAGCTGCAACTAAAAGAAAAGATAGGGTATTTCCAAGGTACATTTTCCTCCTGTTCATGCAACTTTCTTTTGCATAAGCATTAGAAGGGTGTAGTAAGCATAAAACTCTATCTCCTACAGATATTTTATTGAAAATGCTACATAGATATCATATCAGATACATTTACAACCTGTGTAGAAATGCACTGTTCTAACACACATGGGCCAGAAGTGAAAAAGTGATCAAACCATCAATAATCAATCTCAAAAACCTCATGCTTGACAGTCCTCTTGTATCCATTTGTAGCACAAATCAGGGAAATGAATGGAAGTTAGACTCACACTAGCCAGTCCTCTGCACCTCTGATTAATGTTTGTTGATATTCACCCTTATTTTTCAGCTCTCTTAGCAGATTTTTAAAACTCATTCATGTTGGAAGAACTTTAACTGGTTCCGGTTGTTTAGACTGCCCTTTAACTTACTTAATAATTAAGTATTAAATATTAAATATTTTCACTCATTGCATTGCATAGTCACCAGATGCTCCCCAAAACTGCACTGCCAGCAGTGTCACACTCTAATGGGAGATAGTCATTCTGCTTTTGACCCCAACTGAGAAAAAATTCTCTTTCAAAAAAACCACAGTTTAGCTTCTCAAATTCCCAAACTCCTCTTGGGCTTTAGGCACCCCAAAGACCTGCCTGCAAGGTAGCTTTATCTGTATGTGTTACCATTTGAAAAATAAGAGTACAAAGTCAGATAAGATTTCAGATTTAACTGAACTTTAAATCTAGGTAAGAATGAAAGTGCCTTTTTTTTTTTTTTTTGATACATCCAACAGAATCTGATCCAAAATCTTTGCCTGATCACAAAACAAGAAACAAAATACAAAGTGTATGGAAAGCATAACTAAAAGAATAAATGCAAACTTACTTAAGTACGTTTCATATAATTTTCCAAATCTACCTCCTGCTTAAGAGCTTTACTGAGATGTCTCTTGGCTGCATAAACCAAAAGAGTTAACTCTATCCACAGAGTGGTGCCATTCAGAGTACAAACCCCTCAAGTCTAAAGCAGCTGACGATGCAACACAGTGGCACTTCACTTAAATGTTATCTTTCAAGAGACTACCTTAAAGACAACTTTTTGGAAAAACAGAAGAAGAGAAAGGCAATCACTCACTGTAGACACATTTTTCTCCTTTTATCTGTTATCTTCAACTTTCATTCTTATTCTTCTTTCTTAGAAGAGAAGGTTGCAGTATCATCAACTTACAGCTCCTGGACCTAACAGTTTTTGCCTGCCTCTTCCCAGGAATTTGGTTGTCCTAGCTTTGGTTGTTTGGTTTGTTTTGGGAACTGACTTACTAAAGTTGTGTTTTATGAGTAAAGCTTTCCCTGCTTTTGGGCTTTGTCTCAGCCCATAGTCCTGCTGTGGTCTTTGTTCAGCAAAGCCAATCTGCGTTAAATGATCTCCCCATATTTCATAAGATTTTCCTAGGATTGTTGCCAGACTTCATTAGGAAGGGGTCATCATGAGGAATATCCACTCTATTTCTCATAGTGATTTACTCACATTTTATTGAAACTACAGTTTCATATTAACTCCTTTCAAGAATTATTAATGAGCAATATTGTATACTACTGGTTTGGCATTTATAGTTCTTACTGCAGCTCTTTCTTCAATTGCCTTGAAAGGTACATCCATTCAACCTTTGAACTGTAAAGATCACCCAAGGGAAGCACATTATACACAGTATTTATGAAAATGGTCCATATATATAGCATCAAAGTGAAAGCATAAGTGAAACTTTTAAGGAATGGGCTACTGGAAAAACAAATCGAGAACAAGCAAAGGAGATAAACCACATCCTCACTGAATAGCTGATTAATCAAGGGAAGGAAGGTGTCATCAGCTTCTATAGTAGCTCCAGTACCACTAATCTGAGACCCATATACAAATTACCAGATGCTATACAGTTACTTGGAAAAATGTGAGGCTCTGCATGGAGTCCTAGAGCACTTGCTCTAGACAAATGAGTTTCCTAGGACAACTGGAAAGCCCTTTGCAGTGTGAGAAAGAGCTTCTCTTTGGCATAAAGAAACAAGAACAGCATTTGGACAGCTGTATCCACTTCCAGTGAATTTGGCCCTTGCAACTTTGAAACCCCTTATGATTACACTGTTTCTTAATGGCTTTAAGTAACTGAACTTAGATGCTTGTAACCAGTCTTTAGCTCACATTACACAGGAGCTGTTTATATTTGTGCACAGCTAGCCTATATGTAATGAACTTGTTATCTTCTGTCTCTTCTTCCTTTCTCTCATTTGGATAATAAACTGCTTTAGATGTAATACAGATTGCTGCATATCTGCAAAAGGAAGAAGGGGAAGTTATATTACCATGATTTTAAATAAAGTTGAAGAGTGATATGATCATGTAAGTCATGCAAGCTGACAAAACCTCAGTCATTTCACAGACAGCCAAAAAAAGACAGCTATTATTTATTATTAATAACACATGCACAGCCACATCTATCAACCCATGTGCTGCTGATTCATCTATTACTACAAAAAAAAAAAAAAAAAAAGCAAAACTAAGCACAGAATTAAAAAGCCCTGAATTCAAAGTTGCAGCATTTAGATATTCTTGAAAGAACAGACAACACATTAGCCTTGCACAGGTGAAAATGAAGGAAAGGGAGACTAACCTCCTGGGTACTCAACAATTTTTGGCATCAGAGAGGGCTCAGAGGCAGAGCAATGTCAGGCCCTGTAAGCTTGCTGGCGTGATTGTGACAGCCCGGGCATTTATGAGGAACTGGCTCTATTTTGAGGAATTCTGGAAAAACAATGGCCATGCAAGCTGCTGCACAACCATGAAGACTGTTGTCCTTCCCAGTGTGTCTGCAACCCTTCACAACTACCAACGGCCTGACAATGGCAGTGGCAAAAGATAAGGCAGCCATGACTACTTTTTGAAATACAAATAGGACAAGAGTAAACCAAAATTCATTCAAAGGTATTTCTTATTGACAGTAATTCTGTGACAGAAGTCTGAATAGTTTGACAGCTACAACTATACATCAAGAATGCAGCAATACAACTCGAATTGCACAGGGTGGAACTGTAAGGAACTCTCCTGAGGTCTCATTCAATAACGCACAGCATTTTCCAACAGATGACACACCAGTCTGTATTCGTACTGTACATAGCTGTGAAAGAAGATGCAGCAAAAGTCCTTTATGCACAAAGTTCTAGCCTTTCCATTTTCATGAAACCCAGTACAAAGTCCATTTAAAACATTGTTTGAGCTTCTACAAAATAAAAGCACCATTTGTTTTTAAATAATCAGATAATGAAATTAAGGAAGTTCTTCTATCCTTTAATGTTAGCAATCTTCATGAATCTTTATTATTTCAGACTGCATTCAATTAAGATAAAGAAAATGCTGTCAGTTTAAGGTATGCTAAATGTTTGTACAATAAGTGAAAATACCAAGTAAAATGCCCACAGCTCTAACTTTTATTAATTCAAACTGCTTACATTAGACAAGTTTTATACTTGCACTAGAAACCAAGAAGAGATCCTACCTATTTTTCCCCTTCTTTTCCCCCCATAAAACAAGTAATATAGGGCTATTTCTTTCCCATCAACAGCATAGTCAGAGAAGAAATCAGATTAACTGATTGCAGTGCCATGGGAATATAATATTGCCAGACACAAACCTGTCAAGCTTAACATGCTTCATACGAGGCTCATCCAATTGATTCCAGACTCAGGCAATAATAGCACCTGAATCTCAGCAGCTTGAGTTAATACTTCACAGCCTTGGGGGCTAGATATGTCTGACTAGAGTAATGGAAACCAAGTTTTAGGGGCATTCTCTACTTGCAACTTAGAGCTGTAACTTCATTCCCAACATGCACCTCCAAGAACCAGTACCATCTTGTAAAATGTGATGTTAGATGCTCATGGAAATGGATGAGCTCAAAGAGTTCAGGTGCTTGAGGACAAAGACATTCACTAAGGGTACAACGGTGAATGAACACACCTAAATGAGGCACTTTCAGGATGCATCCATATTTATTTCAGCTTATAATAGTTAGGTTTTTGTTCCAAAATGCAGACATCTCATTTAGGTATCTAAAATTATATCTCTGCATGCAAGTTAGGACTTTAAACTCCCATTATAGCAAGTAGAGACCTAGTTGGTAACAGACAGTGGAGCCTGGAGAGCTATCAAGTGCAAACTGATGTCAGCTGAAAAGCACTGAGCACACTATAGCTAGTGACTAAATCTTCACTAGTTTCAATGGGAGCTTAGATCCAAGGCCACATATAGAAACACACATTTAGACACCTAAAATTAGATTACTTTGGTATGCAGCTGAAGCACTGATATTTCAAACAAATGTCTCCAGAACCTTCCTACAGTCAGGCTGAGTTTGCAGTGTGGAGATTGCAGTGTAATGAAAAGAAGGAATGAAGGAGAAGATTAAAGAGGGTACAAAGGAAGATTAACTGATCTGAATATACAGGAAAATCAAACAGGAAAAGGAGAACCTGACTGAACACCTTACAATGAATACAGTACTTTATGAAATCACATCTCAGAATGCATTAAATAAGTTAAAACAGAAGTTTAAAAAATATCTATTAGGAGAATGAGAAAATAACTAAGGCAAAAAATGTTACAGAACTGTTTTGTCCATATAAAGACAGTAACTCTATTTAATACATTTTAAACAGAAATCAATGGCAGAAAACTATGTTTTTCCTATGACACACTACAGTCAACATCATGGGAGATATGAATTAATGCATTCCCTTTTTTTTCCCTTTAATTTGCTACTGCAGAAGAGGATAAAACAAGTCCAGCTTGCTTTTTAATCAAACTTCTACCAAATTCAATTTGTTCCAGCAATAGAATGTTTTAGAAGTCTAGTATTTATAACACTAACAAAGTAGGCACAACAGTAATGCAAGCTGCTCTGGCAGAAAAGCAGCATGATGAAGTAAGTTTTTCCAATAACAGCTTCCTGTGTCATCCCTGACTGCTTCTTTATGGCTCAATGAGCTTGGGACCACAAAGACCTGGTCAGTCATCAGAATTAATGGAGGATAAGGTCAGGCAGTTCCCAGAGAAGGCTGAGGGAGCTATGTTATGAGGTTAATTCTCATGGTCACTCTCACAGCAGACAGAGGCCAATCTAAAGAACAGAATTCTGGATTGCTGTGTTTTATTCTTGTCACGAGAACGACCTTGTTTTGCACTACTTTGCAATTTTCATTGGGTTAGCACAACAAATTTGAAAGATGGTCATGACAAGAGTGAAGACTGCCTCTGCCCTACTGCAAAAGGGCCTACAGAATCAAGGAGATGTGTCTGAATCTACCTTTAATTCAGCAGTTGTACTAGAAGACCTGTGGCAACAGGGCTTACAGGCAAGTTTTACCTGCCAATAGTATCTGACTTATGAACTGGACTTATGCTATGTGTCAAAGCCAACACATGAGCATTCTACCTACACTGCAGTGAGGGCTTAAATCCATCATTATTTCTTTACCTTACCAGAAGGGTATTTGCCATATCTCAATCCAATTTTTAGGCTAACCTACCTGTAAAAGTTAGAAGAGTTAAGTCTTCAACAGTATTTGCAAGGGCATTCATGCAATCTAAGCTATAAAAAGAGCAGCTCCTGTTTAAAACTATTTTGGAATGAGACAGCTCCAAATCAAGCTGCTACAACCACGCTTTGTGACCACGTTCCCTTATCATCTTGTTTCAATATAAAATGGAATTATGTCTCCTCTGCAGTCATACTCCCACATAGCTGGCCAATACTGACATATTTTTCGTTTGAGTGCAGAGACCTAGAAATAAAAAAAAACCACTTAAATTTTTTTTAAAATTGTGTATATTGAAGGTCATTCCCAAACAAAGGTGCTTTAGAGTTAAGCTACTCCTATAGAGTCAGCTCTGACCCACTATATGGACATCCTTGTCCAAGAGTTAATTAGCTGCAAATCATTGTAGCTTGCTCTGACCTCATACTTTCAGTTGATTTGTCTTAGCATCCCTCAATGCCTTTTATGAAGGCCCTCTAAATACTTCCAATGGAGATCCTAAAATTAATACATAGAAAAGGATGTTAATCTAAGTATCCATATCCAGTTTCAGCCTTACATAATATCTTTACTCTTTTACATAGAAGGAATGGAGATGACAACTGAAATAATTTACCATTTAGGGTGGGGTTATTTTGAAGGTTTTTTTAGATTTTTTTTAAATGAACTGATACATAAAACCTCACATCTGTGTTTTCAGAAGGCTACCGTGGAGAAGAGCTGCAAAGCATCATTGAAGACAAAAAGGAAAGCAAATGAACTTACACATGCCATCATGCAGCATTTCAATATTTAGAAATGAGAAACAGGTAAATGGAAACAAGGATGAAAAATTAGTTTCTTCTCCGGCTACAGAAAGAAAAAGAGCACTCAGAGCAGCTCCTCTGGCTGGCTTCAGTAAGTTGCTCTTAATGGAAACAGGAAAACCAAAGCACTAGACCTCTGTAATACACATCTGGGTTTACTTGTCAGGGATCCATTACTCAGGCTATTAAGCTACCTAGAAGACTACATATCCTCTAGGAGAGAACTCTTGTTAGTAGTGTTTTATTGCTTTTGCTAGTTTGTTCCATTACTAGAGAGCTGTCTATTTAAATAAACATTCTTTAATTTCTAAACTTTGCCCAGTGCTAATGTGGATACCGAGTAATTCAACAAACAAGATATGGTATTTCTAGAGGTGATGTCACCCTTTAAGTCTATAAATGTGATCACTACTGCAGTGCCAGGTATCCCTGTACATTCTAAAATCACCACAGAATGACAGCATGCACTTCCTCCACTTAACACAGTGGTTTAGATTTGATAATAAGCTGTGGTGGTCTTGTGAAGGAAGCATCTCCCAATGACCATTAGCAACTAACAAAGTCCCTTCTCAGAGGCCTGTGGCAACTTGTACAGAATATATTTTAAGTCTTCAACCACTTCCAATATTAATAAATTGTTTTTAAATAAAACTCAACAGCAAAGCACAAGATGATATTTGAACAAGACAAATCTAGGATTTTTTGCTTCAAATGTACTTAAATGGCAGTTCCTTTCATATTTTAAGATGCTCAATTTGGCTGCTCTAACAGTTATCTGTAAAAAATCAAAACCCCACCAAGCCTGACAGCAGAAAAGAGTAGAAAATAGATTTCTGCTACCCTGCAGAAAACTTGGGGATACTGGTGGATGAAAAACTAGACACAAGCTGGCAATGTGTACTTGCAGCCCAGACAGCCAACTGTACTTGGGCTGCACCAAAAGCAGCATGTCCAGCAGGGTGAGGGAGGTGATTCTGCCTCCCATCTGGAGTGCTGGGTTCCTCTGCACAAGACAGACATGGACTTGCAGAGGGTTCAGAGGAGGGCAAAAAAAATGATCAGAAGGTTGAAGCATTTCTCTTGCGAAGACAGGCTGAGAGAGTTGGGGTTGTTCAGTCTAAAGAAGAGAAACTGCTGGGAATACCTTACTGCAGCCTTTGATTATATAAAGGGATTTATAAAATAGTTGGAGAAAGACTTTTTACAAGGGCCTATTGTTACAAGCCAAGAGGCAACATTTTGAACTGAAAGAGATTAGGTTTAGATTGGATGTAAGAAAGACATTTTCCTTAGGCTGGTGAGGCATTGTCACAGGTTGCCCAGAGAAGTTGTGAATGCCCCATCCCTGGAAGCCAGGTTGGATGGGGCTCTGAGCGACCTGGTCTAGTGGAAGATGTCCCTGCCCATGGCAGAGGGGTTGGAAGTAGATGACCTTTGAAGGTCTCTTCCAACCCAAAACATTCTGTGATTCTGTAACAGTTTGATTCACAAAATATTCTGGGTAATGGGCGGGTTTGGTTTAGCAAAGCTCAAGCTGGTCTTAGAATGAACTAAAGTTTGCATTTCACTACTGTAGTCTCAGAATTGATGTATCTTCTTTCCCTCTTGACTTCCTTGAAAACGCTTCTCAAAAGTATTTTATTTCTTATTTCAAAGAGAAAAAATTAGGTTAAGCTTGCTTAACTTTTATCGCAGAGCCTAACCTTAGTACTGATACTTCATTTAATTTCAAAGCATGAAGCATTTATGACTCATTCTAATTTACATAAGCCTTCTTATTCCATTATGAAAATGGCAATTTTCCTTTGCAGAGACATATAGAACATGGTCTCTCTTATTGTGTCAAGTAACATTTAATAGCCTTTAGCTGTAGCTTGGGACTGTTACAAAATGTCCTCAAGATGAGTCATCTTCATTCATTTATTCTGCAATAGGAAGAATTCATGAATGAGTGATCTGCAGTAATTCTCTTCTACAAAGAGAACCCATTCATACATTTCAAACCTGGTTTTCTGAATCACTGTAATGTAGCTGATTATTTCATATTAAAAGAAGAAAATTCTGGCTTAAGGCAAGTTTCCACAGAAGTCTGTGTATTTCTAGTACATGAGAAAATTTTCATAGATTTAAAAGACCTCTTTTGAAAATAAACATTTTGGTCTAACACATGGACACACAGATAGATATGCTCCTATCTATCTAGCAAGAAAAGCATGGTGTTTTTGTAAAGTTAGAGACTGACAAATGGTTTAAATTGAAGCTGTGTCAAGGGGGAGCACGAGTTGTCACTATCAGACAAATCACTAGGCAGGCAAAGAAAATATTTTATAATATCTGAAAAATATGGCCATTGGCACACAGAAGTGCTCAATTAAAGCTGTATTTAAGTCAAAATACAGACAACAGAAACCCAACTATGATCCAAGACTACTAACTACAGAAATATAAGTAACCATGCTTCTTATTCTACAGAAATAAAGAATAAAATGTTATTTTAATTAATTAAAAGGTCACCAAAATAAAGGAATGAAACTCACAGGAATTCACCAAGGATAAAGGGTCCCTTAATGAAAACTGCTCTTTTGCCATCCTTAGCAGATTTCAAACCAGGAATTATTCTTAAGAGTCTTTTCACTCAATATTAACTGCCATGGAAGAGGCCCACATTAAGAAGCCACTTCTCACTCAATGTAATTCCAAACCAGTCAAAGCTTTACAGATCACCTGTGAGAGCGGACACCTGGTAAGTCAGTACAGAGACCTGCGTGTAAACTTCAGAAGCATAGTTCACAGAAAATGCATGGCGTGCTTCCCCATTAATTAGTGCTTTAAGTTTTCATTACTTCATCGACTCAAGGACAGCTCTAAACAGTCACTTCATTCACACCTCTCCTTTCTCCTGAGAGACACTAATTGTCATTATTTTCAGGTTGAGAAATTTTACCCTATGTACAGTGTTGTCAAAGTAAGGATAGTTCTCTTTAAAAATAGAATAAATGACAAGAGCAACATCAAGATTCACAGAGCATCTCAATGTTTCCAAAAGGCAAATATTTGATGCAAGACAACACAATTAACATTATGGTTAGATTTATTAAGAATCCACATTGACTTCAGCAGACAGCACAATCTCAAGGTGAATTGACCAGCAATAAAGCACAAGAGAGATTTAGAATTATCCAAGGAAGCATGACTTACCAAGTCATTCAAACTAATGTATCTGGCTATCTGCACTGCTATCTAGGATCCATAAGCAGCTTGCTACTTCTCAACTTCCCCTCTTTACTTTAGTACTATATTTACATAATTTCATTTTTTTATATCATACATCACTGATAAAACTGCATATGTGCTCTTTGCAGAGACTTTTATGTCATAAAAGAGTATAAAGTAGGTAAATACTTACAGGAAAAACTAAGATTGAAAAAAAAAATTAAGAAACATTATAATGATGAAATTAACTTCCCACTGATTGCACTTCCACTCAGTTTTAGCCATCTTGTTCTTCTTCATGACTTTCTAAAAATACACATCTCTGTACATTTATTCAAACCATTCTCATTATATATTTCCGCATCTTTAACTATGATTTCACCTAACAACTGAGTGCATACAGTGAAGAAAAAACCAAGGAACTGATGTGATGTGAGCTTGCTTTCTTTAATACTTTCAAGGCAATGCAATAGACTCCTGCAGCTATAACCCATTTTACAGACTGGTAATCCATTTTGTAGACAAGTCAAGGGCAAACTGTATTTGAGAAGTTGTGGTAGAGCAAAAAGGACCAATACCAAATTACTCTCTACAGTTTACACCATCTAAAATTGTTTATTTTATACAAATCTCTACACAGAAAACCAAACAGTAGACACTCCTCATGAGTTGCAATACATATAGTGAGAAAGGAACTGCATCAATTACTAAGGGAATTTCTTCTTTAAGGCAGACAGACCAGACAGACCCAACAACCCAAAAGGTAGAAAGATCCATTGGCATAGCACTCAAAAACATAGAAATGTCTCAGAAGTGGCAAGAATAGACCAGAAAAGCAACATTCAAAAGATCATGCGCAACTCAGGTTCTGTACTAAGATTAGTGAATGCACAGATATGAAAAAATCTTTATGCCCCCTATTTTACTACCAACTATAATCCACAAGTTCATCTCCAGCAAGGGGGAAGGACAAGAAGAACATCTGTATGATAGGAGGTTTGTAAAAGCTGTGGAACTGGTTTAGGATGTAGTTTTCCAGATTGCACTGCAATTTTTCAGGAAAGTTGTAAGGACTGTACCTCAGCTTACACTTAGTGAGTCCCAGAAATAATTGTCTAGTAACTTGCTCATTCTCACTTTCCTATTTAAAGGATGAAGAAATCCACAGCTGAATTAAATCACAATAGCAAGCTGCCTACTCCAAAAGCAAGAGGGACCAGACAAGGATAAAAATTGTACCATGGAAGGTTACAGCCATATCTATAAAGATATGATCTTAATATTTTTGCAATTCATCAAACACTTCCTGCTTTGAAGACAATCATGCAAGGAAAGCTTCAATTCATTCTCCACCAGTAAGACCATTTGGTAAATCAAAAATTAGAATCAAACATGCAACGCACGCCACTCCCCTCAGTATTTTGTGCAATAGAAGCAAAATATATCTTATCTGTTCTTTAACTTGAATTGCAAGACAAAAATCATTACATTCCCCTCAGGTACTGTCAAGTAATTATTACATATCATGTTTCAAATAAGCTGTATAGAATGGTGAGCTGCAACACTGATTCATTTGTGGCTCAAAGGATGCAAGAATACCATGCAATCAGCATAAAGTTTTGAAATACGGTGCTAACAGACATGTAAACTTTAAGAACTGTCGATATAAACTTAATTACCATCTAAGGCCTCCTTTGAATCAGTTTTTTTGTAGCCAAAGGACCTGCCTATGGCACTGGAAACCAGACCTTTCACAGCTCTTCTCAGATTGGAGAGAAGAGGGAAAGGAGCTGGAAAATACTTGCTTCAAATTCCCAGAACAGTATATGTTGGAGCTGGGTCAACATCCAGAAAAAAAAAAAGAAGGTAGGATTCACTGGCTCAGATGATGACTTGCAAAAATGTGACCCCACAGCTGATTTTGTGGTACTCTCTTACAACACATTAAAATGGTACTCTAAGCAGCAGCAGTAGCTGATTGCTCATTTCTTGCAGTATCTTCTAGAGACGCTTAACTGGTAGCTATGGTCATTTGGAATAGAAAACAACATCCAAACGGACCATTGCATAAGGTGAAGCATTTGTATTTTGAAGCTGCATTTGTTAGAACTCATAAATAATGCAATTAGGCCCCTAGAGAAAATGAGAAACTAGGTGGGGTAACTGACAGGAAAACAATGTCCACATGACAGCGAAGAATAAAAAACACTAAACTCAAGCCATATTAACAGCTGTAGCTTTTAATTTGGTCTGTGAAATAAATTAGGTTAGTCAAAAGTTGCTACAACTTTTTTCCGTGTTTGCTTTGCATTCTGAAAATGTTCCCCCTTTCTCCTCCCCCAAAAAATTAATTTCATCTAATATAATTTAAGAAAAAGTACTTGGTTTATGGCAGTGAAATCTAAATCCCAATGATCCGTAGCACATAATCTTTTAGGTCTTTAAACAGTTCGTGTATTTAAAATAAGTTCTTTGTTTTACTTTCACCACAAATGGCCTTTTATTAATCCTAATTCAGACCCAGAAAATATTAAAATAAATTTATCAGCTTTACCTGTAATGCACTGAAACTGTCCATCTTCTCTTCTTATTGTAAATGCTTCCCCTGGATTAACTTGCACAAGAATAACCTTAAAAATAAAAGAGTGTTTACAACCATTACATAGGAGTAGGTTACAGAAGTCTGGTATGTGCAAAAAAAAAGTTTTACTGGAAAAAACCAATTTTTTTTTTCTGGTTAGTAAATACATTATTTTTCACTTCACACTTATTGCTGTCTTCATCCCACAGAGAATGAGGTAAGAGCAAGAACAAGCACCGACATTTTTAAACAAACATTTTTCATAGAATGGAGGAGAAAATAACAACTAAGTAAAACAGTACCTGTACAAATTTTATTTTCTCAACTGCTTGGTATAATTAAAAAGCTATTTGTACAGCTTAAATTATTTCAACAAATTGCATTAACTTCAACATTAATCAAACCATTACGTAAACTTTCAGAAGGAGGCCTAGAATTCCCAATGTTTGACACCAACCACTTGACAAACAGTTTTCAACGTAAGGGAAATACTGTGTCATGCCCATCTTTAGATGACCCAAGCATATTTGTACATTTATTACTGATAAAAAATTATTAGAAGACATGACTAAGTAAGTGCACCAGATGCCTAGCATGAAACAGTATGTATAATTTTATTTGCAGAAAGCTGGTTATCCTTATTTTGTAAACCCAAGCAGAAATGATAGCAAAGCACACATCAGCCAAAATAAACAGAGAAAATCTGTACCAAAGCAGAAGGCAGTTACCATTTTAGATTTCTGTATTCTTATTTGAAACCTGTTCTTCTGTGACAAAAAGAAGTTTGTAAATATGAAAAACCTAGCTAAAATTACAAACAAAGGAGAAAAAACCCCAAAAAAGCAGAAGAGCAGGTGCATTTTATAATTTCCTTTCTGGACACAACTTTCTTCAGTTTTGCTTGCACACGTCTAAATACAGCCTATGTCCTCCTCCCTCTACAAATCAGAGGGAAAGAAATCTTTATAAACACAACTCTTGAGCATTATGGCCAAAAATTTACTCTGTTAAAATGCTAAAAGAAAAGAAAATATTTCATGTTTACAAAAACACAAACAACCAACCAAAGCCCCCAGAACAGGAAACTTGAGTGTTACTCAGTTTAGAAAGAAAGGAAAGGATAAGGAAATGGCAGAAAATCATATGAATTCCTCCCTTTCTGGTAGAGCAATTTCACAAATTAATGAAAAGATAGCAAGTTCTACACTAATATATTGATGAGGTATGATAGATATTCACATTTTCAAGCTTGGACTGTGTGATTCAACACTGATTAGCTCAGGTTTGAGTAAGTACTTTAAAAATATTGTCTTGTTGCATGTGTTTTTTCTAGAAGCTTTAGGCTGTTTGAGAAAAAACAATGAACTGCATCACTATTTGCATTTTATCAAGCTAATACATCTTCTAGATCTTCTGCAGTGTGGCTCAATGTAAAATTCACTAAGAGTCAGCATTCATAATACAATCTAAACAAGATTATTTTAGTAATGAATTTCAAAGAAGACTTAAAGGTATTCAGAAAATATTGTATTGCCAGAGTTTATTTTGAAGTGTTTGAAGGTAGCATTTTAACAACTGGTTATCATCACCTTCAGAATGTGATGAAGGAGAGAAATATGAATAGATGAGTTCTTAAAATTTCTTTTTTGGACTCCTCAAGCAGGCATAACTTTTTGAAGACATATTTAATTGATATACTCTTTCTCTGCTACAATTGAAAATTTTAGCTTGAAATTTAGACTGGAATAAAAGTACCTAAAAGCTTCATAGTACATGAGAATGTCTCTCCATCTCTTATGTGTGGGCTAGATAGCTACTTTTGCCCATCTCTTTTGGCTGATTAGGTGCCCAAACTCCTGGGAGGAGCCATTCTGGCTGCAGCTGACATGTCAATCTGTACCATTTTCAGCTCAATATTCTTGGTCTCCCCATCACATGAACTGTGGGAAGCAGAAAAGCTTTAGGGTGATGGCTGGCCCTTGATTCCTGCTTTTAAAGTAACAGGGAATGTGGATTGACTGGTCTTCCCAGTTGTTCCTATTTATTCTGTGTGAGTGCCTGAGGCTGGTAGTCTGGGTAATAATGTCTTGGGAACCTGCTGGCTTTCCTCCCCCAGACCTCTTGCTGCAGGCCATCCAAACCTGAGGCTGCAGCTGGCAGAGCGGATCTGAGCATGGGAGTACACGCACTGGCCCAGCTGCAGCAAGTGGCCCTGTGCCTCCTGGTTTTGTGTTACAGCAGCTTCTCCTGGGTGAGCACCTTTTTTGCTCACTTCATAGCTGCTCTGAGAAGGTAAAGGCTCAGCACAGCAGCCATGGTGCAACACAGTGAGACAGGCACTGTTCAGCAGCAGCAACAGGTCAACTGATGGAGTCCAGCGCCATGCTGACACTCAGGATGCCATCAGATTTTCACACGTCTGATGACATCTGACTGCCAATCCAAGGGTGGGAAGATTCACCAACTTAATGCAGTTTAATTAGATCTCAGTTCCCAGAAACAGGAAATAGAGTGTCTTTTGTCAATGGACAATTAGCTTACTTGATGCCTGACTGTACTTCACTGACTCCCACTTTCAGCCTTGCTTTTATGATGTTGTGCACTCACATTTGTATTTTACAACTAATACAAGGTAAGCTGTGTATGTTGCCATGTGCTGAAGAAATTTCAGAAGTTTCAAGAACTGCTGGCTTCAACAGTCTTTGTGTTGGGGCAGTGTATGACCAACAGTGGTTTCCAGACTAACCTTACCACAATTGAAGTCCATGGAGTGATCACAGCTTTGAGAAGGGCATTTCTGACACTTTGCACCTCAGTAGATATGATTTGAAAAAAGAAAAATTAAAGCTCTGCACAGAGAGAGATTGGTACCTTTCTGGTCAGAAGAGATAAAACAAAAGACTGACAATCACTCACAGGAATTCCTCCTTATCTAATGAAAGTCTGCAGCATGTAATCAAGGATGCAACATAATTTCTCTAACAGAAAATGTAACATGGATTTTACACAGCATCATGTTCTAGGTTAAAAAAAAAAAAAGAAAAAGAAATCTATGGGTTGCTTATTTATAGCTCTTTCATCTCATTAGAGGTGCCTTTGTGCAGGCTTGCACACCCCATCAGCCATCATGTTACTTCATGCACCCTGACATCAGTGCTTCTGAAAACAAGGGCCTGAGTCTTTCACAGTGAATATTCTAGATCTTGACTTCCTTCCTCATCTGGGCAAAACATTCAAATTGGCTTGAACTAAGAGAAAAGCCTTGGAAAAATCTGATGGTTCAGCCTCCCTTCCTGTACCTCAATCTTTTTGTGACAAATTCTGTTGCTTTACTCACAGCACCCAAAGTTCTGCTACCCAAAGCCTGACATGCACTCTATCCAGATTTCCTTTGCCTGCTCCTCTATGATAACTATGATACTCAGAAAAAAAACCTCATTTCTGATGTGTCAGTCTCTGTGGGAGGCACCTTTAGCATGGGCACTTTTCAAGAGCCATTTCTCTTACTAAATCAACAAAACACTAATTGAGGACTTCACAATCTTAACCAAATAATGTGAACTTTGCATACTGATGCAAGTTCTAGAATCATACAAGCACTTTTAAAGCACAAACAACTATAATGGAACCTAATAAAATTTAAAAGTGTAATTTTTGAATGCTAACAGAATTTTGACTCAATGTATTTTTGTCTCAAAACATGTTAAGGCATTGCCATTAAGAAACAGAGTATTAGGTCAACTAGTTCTATGTCATTTCCATTGTGACTATAAATTGTTTCCTTTAAACAGTTGTTTAATGATGATCCACACGACCTCAATACACTTCCTGATGAAGAACAACACAAAATCTCTTTCCAGAGATTAGCATACAAGTTGACAATACAAGAGTGCAGATACACGCTTATGTTAAAAGCAGTTCTTGCATAAATAAAAAAGTGGCCACTGAATGGCCGAAGCTTGAAATACCTGAGACATCAGTTGCCAAAGACTGTCAGTTTTAAAAGTGAAATTTCACACTTTTCAATGGTACTTAATTTATTCTACATAGGCTATTTTAGAAGATAAATCCAAACCAAATGAGCAACACAATAAGCTTTGTAGTAGTTTAATTTAATTGCCTGGATTGGCAAAGACCTCCTAACAAAAAGCCTTCTAACAAAACTAATAATGCCAAATATTAGAAAGTTCAGTATGTATTTCCTGAAACTGCTGTTTGAACTCAGGCAGTAGCTGAAGCCAAGTAAGAACATAGGAAAGGACCTGATGGTCTGGGTCAGCAGCCCATTTAGACAAGCACTTTGACTCTAATATATCAGTTGAGATGTTGTTTAAGGAGATTAAGTGAGCCAGGCCATTTTCTTCAGTCCACCTCTCTTATTGTCCATAAGTTTGCCTAAACTCTTTGAGTTCACTTACAATTTGAATTGCCTCCACAACTTCCTAGGGCAGCAAGTTCCTGAAATTTTCTTTTTAGACATTTTAAAACCATCTCCTACTAATTACATGTTCTTCTCTGCTACGGGATTTGCTGAAAAACAGTCCTGAATAGATTTCCTCCGCTTCCTTCAATATTTTTTAAGTCTTGGGAATTCCCATCTCCTTGTACCCAGTCTGCAAACTGAGTGGTCTTACTATTTCTGATCTCTCCTGGGAGAACTGCTATGTTGCCTTGACCACACCAGTGATACCTAAAGCCACATCTATACTAGCAAAGTAAGCAGTACTCGGGAACATTCCCAGGTGCTGGAACAGTCACCTGCAATAATGAATATGCTATTGTAGTCTTGAATATAACATAGGTCCATACAGAAGTGAAAGCTGTTCCTGAGATCACTCTTACCAGGCAGTTTGCAAGAAAAGACTTACTAAAACTGACTTGTTCCAGGACACTCAGCCTCAGTTTCCATGAACATTCGGAGCACATTGAAATTACAAATATGTAAACAGTTACTGAAAGTATCCTGAAGAAGCACTACAGTATTTTGCCTTTTTGAAGGGCTAAATAAGGGACACACTCTTGAGTGTGGAAATCTATTCTTCACCTTAAATCACATTTTGAGCTGGTCAGATGTGACAAATACATTTTTAGAATACAACAATTCTTACATAAAACGATTCTATAATATTTCTCTTCCTAAAGAATTCCAAATTAAATATAATTTTATTGCAACTCAAGTAGTATAATCACATCCTACAGAGATATGCAACACTGACTTGGACATACTACCTTTAACAGATGCAATTATTTTTAAATTATTATATCTTAAGGTCTCATATAGGATCTATTACTACAGCAGTGTGAGCAGGATGGAAAGTATTTAGATCTCGCATCTAAAGAATCAATGGAAGTACAAGTGTTCAAAGAGGAGAATATTCAATGTTACTTATTTTTATTCAGTAAAACCCTTCACTATCTGCAAGAGAAAATACAGGATGTTTCTTCAGACTGAACCAGGAAAGGAGTTTAATGTTTTTTTCAAGTCTTCATCTTATTTCTAACATGAAAGAAATTAATTTCATAAAAATGGCTGGAGCCATAAAGAAACCCCTGTATGACTAAGAATGCAAGTAACAAAAGGTGGAAGGGAGAGCTGTGCAAGGCAGAGCTGCAGCCACCTTGACTCAGCAGGTTGCTCCAAAGAAAGGAAAAAGTTAAAGCCAATGGTTAACACTTATCTCCATAAAGGTCTGGAAGTAATTTTTATCAGCGAGAAGCAGAGGCTGCAGAAGCCAAAATAAAAGCCTTAGAGGTATTTCACTCTGCTGTCACAGCAATGTCTTTCAAAAGAAAAACAGCAACAATACAAAATAGAGCTGATTTGTATCTTAATAATCTTTGTCTTTAGGTATACAGAATACTTTCATAAGCAACCTAAGATTTTGCTTGTGCCAGATGAATACACACTTAACCTATTTCTTCACTGGAGCACAGTGAGGGCATAATGGAATTTAAAATGCAGAGTTAGCTAATCTTGTTTTGGATATGTTTGTTTGCACACTAATTAAGGCCAAAAAGCCCATTAACTCCACTGAAATAACAACCAACACCAACCCTTCATTCTGTAAGATACGCGCTTCTACAAGCTTCTCTACTTGAATGTCCATCCTCCTAACAGAAGTAGTGATGTACCAGGAGATTGACAGGTTTCAAAATAATTTCAGCTACCTGACAGAAAAGAAAGGCAGCATTAGACTTGTGACACCATCATGAACATGTATTTACATTGCAAAACGAAGGAAAAAGCTTCCCTGGTACTTTCAGTGGAAAAAAAAGTGACAAACTATAAATAGCCTTGCACAATTAATAACTGGTCTTCGTCAGGTGGTTAGTAAGAAAGATGGAAACATAAACCTACGCGCATCATTGTGAAATACTAATATCAAAATTGGATTAATCCTGAAAAGGACTCTAAATTAGGTGAAAGACTTGCAGAGCAGGAAAACAAAAACAGATTAGGACTAATCCCTAAGCATTAACATGTTCACTGTTTTAAGGCAACATCTTTCCATAGCAGAAACTGTAAATACAATTAGAAGTCCAAACTACTTCTGTCCCCACGGAGGGGAGAAAAAAAAAGCTGATAAATAAATAATGAACTAAATCAAAGAGCTCTGAAAGCTAACTTCAAAAGATCTCACAGCAAGTTTGATGCATTTCTCTTTTGCTCACCATTATACATGTGCAAAAGCAGGTCTCAAATAAAATTTAAAAGGTTAAAGAGCAAAGCTTCTTCCCCAAATAAACACACACAATGCAGCCAGTCAAAAACTAGTACCTCAAAATTGTTTTGCCATTTCTATCAATTACATACATGGAGTGGACCTATAAGGCAAAAGAGATTTTATTTGATAAAAACACTACATATTCAAAATATCAACAATACTTTTAATTTAGGCTCTAAAAATTTTAATTTAGTCCAAAGTAAAAAAAAAAAAAAACCAAAACCAAACCAAACCAAAAAACAAACCCCCCAAAAAACCCACAACAAAACAACCCAACACCCAAACAACGAATGACTGTGTTTAGAAGTATACTAGATATTCTTTCACATAGACACAAAACAAAACAAATCCAGAATTAAGACATTTGTTTACCTTCTCCTTCACACTGCTCTATAAAGTCATAAGGATCTTCCTAATTTGGGGAATTTTTTGCAGATCAGATTTGAATAAGGTTTATGGAGGAGAGTTTAACTTACCCTTACCATATCATGATGATCTTAAGTATTATATATTTTAGAGCCATAGTTCAAATAATATCTGTATTTCTAACAGGACAGGACTGACTGAAACAGTTTTCTGATTCTTCTAAGCCAGCACAAACATCAAGAGAATCAAGTCAGACACAATAAAATTTTGTTTACAAGTTTGGTGTTCACAGCCACATTTTCCAGTCTTCTCTAGCATGTAACAAACTGTGTTGTCCAAGTAAATGCTTTTATGCCTAAAAGCTGCTCTGTCTGTAGAAGTTATTAGCTACTGAATACAAAACATAACTTAAAAAAAAATAACTTGCCTAATACTTAAAGGTTTATTCCAAAACAGCTAAGTGTTAGCTGAAAGACTGAAACTAAAATCTTTCTCCCATATCCCAGTAACTCTAAAATTAATGTATTTGCAATAAAGAAAAATAAATCATCAAGCTTGTTCTGTCTCCAGAATATCTTGGCTCTCAAACCAATCCTTCAGTACCAAGGACTAGCAGCCTCCTGAAGGGGAAAAGAAAAAGGTTAAGTTTTTTAATCCTGACTGAGGCTAAAGAAACCAAAATACATTAAACATTGGTGTCATGTGTGAAGTTGTGGGATAAGCCCACATGAGAACTGGCACTCTGTTCTCTCCATAGGTAAGCACTGTCTACAGCCACAAAGGCAAGAAAACCAAAGGAACCAGACTGAATTCCAGTGTTTTGAATTTTGAATCCTTCTCTCTCCCCAGCCACCCACCACCTCATTCTGAAGGGGAAAGGAACTGAACGGGTTACTGTGTATCTTCCTCTGAAAGAAGTTAGTTACACTTAGTGAGTTTACATACTTTTCCAGAATGAGTGAAATCTAGGACAAATTTTCCAACCAATTGAAAAGCCTCTGAACATATATAACTAGAATGCTAATAGCTCTACCCCTAAGTATATTATAACAAACAAAAAAAGCAATCCTTTAGCAACAAAGCCAATTCCTAGCCTGGCTTACATATCAAAATACCAAAAAAATGTGGGGAAGTAAGATGTGACGGAGAAAGTTGAGGGGGGAGAGAAGCTGGAACATGGTACACTAAATTTAGTCATAGCTAATATTAACTATATAACATGAAGAAATAAGAATATGTTACACTACATCTGTGGTTAAAGCACACTTAAATGTAACTATAGTAAGAGACTGTTCCTGTACAACAAGAAGGATTACAAATTGGAGCAAAACAGTATCGCTAGAAAGAAGAGTTCTGTTTTTCCCTCATTCTGGAGTGGTTTTGGGGGATGTGTGTGTGTTTTGGGGTTATGGGGAGTTTTGGCTTTTTCTCCTACCAATAAACTTCCTAAAAAGCAAGAGGGTAAAGTGTTCCAAAATGTTTGCTTGGACCTTTAAAACCATAATTTAAAGATAATTGAATCACAAACCATTTCTATACTAGCAGAAACAATACTATTTTCTGACATGTTTTACTAGGAAAGAGAATAGAGTTTCAGGCTTGGGGTTTTTTGGTTTTGTTTATTAATAATCTTAAAACACCTGTATTTAGCATTATATGGTTATAGGTGCTGAGTCAGTAGCAAAAGATTGTCAGCAATCACAAATAATGGAAATATTTCACCAAAATCCTATTTCTAAATGCACTATTAATACACATCAACATGAAAAAAAAACCAAAAACAAACCAGTAGTGGTTTGTCTAAAAATACTCCAACCAAAATTAGCTCAGCAGTATTTATGAGAAGATTTTTACCCAAAAAGACAAAGGCAGATTAATTTTTGAGTATTTTTCAAATTTAGGAAAACATCGTAGCTAACACTCTTGGTCATTTTGACTTCAAAAAATTTTAAAACATTGAACCTGTTAGGAGGGTGGTACAGCCAAGCTCTCTGTAAGATGTACACTGTATCTTTAACAGTCTGTCTGCAACAAGATTATAAAAGGGTGTATTTCTAGAAAAGGGCGAATGTAATGCAACACAACTTCCAGGCAGAGCCACATTTCTGCTCTGTCATTAGGGCACGTATTCAGAACAACTACATTTTTCTCCACAAATAGCTCCAATCAAGATGTTAATTAGTGACATGCTTTATCTCATAACCCATTTCAAAAGCCTTAGCACTTTGACTTACTGTTGCTCGCATCCTTTTATTTCTCTCATTCAACTGGTGCTACCACAGTGACAAAGGATGAAGGAAGATTCAACAGTCACCACTCCGGCTGCTCCAATCTGTTCCATTCACTTAATACTGAGGTAATCTTCGGTGATGTGTTGAACACTGTCCCCCCTCCTGTTAACAGGGCACCTGAACCTGAACACCACGCAGGAGGATCTCCCTTTACCTTTCTCTACAGCTGTGCATCCACAAAGCATGTGGAGGCAGGATGTGAAAGGTAGGATCAATTAACAATATAGTCAGCAATACCTACCTCAAGCCTGCCTTCCTATCAAATTAGCCAACGTACAGTGAGCTTCCTGCTGTACATGAATGTATCATGTCACCATAGCAACTAAATCAACAAATAGCTGCTGCAGCATCTGCTTCTGGATCATCTAACGTCAGTCAACAGAAGGTTCGGGTTTAAGAGAACAAAGCTTCCAAATGTATGCCATTTTATAACTGCATTTCTAATTTAGCCTCCTGATTCCCAGATAGGATATACTAACTCAGAATGAACCAATTTCTGACTTCATAATCTGTGATACAGTTTATGACTTCATTTTGCAAGTACAACAAAATGAAGGGAGGAAAAAAATACTTTGTAAAATAAAAAGAAATGGCAAAGAAATAATAAACTGAAGTCTAATGCACTCTCTCAAATACCGTGCTACTTTATACCATGCATTTACTAAGAGACATGGAAAGAAGTATGTTTCTGAACTTTGCTTTATAATTTACCTATGTCTGCCCTAAATAATACTATAGACAGAAATACCTTTTATTAAATATTAATATTAAAGACATTTTTAGACAGCTGACAAAGATGGTTTCCCTCTATTAGTCTCCATTTAAGAGCTAAACTGAAAACATCCAGTATTGTTTTCTGGGAATCTCACATCTGTGGTTTTTAATCCCAAAAACAGCAGGGGACCACTGGCACACTCTCACCTGAAGACAGTTATACAGGGCAAAACACACATCCCTCTCTTCTTGTGAGAAATTATTTCAAATACCACTTATGCATCACTGGTTTAAGTCCTAACCCATAGGTAGACAAGATATAGGAAACTGCTTTGAAATTGTTTTGGTATCTGGAATGCAACAACGTGAGATTACAGATTAAATGTCATCTAAGGTATAAAAAATTTTAGGATTACTAACATCTAATGTCTTCAAAGGTAATAAATACGTGTGCAAACACACAGACACTTTTCTGTAAAAGACTCAAGGCTACAGCCTACTTAAAAAAAAGTAACTTTCTGCTCTTTTAACTTCAAGTCATATTCCTAACATTTGATCAGTATGAAATTACTTCTCAAGTAAAAGCTTTTGAGGCAAAAAGTATCGGTTATTCATATCCAGTATCATTTTGTTATTAAAAACACCTACTTTTAGTTTTCAAAGCAGATGTTTTTCTACCCATCTTCTGTTACAAGTCTTTTGTTACAAGAAAAATCACTACATCTAGGTTGGCTCCACAGAGTGTGGTCCAGTGAACAAGGAAAACTACACGCAGACTCAAGACACTAACCAACACTGCTGTGGGTCCCACACTGACTTGTTCTGATTTGTGGGTTTGTCACCTCACCTACACCAGAGTTCCCATTTTTAGGATTAGTCCAACAGTATTTTTAAGTTCCTACATGCTACTGATCAAAGAATACTGCAAGACTTGAGTGTTGTTATTCATTAGTAGCACAGAAATTGCCAGATGGAATCACATCTGTGGTCGAGCTAAGGTGATGTCAGTTACAAACACAGCACAAGTTGTTTTTCCATTGACTGTATGTTCAAAATCTGCTGCTTATATCATAACAAGGCTAATGAGGCTATGAACTACTCTTTTCCATAATCAAGCCCACTATCACTTAAAAAAAAGTATTAAACGTAAAAATGCAAAAGATCTATGTAACAGTTATTACAGTGTGATTTTTAAATAGGAACACCTGACATCAGTAATAAAAGCTAAATTACAACAGTACTTTAAATTGTTTTAAATTGCCAAAGGTTTATGAATTTCATGGTCATGAAGTGTTACTTCCAAGTACTTCTTCCTTAAAGTCATCTTTCAAAGATCTTTCTGTCGCCCATCTTCTTTTAAACTTACTAAAAGCTTCCTCTCTCCACATGTACATTGGCTACCAACCAAAAAAGAATTTTGAAAACTTTAGGTTAAGCTTTGTACTGCATCAATTCATAGCAGACTCAGCACACAACATTTCTCTGTTATCTATAAGTAAAAGAAATACTAGAATTTTCTTTTTTCCTTAAATTATCTCCTGGTTTTAGTATCAATGACAGACAAAACCAGGCTTCTCACCATTATTTATAGAAGCGTCCTATTGACGTTGATCTTTGTCCAAATAACGTGATATAACACCCTTAAACACCAAAGTTCTAAATCTTCTATTTTCTACTGTATTTACTTGAGCAAATTCCAGTTTACAGGTTTCCCATGACTACACAATTCTCTACCCCAGCATCTGCTAGTAGTGACTATAAGAATCTAACTGCTCTAGGTATGAAGTTTACAACCTTCTTCATGAAGAATAGTAAAGATATGGGTAGTAAAGGGCATTAACAAATCTTGGGTTTCAGGACCAGGGAGGAAATCCATACAGAATTAATTGTTACATAGTATATCGCAAGAGCAATTTACATGCTTGGGATTTTTAAAAAACCAAATACAATCCAAGCTATTTCAGCTTACACAGACAATAGCTGCATGTTTGGAAAAAGTGAGTGAAAGAAGCCATCTTTTCAGTGACATACTCATAAGGCCTGTCTTTTCAGAGGACAGACCAAGCAACTCTGCATCGTTTTTCTAAAAGGCAGCTGATAATAAAATCAGCAAACCTTTCATCTTTAACCATTGCTACAAGATACTGTCAGCACCACTGATTGTGCTAAGATGACAGAATATCCCTAGAAGCAACTGGAAACAGAGAGATTGGAAAGATGGTGACACTGTTCATTAGCACTGGCATTCAAAAACTACAGATCTCAATAAACTTTCATTGCGTTTTGTAGAAAGACACATCGGAATGATCCAAGAATTGGTGATTTTTTTTTTTTCCTAGAAAACAAATTTATTCATTAAAAGTTTTTAAAATTCTTACTGTACTTGTGTTTCTCCCCCTTCTCTTCATGTGGAAGACGATCAGCTGAAAAAGCTGACCACTGAGAAGGCTAGATGATTTCTAGCCTTGTTTTGTAAAAATACAAAAATTTTTGAGAAGAACCAGTAAAGGATAAATGTTAAATTCTGCACAGAATGTCAACGATAAATGTTCAAGACTTATTAGTGTCCACATATAACAGTGCCAATCAGTGTACATTCCACAAGTATCTGTCTCATTTGTTTGTATTAAGAAATAATTACAATTTTGATCTACTTGCTTCTTGTCTCTTCTCTCTCGCATTCTCAGTTCTCACAGTTTGCCTAAGCAAAGTTTTATTTGCCTCATTTACAGCAAACCCAATCTGTCTTATTAGCATTGACACAGTCTGTGGTTAGCAGATAGTGCACAGAAGATTTGCTACTTAAAATAATACCAATTATATCTTTAAATCAGCAAAAGTATAAACATAAGGATAACAGCAGTGTTTCAAGCAATCTGGATAATGCAACAGACAAACATTCGGGCTTCAAAGTTTTAAGCTAATCCATGTTTACAGGGAATTAGAAGGAAGCAGTGTTAGGGGCAGTCACTGAACTCTGGGACTTTCTGAGGCATCTGGTCGTGGCCAGCAGTTAGACAAATCAACCTCTATAAATAAAAACTGTAAGACTTCAATCAGATCACTCTCATTTCATGATTTGTTGTTTGAAGTCCCTAGAAATTCAGTTTCACAATGCCAAGCGACAGTGGATAAGAAACAGAGCTCACACTGCACAGCAAACAGGTAGCAAGGGCTAACTAAGGTTTCAGCTAATACTTCACAGTGGCTAGTCCCTTCAGCAGGCATCTGCCCTGATCAGTCTACCTAATTGCAACAGTCCAAATGCATTATGGACTAGAAGAGAATTTTATATTTCCCAGCATTGCTTCTGACACCTCAGATTCCTGTTTGCTGATATAGCAATTTAAAAGCCCATAATATTTAAGACTGATGGATGTGTTTAACTTTTCTACCCTAAATAGAGCATAAATGGAAGTGCCAAAGGAAGAACAGTGTTTTGCAGTTATTCAAACAAGCATTTAATTTAAAAAAACCAAGTGTTAAGAATTTCAATATTACTTGTAAAGTAGCCTTTTTTACCCCGAAAAAGTACTCTATATACCCAGTTTTCGTAATTGTGGGCATCATTGTATATCAAAACACTGTGACAATACAAACTTGAGCCAGAAGAGAAATTAGAAGATACATCTCAATTAGATCAGATTAGAAAGACTTAGTCAGTAATGGACCGAGGGCTTGGTGGAAGAAATCTCTACAACCCCAATCCTTTCCCATGTATTTTATCCTCTACTTCAAAGAGAGGGAGAAAAAATAAAGCCAACTGCCATTTTTTGCTAGTATGTAAACTACAGTCTGAGTCTCTGTTTCTGGAGAATGTCATTCTGGCTGCTCTATAAAGTGTATAATTCTGTAACACACAGAGGATTAATGGACTTTACCCAGTTACGGCAAAGTCTCAGTCTGTAGGGAATAGAACATGACAGACTATTTTAGTTGGAAGACACCTATGATGCTTATCTAGTCCAACTGCCTAACTAATTGAGGGTTGATCAAGTCGTCGCTGAGGGTATTGTCCAAATGCCTCTTAAAATATTGACAGGTTTGGGACTTTGGCCACAACTCTAGAAAGCCTGTTTCAGCATTTGAACACCCTCTCAGTAAAAAAATGCTTCCTAGAAAAAAAACAGGTTTCAGCTAGCAGAGGATGTGCCTCAGGTAACTTATTTGCCAAGTGTGTAATTCTCAGTTATTTTAAGAGTGGATTTTCTGTGACTAAAAATATGACCTTGCAAAGTAGTTTCACTTTTGTCACAACTTACAGAGAAATTACAAGAGCTGTCTTTTGAGGAAACATAGGTAAGCACCTGGGGTGACTTTGTAGGTCTTGGAGTCTGGCATTCAGGTCACAGCTTACTCAGCATTAAGCATCCCATGGCGCAGAGAAGGGGGGAGATGGGGACATGCCTGAGTACAGGACACTCTTCAGGCATAACTATAACCTTCCAAACCTTATTGACAGATGAGCACACAGACTCAAGAACTGACCCATTTGCCACAGACTGCACAGAAGAACTGAGCTACCTCAATGCTCATCGCTCCAGGCAATTTGCACCTTCTCACCTCATAGAAAAAGAAAGAGAAAAAAAGTAGTACTGATCTTTAGTCACCTTGGTGCACCATGACAGGGATCATCTTCTGGACATGCTTATTTCTCCCCACTGGCTATATCAGCAAACCTCAGTGACTAACTGACTTGAAATTCAATTTTCACGTGTCATCCAATTCTCCTAAATGTCAGCTTCTGAACAGATTAATTCAACAGGGGTTAAATGCCTCACATATCTTGGAATCTACTGTATCAGAGATCAAAATTTAACCAGGATTCATATTATGCACATTAAAACAGACATTTCAGAGAAAAAGGAGGGTTACTGAAAAGTTTTATGAGGATGCTTCATTCCATGAATTTTCATACCAAACAGAAGCAGAAAAGGTTATGAACTACACAGCCTTCACTCTTGTTTCTACATTTATTTTTCAACAGAAGATATTAAAATAAACATATCTGAATGGTAGTATAAATTGGGCAATAAATCTGGTGCTGCTTTCTTCTCAACGAAAGTAGCACAGTATTGATATATTACTCTACATCAAAGAATTTTGAATCCTCACTTTCTGCTGAGGATGATGGCTTTTTCTAGGAAATTTAAAGCAAGTTTTCAATGCATCTGAAATCAAGGATACAGTTTAAATTACAGAAAATTCTGATCTCTGAGGCAAAAAAAAAAATTACACTTAACAAAGAAAAAACTTCACCCTTCCTAACAAAAAATATGATTAAGTCAGATAGACTTAATCTACTTAGACTACTAACCCTGACTCATCAAAACTCACATATTTTTAGCTGCTTTTTTTGTGATTTTTTTTTTTTTAAATTATAGCCAACAACCAGTTAAAAACTTACATGGAAAGGTTTTTTTTTGTATATGGAATGTCTCATATAAGTTTGATTATGTATTTTGCAGTGATGGTTGCTACACAAAAATACTTATCAATCCTGGGGAAAAATACAGCTTGATAATGAACTTTCGTAAGCTGGCACTGAAGCATTGCATGCCTGAGAGTTCCAATAGTTCCAGTGAACACATTTCTGCTGTGCTTCAGTGCTGTGAAGCCGCTGAAGAATGGAAGAATAACTGTCAACTAAAACAAACTTCAATGAATCTCTAAAATGAGAAGTTAGACGTATCTGCTAATTCAATAGAGCCAAAGGGGAAGTAAAAAAAAACC
>WEKY01028442.1:92499-116253 GCA_013390045.1 Picathartes gymnocephalus | reverse complement strand
GGAAGAAAAAAAAAAAAAAAAGACAAAAAAAACTCAGCCAAAAAGGACAGAAGCAGCCATGCACATACTCTGTGTTCTGTGAAATCAAAGCACAGATAAAAGAAAGGAAAACCGCACAATATGGAAAGTGAGAACAGTTATAACATTATATGTTGTTAAACAACTTTTAACATGGCTTTTTTTTTTCTTGTTGAGGAAAAGATCATGAAACATATTGCAGTTCTAGGCTTGATTTTCAGCAGCAAGGCAAAACCAAAGCAAGCTGGAACTTGATAACGCACCATAGGGTTTTCAGAAGCAGAAGTGCCAGAACAAAAACCTAGGAAACTCATTTAGCAATCTAGTCTAGATTTGTATTTTCCAACACCATCTTCACCATTATATTTTTGTGGCTGTAATGCCATATATGTAAACAATCTGAAAGCCAAAAAAGGGGATTGCTTCCTTTGTTTTATAGCCATCTATTACTCTGCTGACTGAAGAGATCCTCCTATAATAACAGGTTAATAATAACAACTTTAATATCAGAGGTTTAAATATTTAATATTGGTTTTAGGAACACTGACTTGTAGACTTGATGTTAAATACCTACTTAAACCCACACACAATACACATACACACTACACATACACACAGAGTGGGATTTTTGGAAAACCCACCAAGCATCTAAACTTCTCAATAAAATTTGGAGGACAAGCAATCAACCTCCCAAGCTAGAAGTGTTACTTTATCGCTATACCTTGTCAAGAAATAAAGTCAACTAAAGGTCAAACACTATGTCCCATTCGCTAGAGAAAAGGAAATGGTTAACAGGTGCTGGGCTACTTGAGATTGCTATCTACATTTTCTGGTAATAAAGGACACAGGTGATACAGGAAAGTCTCACTTTGCAACTGCTGTCTTTGGTGGGAAGGTACCATGAGGGTCCAGGATTCCAGGGCCGCTGTATACTTGTGTCAGCAATTTACTGATTTGTTTTGGAATAGCACTGGGTGCTGTAGCAACTTTCCAAAACAATTTAACCTCAGTGTGTTAATATATTTTGAACTCTTGTCTCCTCTTTTCCTCTCCTTCCACCAAATCAGGACTTACATAATCAAGCACATCCTTGCTGTCCAGCCTCAGCAATAATCGCTAAGGCATCACTGTACTCGTTACCCATATGTGAAAAACACTCAAGCACTTCTGTCCTCATACCATGTTTTCCCAGTTTCATTTGGTTTCTATCAATTCCAATAGATCTACTCCATTCTCCATCTATAACCTTACTCACCATCAAGTCGTAAGAAGTACAGTATCCCCTCATGCTGAACACAGCAACATGAAGGTGTAAAAGCAAGCAGTACTACTGTGCTTAACAGAGGAGGAGGAGCCAGAGGGCTCGGTCTTTGTTTTTTCTTTTCACTGGTTTTATTGTATGAAACTAACAGCACCCCCTTGTTCTGTGGGACACAGCACCAGGCAGTCTCCCACAACAGCACTGAGTGACAGACAAACAACCCACACAGTTTAAGTTCCCCATGTTTTCTGACTGAACACCCACACATTCCTCCAACTTTGTGGATAGTTTTGTTTTAGAACATGATGGAAAGTTACAGCTTTAACCTGATCAGACACTTCTGCTATTTGAAGCGTATGACCTTTCATCTTAACATGTTCAAATATTTGTACTGCTATTTCACATTTACACTGCAAGCAGAACTTCAAGTATTTGAAACAGATTATCTTGAAGATATGAACTGTTCCAGAAAAGTACTGAATGGTTCGTATCCATCTGGTAACTCAGTTTTGCAGTATAAACAATCTAAGTCACCATAATTACAAGACTATATTCTGGTAAGATGCAAGAAGGGGTAAATTGATTTAAAAAAATCCTCAGATGTTTTACAGCTGAACAAAAACTTGCAAGTTTAGTCTACAGTTAGCTAGTCTAACATAGAAAATACCAACACAAAAACAAAGTAGTTAAATAACAAATTTTCTACTGGTTTCCAGTACCTTTTGAGTTAGGACTGACTAAAACTAATTAGTTCAGCTACAGACCAACTTATACACTATGAAGGTAGAAGAACATATCCATTTCTTTACACGGACAAAACAGCTCTGAATTTTGATTGCAGGAACATAAATTTTGTCAGCTGTACAGGTTAAGTTATAGTTTATGCAATCCAACACCAATGCTGTTACGAAAGGAACTGCAGAAGTACTATTCATATATCAAGGAAGTAATCCCTACAAAATGTGTGTACTGTAGCTACTATTTTTTTTACAGAAAAATTAGTAACTCCACCATAAAGGGAGAAGTCTTCTCCCTTTTGATAGTTTCAAAGTTACAAGGGAAAACAAAGGAATACAATGAACTAATATTCAAGATTAAAGTATTTTTTAAAAAAATATGGAAAAGACTCAACTCTACAGTGTTTCGTACTTGAATACATTGTACTTTCAAATGCTGTATCTGCCCCTTTCATGAGTACCATATAAAACAAACATAAATGATTTTAAGATTGTCATAAAAAATAAACAGCCTCTCTGTGGCCTAAGTCTTAACTGGGCAACCTTGACAGAGAACACAGTCCCTGCAGTTCTGGACTTCCCATATTTCAGATATATAAAGTATTTTCTACTTACTGATGGCTTTTAAATCACCAGATGCAGAAAGATGCCTTTAGTTTTAAATAAAAAAGGACAACAACAGCATATATGTTATTTTTTCCATATGATTAACACAAACTCACAGATTCATTTCTTTGAAGAAATACTTCCCTTGTTTTCCAGTTTTAATCTTACTTGGCAGAAGAGACAATATTTTAAAGAAAACTTATATTCAAAAGAACATTTAAACTCACATACCACCCAAAATTTGCATGATTACAATGTAACTTGACAGTACAGGCTGAGAGTCTTATTTTTATGTAGCGCAGAACAAGTAACTCAGTTTCAACTATGTTTGAAAGATCATGGTGAACAGGGGAAGTTCCCAAGGACTAGAAGAAAGAAAATGTCAGTGCAATCTTCAAAAAAGGGCAAGGAGGAGGATCCAGGGAGCTAGGAGCTGGACAAGATCACCCTTAGCTCTGGGAAGATGAGTGAACAAAGGTTCCTAGAAGCTGTCTCCAAATGCATGAAAGACAAAAAGGTGATTTGGTGTAGACACTATGGATTCACAAAGGGTAAATCATGCCAGACAAACCTGGGTAGCCTTCTGCAGTGAAATTACTAGCTTGGTGAATGGAGAGCATAGCTAATGTTTATCATGATTTTAGTAAGGCTTTTGACACTCTTTTGACTAACACAAACTGATGAAGCATAGACAGAGCATAGCCACCAAGGTAGACTGAAAACTGGACCAAGTGCCAGTCTTGAAATGTGATCAGCAGTGCAAAATCTAGCAGGCAGCCATCCACTGGTCACCTACTGCAGTGGCTGACACTGGGGCAGACAAGGACTACAATCTTCTTTGAAGGTCTAGATGATGGGACAAAGCACATCATGAGCAAGTGACACAAATCTGAGTGGATCAGCTGATGCACTAGATGGTTGCACTGCCATTGAGAAATACAAATTCAAGAAATGTCCAGGCAGACACTAACATGCAAAAGCAGGTCCCACCATTCAAGCTACCCAGTTGTAAGCAAGTATCAGTCTGGAGATTATAGTTATTAGCACGTTGTGCCTCAGCTACTATGTTCTACTATAGGGAAAGATTTATTTGCCTTAATAAGATCATGCAGTAATAGAAATATATCACTTCCAAACTAAGACACAATCATGGCGTGACAACTTGGCAGCTGTTTGGTCCCATTCCTCCATGAAGAAGTTGTTTCACAACACAGATTTTCTGCTTCATACTTCTTACAAATCTCATCTCTGCACCAGTTCTGCCTTTGCCTCAATCTCTAACACACGTGTATGCCTAAAGCTGCACAAACGTATTCCAGATGAAGGATTGCTATCTTTTACAATGTCAACATGTCAGTGGTGCTGTTGGAAAGAAAAAAGAAATATACTGAAGTTTCCTTACCTGTTGTGCTCCATCTCCACTAACAATAGGGGAAGTCAGAAGAGGGATTTCACTACTTATAATTGAAGTGGTATCCAGTAATGGTGGATGTTCTGCCATCATTGATGGTACACTAATTCACAAGATCACCTGCAAAGAAAAGTTACTCAGATGGTTAAACGATATAAATATTTCTGAATAATTATCCTTAAAACCTGCTCACTTTAGCAATAACAACAACAAAAGAAGATTATGATATTAGACACCTTAAGAAAGTACGTTTCCAAAACAACCGAGCAATCACACGAGCCTGAAGACATGTTTTGTCAGCTAGTACAAGCCTTAGTTATATAGAATGGGTGATTTACACCCCCTCTAGCGGCTGAGCCTCAGGAGATACATCACTGCCCTGGAGCTAACAAACCTGAATCTTTTAACTTTGTTACAAACCAAGGTTTCACCTGACTGGCACTGCTGACAAAATGCCTGCTGAGAAAAAAATAGCAAAGAAAAAAGCAATTGCTTTAGAACCGACATATATAGTGTTCTTGTTTATGTGAAACTGGTAAAAAACCAAGACATACTAACAGGGACACTTATTTTTTTTTTAATAATCAGCCCACTTTTCTTATTATTATAATGAATAAATACTTACTTTAGGAACAACTACTGACTAGGAAAATGTGCTAGTGAGGCACAAATAAATTAATAATAATAATAATCTTCTGCACAATCTGACACTTCATGATTTTAAAATTTATTACACCTAGAAATAAAGCTGTGTCACTTTGATAACCAGTGGCTCTTTAATCAGCAGCTAAAACTTCGGGAGGAAGGGAAGAGGTAATGCCCACACACACAGTTATAATCCTCATAACCATACTACAAAAAAGCCCTTGCGTGCACACATTGTAAAGTTACAAGAAACCTGATAACAAGAGAAAAAGCCACAGAGGCAAGAGGCCTGTGAGAGCAGTGATACACTTCAACTCTGAGGAATATCACATAACAACACTAGAGAAAGCAGGATTCAGCCCAGCATTCCTTTCAATTATATTAGCAAGTCACAAGTAACATGTTTTCTGATATTTTTCATCTTAGTGCTATATGAAGACTGGATGGAAGAATTATGACTGAAAAAGCTAAAGATTAACATTTTTCCATGCTGGAAATAAGTACTGCAAGTCTAAGAAGCTGCTTTTGAAATTTCATTTAATTTTGTTTAAAAAAAATACCACTAAATGGCATTGGTTTACTGTACTGGTCTTAATTCAATCCCAGCTAAACCTAGTACACTTAGATTTTGAAATAAAAAAAGAATTAGATCAACAAGAATTGAGAATCTGATATTTCTTAACAAAACAGAAAAACAGATGGAAAGAATTCACTAGGGGTGAATGGCACATTCAGAATTCCCACAAGATAATCACATTTTGCATCTGAAAGCAGTGCTTTACCTCAAACATAGACATAAAGATTAGGTTGAGAAGAAGCTTGTACAGTATTTCTAAAGCAGAACTGCCTCTCTTAGTCAGTACTTGCAGTAGCCTGGTGAAAAAAAGTAAATGGAATTTTGCAGTTATACAGCCTGACAGCCAGTAGTGTAACAGGCTTTTACAATTTTTGCCTTGATATCATCTGGCTACTGAAACTCCCTCCAAAAACTTCCATACTTCTAGTTCAGACATACTGTCTTCTCATAAACAGAGATATTTACTAGTTACAGCCTTAACTGCAAATGAAAAAATACCAGATAAAATGGAAGAAGCGATAAAGGTCAGCTTAATGACACTGACTTCAGAACCAAGCTCTAGAGCTATTTGGTTAACTGGTACAGCTTTCTACTCAGAGGCATCATCTAAAACTTCATCCCACCCAAAGCACTGCTTTTACTTGCAGGACTGCTTTTACTCTAGGGCAGATGTAGCTATGCTGTGGGTTGAAATCTGTAGTACAGTGCTCTCAGTACAAGAGGACTCACACATTAACAAAGCACTACAGGCCTCTTGTACAGCTACACATATACAGGACAGCTTAACTATTCCCATTCTGATGGCTGTCCTACTGTAAAACCAGGAACTTTAAAAAAAAAGGAATTCTAACATTATTTGATTCATTTCCTTTCATGGTGTAATCTGCAAAGACTTAAGCTGGGGAAAAAGAAACATCCTTCTGGGTTAAAACACTCAAACCTATCTGTGATTACTTAAGAATTCATCAATGCCTACGCCAAGTCATTTATACCTGCTTAGCCAGACTAATTGGTCTCTCAAGCAGTAAGGACAGGGTTTTTTATTCCTACCTTACTTTAAAAGCTTCCTTCATCATCAAACAAATCCTCCAGGCTACAGTCAGTCTCCACCACTTCTACAGGTAGGCTGATGAAAGTTATTTGGATCACCTTTCAAGCCAGCAAGCTTGATGGTAAGCTTCCCAGGATATTATTCATTTACTGTTTAACGTGAAATGAATGCACAGCCTGAAAGCAGAGGTTAGAATCAAGGCATCCCTCCTCCCACAACAGCTACAGCCAGGCTTGATGTTGTGCCATTTCGTGGTCTGACAGCTCCAAATATTTTGTGCTACTATCTAAAGTGTCACAGAGAGAAAGGTAATTCCAATACTCCAAGCATTAATGCAACACACTCCTGAACTAAGCTGGCTTGAATTTCCCCACGTTTAAGGTAAACGCAACTCATTATTTCCAAGCCACCTTGCTAATGACTAGTCTCCTGTATCAGAAAGCACTAATTGCCTTTATCACACACTTTTGAGTGAATTCATAACTTATGATGCACTCAGTGTGATCACCGTTTATTAGGCATAAATCAAAACATGTCTATCAAATTGAACACCAGTGAGAATTAAACATAACTTAAACTGACTCAAATGCAAATGTCATTACAACCTGTTCAGGCCTTCCAAGTCAGGAGTAGCTCTGAAGATGTCTAGCATCTGCTCTCAGGTTCATTCACTCCCAGAACCATTTAAGTTGAAAAAGACCTTTAAGATCATCAAGTCCAACCATTAATCCAGCACTAAATTATGTCCCTAAGCACCATGTCTACATATCTCTTAAATACCTCCAGAGATGGTGACCCCACCACTTCCCTGGACAGCTTGTGCCAATGCTTATCTACCCTTTTGGTGAAGAATTTTTTCCTACTATCCAATCTAAACTTCTTCTGGTGCAACTTGAGGACCTTTCCTCTTGTCCTATCACCTGTTACCTGGGAGAAGAGACTGACCCCCACCTGGATACAACCTCCTTTCAGGCAGTTTAAGAGAGTGGCAAGGTCTCCCCTGAGCCTCCTTTACTCCAGGGTAAACACTCCCAGTTCCCTCAGCTGCCCCTCACCAGATTGGTGCTCCAGACCCTTCCCGGCTCCGTTGTCCTTCTCCAGATACGCTCCAGCACCTCAGTATCCTTGTAGTGAGGGACCAAGAACTGGACACAGGGTCGAGGTGCAGCCTCACCAGTGCTGAGTACAAGGGTACAGTCCCTGCCCTGGCCCTGCTGGCCACACCATTGCTGGTACAGGCCAGGGTGCCATTGGCCTTCTTGGCCACCTGGGCACACTCTTGCTCATGTTCAGCCACTGCTGACCAGCACCCCCAGGTTCTCTTCCACCAGGAAGCTTTCCATTCCTCTTCCACCAGACAGCTTTCCATTCTCTTGCATAGGTGTTTAATGATTTGATTTGTATCAAAATTACGATCCCACAGGCACCCAAGTGCTTAGGTTGGTAGTCCACCTTTGGCACCCAGCCTTTAGTGCCTTAACTGGGACACAGCTAAATTCCATGTCTGGATTCAAGCATTTGATTTATTCTGGAGACAGAGCACACTGCTCATCGATAAACCCGGACAGGAGGTACTATGTAGAATGTTATTCCTGACACCCTGTACAACAATAATGAAAGTGCTACCTGTCAGACTGTAATCAATCTAGGAAAAAAAAAAAGTTTTCTTGACAATACAATATTAGATTTCTCAGCAACATCACTGAACTAGTCTTGAAGACTAAAGGTTTAAACTACACACCAGTGTGGGTCTATACTACACGTTCATCAAAAGCCTTTTCCCCATCAGTAGTCGAGAGGCAGCAATCCGTACAAGTCAGTGCACAAAATATATTCACACATTGCAGGTGCCTTTATTTTTTTTGCTATGAGGACAAAGAAAGATACTAATTTGAAAAGAGAAAATGTGTGGCAGGAGAAGAGGTCAGCTAAAATAGACAAAAGGTTGGCATCAAGATAAGCAGAAGTGCTCAATAAACATATCTTGGAAATAAATTATATCACATTCAACGCAAGGACGTCAAACATGTAGACAGAGCCTTTAGATAAGCAGATTCCAGTAGTCTGCATTCAAGACCTCTTGAAGACATCTACCAAGACCTATGAAAAAGACTTGCAAGTAACTTGGATCCTAAGAAAGTTTCAGGGGTCTGGAAGAAAACTGCAAGTTTAGAATTAAATATTGTGTTGTAGAAGTGACAATCTAGTCCTGTTAGCAAACAACAATCTGAGGCCAAATAAAAATGGTCAATGCTGGATGTTATTTGTAAAGAAGTAAAATACAATTAAGATTGACTGAAAAAAACCTTGTCCAATTAACTTCCTACAAACCTTCTGGTGATGGATATTGCTGAAAAAGGTACTAATAAGTGGACTGGAAAAACAATCTTAAAATCTTATTTGTCATTAGACAGCATTTCTCTTCAATAGAAAAACAGAACAGATATTACATGGATTAAAACTGGATGGACAGTCCTTAAATATTAACAGTAAATACAGAGTGGTTAAGCCACGTGAGTTTCCAATAAGAAGGGAAGGTATCAGTTCTTGGTCTCTCATTACAGAACATGTTTTTAACTTGGCTCTCAGAAAAAAACAAAAAAAAAAGGAAGTCAAAGGAAGTCTGGAAATGACAAGCCATGACAGTGATAAGAGACTGAGTCATTTCACTCAACTAAAATGGCATGAATAGCTTAAAAAATTAGGCATAGTAAAAAGTATTAATGCATAAAGGTAAAGCTACTCTTTCTAAAACTAAAAAGAATGAACTTGGTCCTGTAAAGGGTTCATTCTGACAAGGACAGAATAATAAAAGTGGACAGTCAAACACAAACTTGCCAAAAGGCTTTATCAGTTATATCAACAGGTCTACCTCCCTTAACAACATGGGGGGGAGGATGTTTTTCCTGCCTCTGGCTGCAAATACCTACCATCTCCATTGGAATAACTTCACAAGCTTTGTCTCCAATTTTCTGACTTAAAATTGCTGCTAACTGTTCCAAGTGTGAGCAACAACTTCTTGAACATATTGATCCATAATTGAAATACTGAAAGCAAAGTATGTGCATACCGTAATTTCAGCCTTAATCCTCATAAAACACATCTGGATGATGTAACTGTCCTCCATCTCCATCTAATTTCTGGATACACCCAGGACTTAAGGAGGTATTGAAAAAGCCACAAGAGAAATAACTTGCATTTGGACAACAGGTAAGGTTCGGCCTAGAGAACTACTACAAACAATTCACTAAGCTCTTGTCAGATTTCCAGCACCATTGAAAACTTCGAGGCAGCAGCCTTCAGAAAGGGTAAAATAACATGTGGGATGAACCAAAGGATTTATTTAAGGCCTACTCACTGCACCATTCTTCTGAACATATTAAAAGGGACCAGACAAGGAAGAGGACACATTACATGAATAGAGAGGTAATTCTCAGTTGCTAAGCACAGAAGCAGCCGAGTAGTAATTTGCTGCTGGTGGAGCATTAAATCCACGGTTATTTAGAAGTCTACATTGTTTCATGCACAGCAACAACTGCTGCATGAACAGCTATTTAATTTCTTGTCTTGCTACCACACATACTGAACTAGTAGCACACACTCAAAGTGAGTTCAGGACTGCAAACTCAGTCTACACTGAATCTGCACTGAGTCCTTGCACAATGCAAGGAAAGTACAGGGTCTCTTGAGGTTACAACCAAACTGTGTAGGTTAATGCTTTGTACAAGACTTACATTGTAAACTACCTATTGCCCACTACCTCCACCCAAACCGCTATTAATTTTCCCTATTATCATATGAATTTGAAAATACCTTGGAATAGTTTTCTGAAGCCTATCGAAGTTGAAATAAAGTAAGGGTATCGAAATTTACTGGATGTGATTTGTTTAGACTCCAGGGCTTATGCCTGAGGAACCTTTAAGGAATGAATTACACTAAAAAGGCAAAAGGCTAAATGATGTTAAAGCTCAAGAACTGTGTTTCACTCCATAGTTCAGTAAGCAAGTTTGCCTTCCTGAACTGTAATGACAATTTAACTCAATCAATCCTTAAATGCCTTCAGATTTGGTCGTTTAATGTTTCTGTGGCATTACCCTCAAGTTGCTAAGCACAATACTATGCTGCTTTTTACTCAGTCAGTTGTTTACTAAGGGTTAAGGAGTGTTGTAAGGCTGAGATCATTGGGCAGTGCATTCAGTGCATTTCCTCTGCACATGCAAAGGATCAGCATTTCCATCTCCAAGAGACTAGCAGCTGATCTTAAGGATGGTCTCTGAAAAACACATCAGCATAATATCAGCTGGATCACCAAGGTAAAACAGAATGAGTCAGCAGCATGTGTCCTGTGACAACGAAGGCATATGGGGCTGTATTAGCACAGAACTGCAGCCAGTGGGCTGAGGGAGGTGATTATTCCCTGCTATTCAGTGGTAATAAGGTGGAATCTGGAATACTGCATTCAGTTTTCTCAGCCACCTCCTCCTCCCAGTGTAAGAGAGATGCCACAAAGACTGTTTCTGGGCTTAGGCCAATGAAAGACAAGGAGAAGCCAAGAGCACCAGAGTAACCAGGGATCACCTGCTAGCTGGATACCACTACCTGAAGGATGCTTGTTGAGAGCCTTAAATCAAACTCTTCCTGGAGGCATGTTGCAAAAGTACAAGTGTTTGGACAACACTCTCAGACACAAGGTGTGACTCCTGGGGTGCCCTGGGCAGTGCCAGGAGTTGGACTCTACAGTCATGACAGGTCCCTTCCAACTCAACATAGTCAATGATTCCGTGACAGGCATGCACTGCACCACTGGAAATTCTGTCTGTCCATAAAGATTAAAAAAAGGTATATTGACAATGAGAGTGGTGTAGCACTGGCATACGTTGCCCTGAGAGGCTGCAAAATCCTTAATCCTGTAGATCAGTACTCTCCAAAGAGGGGTAAACACATCCCAGCACAAGTCAAACTCTTGGGGTTTGAGAAGAAAATATTTTTTGTCACTGAAAAAAACCCTCTTTTAAAAAGTGGTTTTCATCTCTATCTTACCCCCCCTTTTTTTTTTTTACATATGCTTTATAGTATACATATATTAATAGAGTAGCATATGCATACAATTAAAAAGATCACATATTTTGGAGGTACATGCTCAAAACATCTTTACTTATGGGTGCATGACCAAAAAACGTGGAGATCAGTGCTGTAGAAAATCAAAACCTGACCATGCAAGGTCCTAACAAAAGGCTGAAGAAGGCAATCTCCAAAGACCCTGTCAAGCAGAATTCTCTTACGAATTCCAGATTAGTCAAACAAAATACAACACATAATGCCAAAGTTAAATGGTTTACAGTATATCAGAACCCAGAGAGGGGACTCTACCTTGCCTCCATGTTCTTAAAGGCTATCAGATTCTCAATTCAAATTTCAAAGCAATAATGACAATGTTAGTCAAAACTCAAACTTGGACACTTAAGGCTCAAACTTTGGAAGATATACCCATTACTCTGCCCATAACAGAACGGCTTTATAATCTGGCTTTTCTCCTAAAAAGAAGAGGAAGGCCGCATTAGAGGATAGTTATGAATTAAAAAGTTACACTTTTGCACTAAACATCCTACACAGGCTTTCCAGTTCAGCTGGGATGTAGGCACTACTATGATAAATGTAGTGATAGCTAATAACAGAGCTGTGTACAACAAAAAACATAAGGAACACTCCTTTCCTAGAGATTCACTGCTTCTGGTTATCGAGGTTGATACAAAATATAATTAACTGATTTAGTCACAACTAGAGGACTTATAAGGCCACACTCCACAGTAGTATCTCTGGTGCCTACTGAAGGAGAAACTTGCGTTGCTGGTTTTTTCCTCAGTTTTTATGATTTTTATGGAGTATTGCTTCTCTACATACCTACTTACCATCACAATGCTTACAGCAACTTAATATTCTTTCACATCCTAATTCTGTCAAATCTAGTGAACAACAGACACAACGTTTTATTATTCCAGAGAGGTGTTCACAGGAGCCTTGATTCTATGTAACACAAGGACAGAAGTTAAAGCTGGGACAAGACAAAAGCACCTAACACAGAAGGGTGTGGTGTAAGAAACTGTCCTAATGAAATCAACACTAAATGTTTCCAAGCTGCATATTGCTCTTTCACAAGAAGTCACAAACGCAGGGCTTTGTTATGATTTCTTTGTCAGTACTGCAGCTTCATACGTGCTTCAGCCAGTATCATATTACAGCTGCCAATTCCAGGTTGCCGTAAGGTGTGTTTTCCCAGAAGGTTCAGTGCAGCAGAGCAGGTGTGCATTCCTTCTTCACCTGGGTCTTCACACAGTTACACTCCTTCAGGAACCACAGGCAAGGCTCATCCTCCAGTCCAGATAACTTCCAGTAAGAAAGAAAAGCTTATCTGAACAGGAGACAACACTCAGGTTTTGCCAAAGACCAAGGAATGAATTTACAGCACCTAAAAGACCATAAAACCATCACCCAACCCTAACGCATGACATGCTTTGATTCTGCCTTTTCCAACATGAAGACGGCAGATGCACTTGAAAAACAAACATCTTTCAAATGGCTGAAGCAAAAAAAGCCCTATTTTATATAGATTAGAGCCTCACATCTGACTCTTCTCTTCAAGATGCAAGCTACTATTTAAACTTTTGCTGTGATTGAGACATTTGTAAGTAAACACTCACCACGTCCGTTCTTTAGTGTCTACTGTGAGATGAAGTTACTCTTTATTATTTTCTACAGTCCTTAAAATGTAATTCCTGCCTGACAGCTTCAGACTTGTAAAAATTAGTAATTCCTTCCAATCTGTCAAATTGGGCATCCAGTTCAGAACTTATGAGACAGGAGTGGACAAACAGCAGTGTCTAAGACATACAAATATGCTAAAATGAGGAAAATTATAGAATATTCCAATGCAGCCCTAGGGTAAAGAGGAAACTACAAAGAATATACAACAGATGTTAGTAATATCACTTAATGCACTACTGGAAAAAGCTCAGATAGAGTGATGCAGCTGGTGTAGAAATGTATTAGAATATAATTACCCAGAGATCCATAAGGTTGTAGCTGAGCTATTAAAGTTATGGAGCATGCTGAAGAGCTTTGTGTTTGTTTTTAAGCATCAGAACTGAGCAGAAGGATTTTAATTTCTCCCCCTCCCTGTACATTTACCACATTTTCCAGTCAAAGAGTTTTAGATGTGGCAATTACAGCACACCAGCTTTTCTTTTTCAGTTCTTAACTAATTATTTCAATTAATATGCAATTTATTTAAAATATACACTTAGTTCCTGATGAAGTATTTTTCCTGTTTTAGATATGTTTTCCTGGGACACTTGATAAAATATTTTCCAATGGAACAGAGAAGGGTTTTTTTGGTTTTTTTTTTTGTTTGTTTGTTTTTTGTTGTTGTTGTTGTTGTTGTTGTTGTTGTTTTTTGTTTTTTTGGTTTTTTTTTGTTTTTTGGGGTTTTTTTTGTTTTGTTTTTGTTTTTTTTTTTGTTAGAAGATAGGTGTTCTGTGGAACATTTGTCATTCACTAATTTGTCAATCTCCTTTTAAGTACAGTGAAAATGAAAGGCTATTCCCTTCAGTGCTTATATGCCTTCAGGGCATAATACCAAAGTTGCAGATAGGCAATACAGGAAAACTATATAAAAAGTATCATTTCATGAAGTAAATCAACAAAGTCAAAGTCTAACCACTCAAGAGTGAAGATACGCTACAGGTTTTAATAAGCACCAGAAGTTCCTATCAAAAAATAAAAAGAATTTACAACATCTACCATGAATATGAAAATACTTCAAGTATTGTCACAGACACTCACTCAAGATAATTCTCAAAGTCTGAGAAACACGATACACAACTCTGTTCATACTATGTTACCACCAGAAGGTGAACATTAAAAGGTGTAAAATTAATGTAGTACTCCTATGAAGGAAACACTGACTGCTGAGCAAATGCAAGTTGCACGTCAACAGCCAAACAGTTACCAGACCTAACTCACACCCAGTAGTCACCACCTGATCTACTTGGAGCGAGAATGGTCAAGCCCCACAACAGCAAACCTTAGCATTGTAGGATTTTAGTGTGCTATAGTAAATTAATACTTATTTCAGGTAACATTAAAACTCCAGACTATAAACCACAATGATTTAGAAGCAGTTTCAAATGCATCTCTATGCATTCATGCCATGGGTACTATAACCTACATAAGAATGCATTGTAGATAATTGGAAATACCCCAGCTGTTCAAATTTAATGCATTTGTATTTATGAGCCAGCAGTTTTTGAATCTGAGCCAAAGAGGCTAAGTTTTTAATAGTAGCTGATGTAGGAAACTAAACTTCTGAAGGTGAAGACTACATAGAGGGAGAACCAGACAGTCATAAACCAGTTATCCATAAAGGCACAATATGTTCATTGACACTTACTACCTCAGCTTGCCCAGCACAAGTGCTGAACGCTTGACTGTACACAGCAAGACCAGTGCAGCTGAGACTACCTCAAAACACCACATTCTGGTTTTAAATGTTGTTATTATTACATTATTAAAAAAACATCCACAGTCCTTATGTGGATGAAGTACATATAACTTGAAGCTGTTGCCTACAAAGAATTCAGTACTTCCCACCTATTTTTGCCTTCCTCTTATACCTTCAAAGAAGTCTAAACTGGTTCTGTAGCTTTTAGTAAGTGGTAAGTGCAAACCTAACACAAATCGGAATTAATCTGTTAATTCTATTTGGAACTAACTTGATAGTGTACATTTTACAATCAATGAGCAAACTGTCAGCAGCTAGGTGCAAACCTATACCTAGTCTTTAGTACGTACATTAATCCAATGCAATGACACACACAGGGTGCAATACTGTGACCTCCTTTGTCTTGGAGAACATATTCCATTTAGATAACTCATGGGAATCATCCTCAAAAAAAAATGAGGAGAATGAACTGCAGAGTGCATTTTTTGCACCACTTGTAGAAGATCTGCAATGCAATTCCACTTTATTTATGCTACATTGATCTAAACCATGTTTTGTTTTACACTCTACTAACTCTCAAGAATTTCCTTAAACTGTCCTAGTTTTACGTTTATACCAGCAAAATTAGATTCTTCTAAGCTTCTGCCAGGACTGAATTTTCTTCAGTTTGTTTTCTGAAAATCACATGGCTTCAAAACTAACTTGGCCTTTCCCACTTATTAACTGTTACTCCTGCCTTCATTTCTGTTTAATAACATGCTTAGTTTTTGAGAAAACAAGCAAATTCAATGCCAAGAATCAAGCTCCTTCCTCATTTATCACTGGCTCCCTTTTCTCAGAGGCTATGAGTAGCAAAGACAAATTTCCAAAATAATTTTTCATATGATACCTTTAAGGAAAACTAACAATATGGATATATTTTTATTAATGCCTGCAACTGGTCAGTGAGATAAATTTATTGCAGAGACAGATGCTGGTGTTAGAGCTACAAAGAGTGCATGACTCAAGCAGAATGAGCAGCTTTTAAAGGACTCTTATGAAACAGCTTTTTCATGCTCATTCTGCAAAATGAAAACTCTGCAATCCAAATGTAAGGTGACGTAGGATCAATGAGGCTAAGAGACTTTAAAACTTCTCTCCACTGATTCTTTTGGAAAAGCTGTAGATCTCTGCTTCCATAAGGAACAGGACAACAAGAGAACATGACAAATCAGGACAGACATATGAAAACTACTTCCCAAGAGTAAAAACTCAGCAAAAAAGAAGGTCTTTTGAGGCCTAACAAACACATTTGAAGGGCGTTCTATCATCAAGAATTTAAACTGCTGTAAGTCAGTTCCGCTAAACCATTCTAGAAGATCCACTTGCACCACTGCAAGCAACTGGTCAACAAAGTGAATTAAACAGTAGGACAGATGTAACTTAAAACTAATCATATAAGACTTGGTCAGTTTTAACACAGAAGTTTCCTGATCAACTTTACACAAAAATGTGCAAATACCCAAGCAAATGCTAAGTGTAGGAATAAACAGAGAGGAATTGCTTCAAGAGGAGCTGCTTCTATCAGTGTCAATGCATCACATTCATGAAGCTACAGACCATGATAGTAAAAAAGGTCAAGAGGCACCCTGCTAGGTGCTTCACTTTTCTAATATTAAACTCAATCACAATGGTACTGAAGCAGTTACTTGTACCTCAAAGAAAAAAAAAAAGCATTAGAACAGTCAATCAGCATCTCAACCTGAATGCAGCTCTTGAAGTCTGAATGTGCTACTCATTCAAGAATTCTCCAACGGAGGAGCGTCTGCAGCTACTGAATGGGAAGAGCAGCAAAACGAGAGCAGATTTCTCAGGTGGTATTAGCACTCCCTTCTCCCAGGTTCTACACCACCCTCCTAAAAAAGTTTTAATTAATCAAAACACCACGGGACCAACTGGTTTGATTGCGCAATCAAGTCAAGAGGACAAAGCTGCTCTCAGCTTCCTCTTTTACATATGAAGTTGCAACACTGAATAGCTGTCAATTCGTTAACAACAATATAGTCACAAATTCAGACACTGATTTGTTTTGAGCTGTATTGCCAAGATGTACATACTTAAATATACTGGGGTACTTTTAAGATCTATTGCTTGATTTATGGTAACTTATCTTCACCATTGAAATGCCACCAATGAGTGGAATGTGCATATAAAGTAGTATTCTCAAATGGGGGCAGTCAAGTTATTAGCAAGCCTGAACAAATAAAAACAATATACATTTCAGTTGCATCTAAAACTAATCATTGCCAACAGTCACTGCTCACTTCCACAGCTCCTTTTAGTCCTAACTTAGTACTTCATTTCAACATCTTCAATCCACTTTCATACTAGACTAAAGGGGTAAATACTTGTCTTACAGTGTTGTTTTCCACATTTACATCTTTAATTGACTCTACAGGATTTGCAGAGGTATGGTAACTCTTGTGCTTTAGAACATTTATTCTTACTGTGGAAAGTCCCCTAACAGCCTATCAATATGTATTTTGAAATATTACTGAATAGTTATAGTCATTGCTGTCTCTCATTGCCAAGTGTTGAGCGTTAGGTTTTTTCTTTCCTTTTGCTTCTTTTAACGTATAGAATTTTTTCCCATTAAGTTGCTAACGAACACTAACTACTGGGTACTTAAGAAGAACAAAGGATTGTGGCCAAGCCCCGAGGAGAAGGGCAGGTAAAAGGTGGGGGTGGGGGCAGCGGGGGGCTGGCGCTGCGCTTTGGAAGAGAACATGGAGAGGTGCTGCTCTGCTTTTTGGGGAGAGGAGTTTCGCTGCTGCTGCTGGACCCTTCACTTGGAGCTGTTTCTTCTGCCGTGGGTGAGCCCCTGCTTTGAACTGAGACCTATTTTGCCATCTGCTCGGGGGCCCAGGATCCTGAGCTAACCTTTCCTTGCTGGGTTGGGAACTGGGCTGCTGCCCCTGCCCTGCCCCCCACGGCTCCATCGGCACTGCTCTGGGTTTCACTGCGCTGCAGCCCCACTCCCCCTGCCTACTGAGACGTCCTACTGTCCCAGCTTGCAGTTTCTGAGAATTCTGCTGGGGCACTGGGACCGACTGCCCCAGGGGCATTCGTGAAGCAACGCCTCTCTCTCTCTCCCACCCCTCCCCGTCCCGGCTGAGCCGCCATTGCCATGCGGTCCTGGAGCTCGCACCACAGCGCCCCCTGCAGCCGCAGGGGAATCATCGCACCTGCCCTGCCCACCCAGCGCCACCAGCGCCCCCTGCCGGCTGTGACCATCACTGCACCCAAGGGGACAGTGCCTGCAGGCCCAGAGGGCTGGGACCGGGTTCCTGGTTCTGTTTTGTTGTTAATGCCGTAAGAGTTGTTGGTTGTTTGCTTTATTATAAATACTAGTAAAGAATTGTTATTCCTATTCCCACATCTTTGCTTGAGAGCCCCTTAATTTCAAAATTACAATAATTCGAAGGGAAAAGGTTTACATTTTCCATTCCAAGAGAGGCTCCTGCCTTCCTTAACAGACACCTGTCCTTCAAACCAGGACACCAAGATATTGCAAGTCACCAAAGCTTGTGCTGAACCTTCTTATCCATTCGATTTTTGTTTACAGATTAGTTTCCAGCTACATGCACACTTTTTGCAGATCATTACTACTTAATTTGCTATCCCTACCTAAAATGTGTTCTTTTGCCACAGAGTAAAATTACTCCACTTGCTATTCTGTTGCTTCATTTCCTTCTGTGAAGTTATCTAGTAGATACAGTTCTTCCAGTTAAAAGGACAACAAACTACAAAAAACAAAACCCTGTAGTTTAAAAACTGTAAATTAGAGAAGAAGGATTTATTTTATAATCAAAGGAGTAAGATATGGTATGGAGTATGCTACATTAGCAAGGGGAAATGACAACAGCTGGGCAGCAGCCCATGCTTGTAGGATACTGTATACCACAGACACTGGGTTGATACGCTGGGGAAACTCAACCCCATTTACAAGGGAGTATTTACACTTGTGAACTACAGAGTTTTTTTACTTTTTACTGCTGGTAATAGTAAAGCTCTAGGTTTGCTAAGTTCATTTTCTCTTCAAGTTATTCAAAATCAAAAGCAAATAAGAACTAAGCTTTACAGATTTAAATTCAACCAAGGTACAAAAAATCCAAAGCAAATTCAAAAAGAACTGTTATGCAGAAGGTAAAGTTAGCATTTGTGCCCTGTATATTCCTTTTCACTCTGAATTAGAGAATAAAGTTACTACCTATCCATACCTGTCAAGTAGAAATCCTTTTGGACCTTGTTGAAGACATTTATTACATGTAAGAATGTGCTGCGCTTCTCTTATTAAAGGCTAATAAAAATTACCTCAAGTGGTCAAACTGGGACTGCAAACTTGTAGATAATTTCATTTTTGACAACTTGTTATGCCCCAAGTAATCAAACATATAATAAGGTACAATATTTTCTACTGTCTGTAAGTATAGAATTTTGCAGCATATCTTTTCATCTGTCCTAACTGCTTTGGAACAACTGGTAGCAAATTTGGGGGGAGGTACACCATAGGCATATTCAGTGCTCCTGTTTAACTTCTGCAAACTGCTGTTGGGATGGTGTTTGATGGCCAAGGTACTAAACTGAAAGAGAGGGTACCAATGTTAACCTAAGTGATGCTTTGACTGCAGAACAGCATGAGCAGAAGGTCCACATATCCTGAAAAAGTAAAAACTTAAAGGGAGACAAAAATATAAATTCTGTTAAGCAAACTGGTAGATATATTGGCAGGTCTGGTGAGACTGAGGCCAACAAATATGCTTGCTTAGACATAAAGAGTGAAAGTTTCTTGGAGACATGAACAAAGAGGGCTAAGCATGTCCAGTCCAACTCAGTTTGAAATGTGCTGTGAAGATATCACTAGTATGGTGCTAAAGTTTCAATAAAGTATTTATAAAATAAAAGGATATTCCATTCCTGAGGTACTGCAATTCTGAATACAAAAGTTTTCTAAACCAATACATCCAAGAAGAGTAATAACACAGTCCTCCTCACAACTGTGCCATCAAAGTGAAGACCAACAGTTTCTGCAGCATATGTTGTAACCAAAACACATTATCAATACAACTGAGAAAAGGTGCATAACCTAACAAGTGAGTTCATCAACCTAACAAGAGTCCACCATGAAAGGAACAGCTAAAAATTCTATTTAATTGTTGACAAAAGAGCATAGCAAATTCTATTTTAATTTACATTTCATTTAAGTCATCTATGAGAGGTTTGTAAAAAGTCTGCAGATTTTCAGTAGTTACAAGCTCAAGAGTGTGTCAGCAGTTGGAATGGGACCAGATTTCTGGGGGGCAAATAAAATGACTTTGAAAACATTTGTTCCACGTGAAACCAAATGTAGATTAATTGGAACAACTGAAGATGACTACCTACAAGAAACATGTAATAGTATTAAGTGTTACAGACATTTCCTAAACATGCTGCTACCTCATCAGCCCTACAAAATACAGACCTCAGGATGACAATCCAAAATACTACTGGACATAAACACAACCATTAAAATTCATGAATAGACAAGATTAAGAAAAAGGCCGATAGTGTTTTTCTATTGACATCAAGTGAACATCAGCATTAAGGAAGCTCAAAGTTTACTGTATATGCCAAAGAACAAGCAAAAAACCAGTCATTTCTGTAGCTCAGGAAACATTGGCCCCATGAGCAAAATAAACATTGTTCATGTTTGCTGAACAGAAAAAGCAGCAGTGTACTCATTCCAAACTATTATTGCTTTCCTGAGATTCAGAGAGTATCTTTTAGTTAAACTAAAGACTTGACAGTCCAAGTCAAATCCATTTTTACTGAGATCTGGTCCTACAGGAAAACAATGGCTCTCAATTCAACTCATGCACTGTAAATTTCAGTGAAGTTGCATTTTACTACAAACTGCCTGGGAATTTCCCCAAGCCAACAGTCTTAAAGAAATCAATGATAAAATATAGGAGTGTTATTGACACCTATAATCGAGAGAATCCAATTCATATGCTAGATAACAGAAATGCACTGATGGAACATGACATTATCTGTAGACTTTTTAGCAGAGATTGAACTAGAAATCCCACAACAATTAGATGCTGGAGGTCAAAAAAAAAATACAAAGTTGCTAGAGGAAGATAAGAATTCCTGAGGTTCCACAAGGCACTGACAAGGAACATCAACGCAGACAACACTTGCTAGGAAGTAGGCCTGCATCTTCCCAAAAAGTGTCTTCTCTGGTATCTGTCTTTCTGGGAATGAACAAGACTGCATGTTTGCCAGATCCACCCAAAAAGGGGGATGGGACTGGGTTACAGGACTTGTCACTGACAGAAGCATCAATAGACAATCAGAACACCAACACTTAACACCTTCCTAGCATTCTATATTTCTAGAGACCAACACATGTACAACAGTAGACATTAAGTCAGAAGTGACCTGCCAGCAAGGTACATTGTGGCATCATCTAAAAGCATTTAGATGTTAAAACCATTTATGAGAAAGTACTGGCAAGGATGAAAAACTGAACCTCTCCTAAAGTCAGGCTTTAAGAGTTTTTCTCAAGTCCTAAGACAGAACACTGCAGAAACATGTTCAGTTCAGCAGTTAAAGCTGCAATAACAATTATAAAGGATCTCTTTGAGATTTCAGCCAAAATGATCATCAGCATAACACTGAGTTAGTTGATGGAGGTCCAAATTCACGTAAAATTAAATGGCCACAAGGCAAAGATTAACAAAGAAAAGCATCCCAAGATCCACAGGGCTCACAGCCCAAAGCAAATAAGTTATTAGTCCAAATCATAATTCAAGTTTCTGCAGTTCCATTACATCACTGGTAACTTTAGTGCTGGGTATAATGACCCGAGTCTCGTGTCTCATACACCCAGAGCTTGTCATACAGCAAAAAGCCTCAGAAGAGCTCCATTTGCCCTGAAAAAAAACCCTGAGACACTCATCTAATTCTGTTTTAATATTATCATCTACAGCAGTCAGGCTGTGACTCTGCTCAAAGCAGATTGCTTACCTCCTGACTGAGTGACCTAAGCAACAGATCACTGAGTCCTGGCCTTTCTGAGGACAAGGATCTGCGTCTCTCGTAACCAGGGCTTCATCTGCCAAAAATCAGTGTCCAGTGCCCAGTGCCCCAATGGAACTGATACAGCACATCAATTTTCTCCCCCAGAGTCACCAGAAAAATCATTCTGGTGTGGTTTGCCAAAACAACTCCCAGATTCAACACGTGTGTCAAGATGACTTGTGTACATAGAGTGAATCTAGACTAGATGCTGTGCTTTCGAACTTGACCAGCACCCTTCCAGCTTAGTAGAAACACTGGCTGTCAAGAACTCTATCCAATTTGCCAACATTGAGTGCTGGAGATACTCAGCTCCTTCTGACTTTCACATGGGTGTACAGTTTTCTCCCTACCTGAGAGCTTGCTACTTCCCCATTCATCATGTGATTAAATTTCATAATTATTTCAGACTATTTCCTTAAAAAACGAAAAAGAGGCAGGAAAAAATCTAACTGATCATCCTCTCTGATTTTTAAGGACCACTGATTTGCTGTGACTCATACTATTTCACAACACAGAAAATAAACACATCTACAGATGCAGATTCACATCAGCTAAATTTCTACGCTGTATAAAGCAGAAAGTTTCCCACTGCCATAACAATAATATAGCATCTTTTAAGCAGAACACTTAGCAAGACTGGGTCCTACAGCTTCTAAGACAGAAGCTGCCAAGTACTCAGCAGCAAAAAATTTAGAAATTTTAAGTCTCCATGAAAATTTAAGGCATCTCTAATCAGGTATGTATTTGATCAAATGCAGACTTAAATTCTATAAACAAAGAACATTTCACAGAAATTACTTCATAAGGCAAAATGTTCTGGAATAACACTTGACATTCAAGGCTGCTAATAAACTGCCTTTGACAGGGTTAACAAATTACTAACACGTTTTGAGGTGCCATTTATAACATTTGCTCCTACCAAATTTGCTCTCTTGTTTCTGCTGCTTATTTTTTTCACTTCGTACAATAAAAATCAGCGGAAAAGTTTCATTTTTGCTTTTAGTTGGTTTCACTTTCTAAGTTGCCTGGAAGCAACGAAAAGTTTCTGTTTAGGTTGGGCGATACTCGGGGAGGGGGGAATCGGGAGTAAATCTGGCTGAAAGAATAATGCTTCTGCTAGGAGTCGGCAAGATGATTACCGTGTTTTTGGGAAGATTGTTTTACCTACACAGAGAAGCGCAATCCCTTCAGCTGGGCGTTACGAGGGAACCTTTACGGCTTAGGCGGAGAGTAACAGCAATAACAACAACAATAAGAAAGAGGTGTTGGAACACCACCACTGCCTTCTCCTCCCCTCCCGTCACAGCCGGCTCAGCTGTTCTGGTCGCGCTCCGCATCTGCTTCTTTCTCCGGCTCAACCACCGCCTCCTCCCGCGGCCGCCGCGCCGCAGCCCGGCGCTGACAGCGGGCGGATCCCCGCGCCTCGGCCGGCAGAGGCACCTCCGAGCGACGGAGGGGAGGGAGACAGAAAGTTTCTTTCGCGGGGCTCTGTCGGAGGCGCCAGCTCCCGGTCCTCCCCGGCGGGGAGCGCCGCTCCTCAGGCACCGGGCGCAGGCAGCGGCGCTGCCCCCGTCCCCTCGCACCCCTCTCGCCGCCCCGCAGAGGGGAAGGCGGCGGCTCGCCATCAGCGCCTACTCACCGCCATGGCCCCGCGGCGCTCCCGGCTAACGGTCCGCGCTCCGCCGCCAGCGGGCAGCGGCGCCGAGGCGGGGAGCGCCGGGGGGAGTTCCCGATGGCGCAGCTCGGGCAGGGGCGGTGCTTCCCCCACCCCTTTGCCCGCCCACTCGAGGTACCTGCGCTCCGGCCGCCGCCGTTCCACCGCCTCTTCCTGCCCTCCCCGCACCTGTCAC
>WEKY01028442.1:37842-92441 GCA_013390045.1 Picathartes gymnocephalus | reverse complement strand
GGAGCACTCCCGTGTGGGAGGGCGGGGGCGTCGGCCGGAGGGGGCGGTGCCAGAGTGGGGGCGTGGCTCCCACACGCTGAGGGCGTGGTCTGTGGGAGGGCGTGGCCGGCGGGGGGGCGGGAAGGGGTCAGTGGGGTCAGTGCGGACAGTGGGGACCGGGCTCAGTAGTACCGGGGCCTTGACCTTAGCCCTGTTCTGGGGTCTGGGGTCAGGGCTTACTTGTGTAAGCCCTTCTTAGAAATAACAAAAACATCTCTACATCATCAGCCCTGTGCTCCACACAAACCCAAAACATGGGTGAAGCCACTGTGAAGAAACTTAACTCTACCCCAGCCACACCCAGCACATATTCCACTCCTTATTACATACTATTTATACCATGCCCAGGCCCCACACTATTCAATACAACTTCACTAACCACCACCTTTCTTCCCATATTTGGATATAATACACAGATGTTATTCCATTAGTTGGTGGACCACCCTTGCAAAATGTCCATAAAATGTACTTTGAGTTCATGTAGTCCATGACTTTGGGATCTATCAGTTATGGGAGTCTCTTGGGATGGGAGAGATGTGTTGTGTGGAGATACTGGGTACCAAAGCCACCTCACTGATGTATTTTTGCTGCTCTTTGTAAGGCTTCTTCTCCATTGTTTTGGGTGGTTTCTGCAGTGGTAATTCCCAGGACATGCAACTCAAATCATGGGGGTGGACTTGCCCAGGCTGGGCTCTTGCTGGGTGGAGTGAAGGGTAGGAAGTGCTGCCTCTTTCCTATACAGCTGTTACCACAGTGAAAGTCAAAGGGGGGAGGCTGAGCAGAGCAGGACAGTGGGCACCTGATGTGTCCCCTGCCTGCTGCCCAAGGACGTAGTGTCCAACATCTGAGAGGAAAGGGGAAGGAACATGCTTTTCCAGGCACTTGTGCAGGGAGGAACTATCTTCCCTCAACACCTGCAATGTTCAGCTGGTGTCCTGAATACTAATTTGTAATTATCCTCCGCTTAATATTTGTCCTTTCGGCCATTATGGATCAAAATTATTTTACTACAGTGTTTGGTTTAATGACCTTCTGCAGCAGTGGACCAAACAGCATGAGATGTTTTATAAAGTGGTTTTGTTAATTTGCCTTAAAGCTCTCTTATTAGCTTACTAACTTCCTATTTCTCTTGCCTTTCAGCAGTGCTCATATAATTTGTATAGCTCCACAGCAAGCAGAAGGTAGCTCCTATCAACAAAGGATGCACCAACCAATGTTCGGTCATCTCCTGGTTTCTCACTATAGGCCCCCTTTCCCAAATGCAGAATTTTACTGGCGAATAGCATACTAGAGTGTGATATCTCAGATCTCAGAAACTAGAGAGACTTGGGACTGATCAATATTTGGATGAACTACCTTGTTAGATACTGCGGAAAATGCTGCTGGTGATTCATTCAGTGGCATTGTTCTGTCTATGAGTCAGGGCTGAACAAATGCCACTGCACAGCATTAGTGGGTCGTACCATTCAGGGGCATAAACTGGAGGTTTCTGCCAGTTGTAGCTGTTGGAAGCTCTCTGATTTTCCTACCTTATTCCAGTTTCAGTATGGCTTTCCAGAACTGGCCAGCAGTTGTGGTGGAATACAGCAAAGGGTTTCCACAGTTCCTGTTGTCGAGCACCACTCGCTGGTGGCAGTGAGGCCAAGAACAGCAGTGGCAGCAGTGGCCAAGGACACCACTGTAGGCAGCCACAGATCCTGGCTTTGTGTCAGACTGTACAGTGTTGAACTGATGATGCAGCACCGATTGTACGTGCCCCACTCCTGAGAGCCCTGGGAGGGAGTGTCCTTCATTCCTCCTCCTCCTGGCTTCCCAGGGGGGCTTCCCCTGCTCTTCCCTTGCAGATGAAATCAAGAAATCTCTGTGGTGTTTTGGGTGTGTGGGTGCAGACACAGAGCTGGGACAGGGGATAGATGAGAGTGTTTAGGGCTCTTCTCTCCATCCAAATGCTGGTCCTGGTGGTCTGTAAATTTGCTCTGCATGGCACAGTCCTTCACCAGCTTCCTTCCTTTTTAGCTGATGGATGTATAAATAAGTGTATATGAAATTCCATTTTCTGCTGGAAATACAGTTAAAGTCACCTAGAAATCATTCTGAATAATATTAAGAGTGTGTGGAAGGCACTGGGGAACCAATATAAGGACCTCTTTGTCTCTCTTTAGGGGCTTGTGAATAAATGGGTTTTTCTAAACCAAAACTAAACTAGATTGGAATTATTTACAAGTCTAAGTTACCTATTTGGTTCTTAGGTACTTCTAGATGATTGACCAAATGCTCTTGCCTTCATCCACTGCAGAACTTCCCAGAAGGACTTATTCAAGACAGAATTTCTTTACGGTAATGTACCAGATACACATCCAAGTGCTAATGACGAACATTTATTAAATTGCTATTATAGCTAAATCCAGCAGAGGAGAGGTGGGGAGAAAAACACAAAAATGTATTACAGAGTACCCCTTTAAGATACAGTTGTTGCTGTATAGTAATGCCCTCCTTCTTTGGCTCTCATTTTTTCAGTCAAACCAAGTTACTGTCTCTAGACAACTATGAAGAATTGGCATTAAAACTGTCATTATTTCAGGTTGGCATTGAGTTGCATTTGTCCTGCAAAATATGTAGCAATCTGGTGCTGGGACCAGAACTGAGCAACTCATGCTAATTTTAAAACCTACATCACTTGATCCAATCCTCTGATTCTCTCCATCCTTGCAAGATGCCCCATCCCTGGAAACATTTAAGGCTAGGTTGGATGGAGCTCCAACAAGCCTGATCTAATTGAAGATGTCCCTGCTCATTGCCGGGGAGTGGACTAGAACCTTAAAGATCCCTTCAAAACCAAACTATTCTATGAAGCATTCAATAGTTAAAAGGGGAAAACCTCAAGTTCCAAAGTTAAAATAATGTGGCTTAAGTTGGAAAGTTCAGCAAGTTTCTCACACACAGCATGCGCCTCCATAGCAAATTATTCATTTTCACACTTCAGCTGAATTTGTAATCACCTGTGGCACTTCTGCCAGGAGGGAGAATGGTGGCCTCTCTCAGTAGTGGCAGCTCTACTGCTGTCACAGCTTCCTGAGCCTGTAAGGGCAGTAGTAGCCAGATGTAGACCAGCAGACTTGCAGTCAAATTTAGTGTCTTTGCAAAGAGGTTTGTCATATAAACTTCATTTGAAAACAGTAGTGAGAACATTTGCCATGGTCTCACAGGCCACAGGGAGAGCAGTTTGGATGAACTGTGGACTATGAAAGCCGTGAGTTCAGTAGCACTGCTGCCTTCTACTAGACAAGTAGCGTCAGTGTAATACACAACAATTAAAGAAATACAGCCAGTGGTTATTTTCTAAAACAAGTAACTAATGTGTGAATATAACTCCCTTAAAGTAAACTTGCTATAGATGATAGCAAGGTGAATGAGGTTTAATTTTGATGTGTTGGCAAAAAAATTGCAGAAAATTTTATTATCACAAAATTGAGTTACTGATTCATACTGTGTCTTCACCTGAGCTGCATAACTCTTTTATTTGTCTGGATTGCTTTCAAAGAGGCTGCCAATCAGTAAAAACTATTTGCTGGTTTCTATTTGTATGAAAGGTTTTGAACTGTAAAAATCCAACTTTAATATCAGAATATTTTATCAAAATAAAAGTTTGCTGACAGCAGTTTAATAGTAGGCATGACTCACTTTGGTGGTAAAATATGTGTTTGTTGGGAAAAGAGAATCTGAGATTTAAATGATGCGATCAGCTGTGTTTTTACACAATTTGGTGAATTAGTAGAATTCAAAACACATTGAGCATTGGCATACAATAAAATGTTTATCAAGTCTATAACTGTTTTTTGACACTTGTTATAGAATAAGTATTGTATGATGTATTTTACCATGCTTTTCTCAAAATGTTGATGGACATAATTGCACAACTCATTGTCTTCTTTACCTGCTTTTCAGGACATGGATGATGAACTAAATAATTCTATGACAGGATTGAACCAGCTGAAACTTTAGAATGATGGTACCAAAAAGAAAGGGAGGATTAAATGGATAAAAATACTAATTCCATCAGAGGAAACAAAATTCAACCATTCAGCTCCACATTACAGAAGTAACTCCAACACAGAATTGGGAATTTGAGGCAAGTTGCAGTTTCTTAAATTCAGAGGTTAGCTGGAATCTGCCATTTCCCTCCTACTGATTAATTCCATTTTCTGGAATAAATTCCCTTGATTTAAATGGGATTACTTTTACAACTGATGTTGAATAACAAGAACAGGTAAGGAAATGTGCACTTAAGATATTCAAGCACTAAACCAAACCAAACTCTTTACGAAAAATTAATGAGTCAAAAATTTTTAATCTTAATGCCATGATTTAGACTTCAAAAACATTCACAGTAGCACATATGAGAGAGTAACCTTATTGTGTGGCATTTGTTTTTCTGATATGTTCATTCGCCAACAGGAAAAGCAAAATACATGCATGCAAAGATGAAATACATGATTTAGAACTCAATTTATCTTTATTAAAATGGAAAAAAATATATGGTGTAAACTTACTTGTTATAATGTTACTTTTCAAACTCAAGTCAAAAAACTGAAATGCAAACAGTGAAAAGTGCCTTACAGTTACGTTCACCTTGGCATTCTTGCAACTGATCATTTTGTACCTTGGACATCTTTGTTGAAATCATCCACTTAGTTGAACTGTGGTTTTCCCACTATGAATTAAAGCTATGTTATCATATTATTTTTTGCCTGGAAATGATATTTAAAACAGTGGTTGTAGAGACCAACAAAGGAATCTTTATTGTCCTCGTCACTTTTAGAAAACACTGATGTTTGTTTTGGCTTTATGAATGGAGATATTTCTGCATCGTCTTTAATGATCTCCTAGTTAACAGTTAGCTTGTGATAAATACACTGGTTGTAATCAAATTGTTTACCAGAAGCATACTTTGAGTTTGTGCTTCTGCTTGGTGTTGGTTGGAAATAATCTTGTAGCTTTCCTTTTCAAACTGTGGTGAAAATTTCGACATTAAAAGCTCTGATGTATGGAAACAGAAAGACTTAGAAAATTCGGGTGCAGAATTTAAGTGGATAGGTTACTGAAATACATTTATTTATGACCTTTTTCCTTCTTGAATATTCAAGAATTTCTTACCCAAGTTTAGATTTTTCCAGGAGATTTGCTTTTGGGATAAATAATAGCTTTCATCTGGTGGACCACTGAGAGTCAAATGTGAATTTCTTTCTTTTGGTGAAGAGCTGTATCTGGCAGAGTTTAGGAGGGACTGATTGTGCTTAGGACTTTTTAGTTGAGAGGAGAGGAAGTTACCTGTCCTCTTTGAGCTGCTATGCTCCTATATTGAGGAATTCTAAATAGAAGCACAAGATTTCCATTATCTCATCCCGAAATGCTGGATTTGGGAGCTGTGCTGTGACTTTTTTTCTTTTTTTTCTCAGCCCTTAGAAATACCAGACTCACGTTGTGCTTGAAAACAAAGAATTTGAAGAAAGTTTTCATCAACGTCTTTACATAAGGGTGTATTTCAAGCTTGTTCAATACAAGATCTTTCAGTGAAAGTCCTTGTCTGGCAAGATAACAGCCTGAGTTCAGTGTGCTCAGGGAATACTAATTAGTCTCTTCATTCACATTTTCCTGGTTTGGTTTTGTGTTTGGTTGGTTTTTCCCCAAGAAGTCTGAATATTTAGTGTGTTGCTAACATTCTTTGTGGTTTTCCAGAGGAATTTAACTGCTTCATGGTGGCTTGGAGGTTCCTCTCATATTTATTTCAAGTATTTTTCTTCCAAATGAAGGGTCTAGATGATGTGAAAGCATAATCTGTGTGTTTAGACAAATGCTGTTCACACCTAAAAACTCCATTATAGTGGAAATCAAGTATACTTCAATAGCTTCAGAATAATGAAGCCATTGAAAAATCTTCAAACCAGGATGAGCACAAAGAACAGTCTTGTCTTCTGAAGTTCTGTGCAGTAAAAAGCTCAAGTTGTGGTTGATGAGGTATCTCAAAGATGTTAGCAGTGTCAAGCAACTGGCAATTGGTTCCTGTGACAGGAAATAGCTAAGGCAGCTCAGTGCTACAAGCAGTAGAAACTGCCTGTATTGTTATAGGAACTGGAGTTTCCTCCTTTTTAATCATCATGTGTTTTAAGAGAATTTGTTTTAGCCCCCAGAAAAGACATGTCTTGCTTTTATGTGGTCTTTGTTCATTTGGTAAGAATGGTACTGGCTAATGTACACACAACTTCTCAGCACACTGAAATATTTAGCTGGTCTCTTGGGTAAAGCATTGGCTGCAGAAGAGTTTGCACCATGGCAGGATGAAAAAGGGGAATAACCTTTCCATGAAGGGCTACTAAAAAGAGACACCACCCCTGGCTTAGGAGTCTTTGAGATACAAGTTTCTAAAGGATGGGAAAAGATTGGTAAGTATGTCTGTGCAGCTGCCCGTTGCATTGCTGTTGGCCATTGCTGGAGACAGGGCTGCAGCCAGGCTTTTACAAAGAACTGCTTTTTGGTCTGCTCTACTACGCCTTTTCATCTACATCTGCTTTAGTAATTTTTCATGTGCAAAATGATTGTAACAAAAAGTAGGCTATCAAGAAATTAAATTACATTTTGTTCATCTGTGAAGAAAAACTACCCCTTGAAATGCAAGACCCCAGCCGAAGTTTTGTCCAGCTCTGTATGTTGGTATAGCTGGTGATGAACATTACTGTATGTGAGGCATGAGCAGAAGATATAACTACCTGCTATGGTCTTAGATTCTAGCCAGGAAAAATTGCTTAACAACGTGCAATCCTTCTGTTTACCTTGAAGAATCTCTTTGGTTATAGCTGATTTTGTTTTAATGCTGCAAAGTATTTTATTCTGCTTTAATTTTCACCCTAGCAGCCTGTAATCTTTACATGCACTTCAAGCTGAGACAGTACGTAGTTAAACCTTGTCTGTGTCTGATTTGGAAGACTACTGCAGACACTCTGTGCAAACTAAAAGACTCCACTGAGTCTCCACTGTAGAAGCGAGCAGCTTCTGTTTATTTTTGCATGTTCTTACAAATAGACAACTGACAAGTGGTTCCCAATGAAGTATTAAGAATAATAATAAACAAAAAGGAATATAAACAAGCAGTCTGAGCTTCTAGTTGATATTTTTCCACTTCAGTGTTTTTGCATCCAAGCAATAGATACATTCAGTGATGGTAGCTTAAGCAGATTTCTTGTATGCTAACTTTCCCAATGATAGCGGCCCTAGAATTTTTGGACCAGTCTTTGGAAACAAGGGTCACACAGCTTGAAATTTCGCTGATGGTGTAAAAAAGAGCAAACTATATTTCTTCTTCATTGTCTTTGATCTTGTAGGAATCACTCCTCATTTATTCCAGGGTAGATGAGCACTACTCCAAAGGCCCTGGCAAGTGAGAAGAGTCCAGGGATACTGTCTAGATAGTCAGCATGACCCTCTTGCCTCACGGGACAACTCTTAAGCTCTGTGTTATGCTGGGAAGTTACAGCACTGTCTAACCCTCTATTGTGCAAAAAATACCTGTCCGTATTTGCAGATCAGATTCTCTCTTGGAAAGATGAAATCCAGGATATACTCAAGTTCTCTGTGGGCAAAGCTGTGATTTTAAACTTTTGTCTGAGAAAGAGGCATCAAGTCTGTGAGAAACAGCAGCCGTCTTGTACATATTTTCTTCACAAATATTTTCTTTCTGTTGTAAGTACTTCAGTATTCAGACCATTTATTAAAATATAGACAAGAGAATTTCAAAAATATAGGAGCTTCATCATTATTATAATGTCTCTTAATTAACTCTCCCCCTCTCCTTCGTCTTTCATCAGCTTTTGAATTTAGGTGTAAGTCTGTTCTTCATAGCAGTAACTGAAGTGAATGGAGCATAAATGTCACATTTCAAAAGAAAAAAGTTTGCTTCAGACCTTTTTCCATGTAGTGTTTTGGGGTTTCCTGTTAGCTGAGGACATTCAAGCATGGTCTTTACACAGTAACATTTATTCTGGAGTGAGCAATTTGTTTCATGCAAAATTTGAGATGTCTGGGGAAATGTTAATTTTGGGTTTCCTGGTAAAAGGCATGCAAATTATTTGATTTTTCCCCATTTTAGATTCTAGTCACAGTGTGGCCTGTCATTGAAGCCTTGGTTAACTCTTTCTCCTCTTTTAATCCAGGCTGCTGGATTCACTCTTAGATCAGTCACAGATCCTTTCAATTTGGTATAATTTTTCATACCTTTGATTTAGACACTAGTCTTCTATTTTATTTTCAGTGTGGTGCAGCCCACATTTTTTTTTCTTTTCCATGTTTTTGACTTCCCTCTGACTTCAGGTGAAAATGAGTAGAGAACGAGTCTGCCCAAATTGTCCGGTGTCAGGCATAAAAGTCTCTTACAATCTTCCTTTCCACTGGCACTTACTGATGGAAGATATGGAGTCATGCAATGCATAGATCTTTTTTCATTGCCTTCTGTGTATATCTGTAGGGATTCAGCTCCTCTGGCACTTTCACTAGTTTAACTCCTCAACTTAAGATTATTCTCCTTAATTTATTTCTGCTGCTAGCATAATGGCATGTTCATTAAACACTACAACCCAAGAAAGAATTCTCTTTATCTGGTGACACAGTTTCAACAGTTTTTGCCTAACAGAACTTGCACTTTTACAGAGCTCCTCCTCTGGACATTTTTGTGTGTCTGGACACAGAGCTCCCTGAAAGGTATGACTGACTGCTACAATGAGAACAGTTTGGCTGCAAGATAAGGAAATTGTCTCAGCACACAGGATAAGATTATTTTGCCTATCTAAAGTTCTGTTCCAATCGTTTAGGGCATATTTATATTTTCAGTGATGGCATCTTATTTCTTCAAGGATTTTTATGAGAAGCAGTAAGACTCCTCTAGTCTTACAGCCTCCTACAATTCATAGGATGTTTGAGATTTTAGGTCTTGTACTCAGGGCTGCGAGCCTCACTAAAGTAATTTTCTTTCAGTGGAGGAAGAATTTCCATATTCCTGATATAGAATTTTGATGTGCGTAGCTGAAGAATTTATGTTTATTCTAGTATTAGCTGCTTTAACATTTCATACTGTGGGGGCATTAGATGCAAGGTATGTCAAAAAGATGTGGGACTATTTGGGAAATGCTAATGTGGACCATGTTAAGACACTACTTTTTTGCAGAATTTGTCAGTGTCTTTCTTGGAATAGATTTATGCATACCGTAAGAGTAAGCCCTGAATATCTGCAAGACTAAACTTGTGGGCTGTTAGGCAGATAACCTGTCATACAGTCTTGCACACATCTCTTGGACCACTTTTTCACTTTTCCAGGAAATTTTTGTTGCCTGTAGACAGTCTGCCAAGGAATCTCATATTAGTGGAAAAGTGAGACTATGTCCAGCTGCATTTTACAAAAACTTGTTGGAAAGTGGTATATCTGGAGTCACTGTGTTGAAGTCAGATCCTCTCTGAAATAAGAATACAGCAGGAAAAGGTTTAGAGGAAGGAACAAAAATAGGCCCCTGTGTGAGGCAGAGACAGAAAGGTCAGGCTATTAGATGCTGTGAAGGAACAAACAAGGGATGATACAGTAGGTATAAGCAAAATTTTCCTTAGGTTCTGCAAAAGAATGAGCTCAAGGATGTTCCTGGTGAGGTTAAAATGGCAATACCCCTCAAACTGATGAAATGCATCTCTCCAAAAAGCACACAGACCTTCAGAGCTCATTACTCAAGCATGTGTTTTAGCAGGAGTTGAATAAGAATTTCTGCTGCTGCCTTAAATAGAAAATAGCGTGCAAAAAGTTATAAAACTTCATGTTCCAGGATCAAAGTCAGACACTTTCTATTTAGGGTCAGGAAGGTACTTCCTCTGGAGGTACACTAATAAGAATTGTCCATTACACAACTTTTCAGCTTCCTATCTCAATCCAAATGTCATCAGTGACAGTGTTTCTTTAGATGAACCCCCATTTGGCAACTGCTAGTCTGCTCTCTTGTAAATTTAAATACCCTTCTCAAATGTCTCAGACCCTAGTGCACTAAAACTCTTATTTTCATTTTTTCATACACAAGAATAAGAAATAATAGGAAATAGTTTCCCTGCTGATCTGAATACATACCTACTAATTAGGATAATGTGTGTAGAGATAGTTTTCTGATAGTTTCTTTTCCCTAAAATTGTGTAGGCTAAATTCCATCCACTCTGGTTAACAAAAGTTAGATTGAAGCAGTGGTCCCTAGTTTAGTACCCGTATATTTGTACATGTGAGAGCAATAAAGCACTCCTACATTTTTTGCTCTGGTACTTAACATGAGGGAGGAAACTACCTGTTAAAGGCATTACTGACTCACCTTAGTGTCTATCCTGACTTGAGGAGATAGAAAGTGGATGGGACATTGTCAGCATGGATGGCAGCAGGGTAATGGGTCATTGAGCAGTCCTCAGTGCAGAAAGCAGAAAAATGTGATTAATCCTTGGAGTATGAGAAAATCTGCTGTCATTTTCCACAAAATAACCTCAATCAACTGAAAATTGTTTCGGCCAGTTTTTTAAGTCGTAAAATATTAAGTCAGCACCGTCTTTCAGAGACATTGATTTCTGATCTACGTTGAAAGGTAAATATGAAAGCTGTGTTTGGCACCTTCCCTGGAATACTTGTAAAGAAAAATCTTGTTCACAAAGTAAGCATCCTCTTTTCCTTGATCCTCTACACCAGATGACCTCTATGATCTCTCCGTGATCTCTCCATCACTATATTGGCAATGGCACACATATTTTGGGCTGTATGCCAAAGCTTGAGTCATGAAAGTTGAGGTGTGTAGAAAAAAGGTTTGGTACACCAATAAAACTGTATCTCTGAGTGGTAAAACTATATATCTCTTATTTTATTAGCTAGGTTAATTACAGGGTTGTAGCTATCACCCTGCAGTTAAATCACAGGAGTATTTGTTATTTTTCACTCTTTTACTTAAATTGATCTCTCATAAGAGAACTTATTTTGCACACAGAAAACTAAAACGAGGTTTACCAAACCATTCTGTTACTCGAAGAAGTAGCATTTCTTCAAAAATACAGATATATTCCTACAGGTTTATGCAGTCAATAACCCAAAATGTCTACTACACCACAGCAATCACAGACATAATCCTTCCCACAGAGGATCTTTCTTATGTTTGAAAAACACAAATTTTGAAATCAAAGGATCTGGTTCTTGTTTACATGGCTGTGCCAAGAGGCCTTATAGTGGTTGCAGAGGACCCTGCACAGACCTCCTGATCTTGAGTGCTGAAGCATGAGACCCTCACAGTGTATGACCTGTCTCTGGCCTGGGTGCAGCAGGGCCCTGTGATGCTTTCCTGGCAGTGTGCTGTGCAGCCCACTCCTGGTCTTTGGACCCTTTGATGGAGCATTTCAGCTAGTTTCTCCTGGCAGTACCATGTGGATTTCTTTGCAGTCTTAATATGGTCTCACCTCCATATTACTATCTTATTGAATTTTTTTTTTCAGGATCTGGCTATATAATGATTTCATATGTGTAGGTGCATTTGTTTTACTTCATCATCCAAAATGCTGAATAAAGTTACCTTTTACCACACTCAGAGAAGTGTGCTTACCTGGTTTGTATGCACTGGGGTTGTACATATTTTGAAGCAGTGTCTCTTCAGTGTGGAGTACAACATCTCCAAAAAGTGTTGAGCAAGGTCTTTACTGTAACAGCAAATTTCATCCCCTGTTAGGAATGTTCAATATTCCAGCAATAACCTATGAGCCGGGATGCTTCTTATTTGCAGCCCCCTGGAGCAGGAGTTTTCATCCTTTACCTCTGATATCTACTTAGGGCTACTTCAGATTAGTAAGTTTCATTTATCAGGTGTTCCTTATAGATATATATATGTATATATATATACACACCAGAATTAATGGGCTAAATTACTTAATCTGGATTTTACCTTAATTTCTGTTTATATGGTGATGATTTCCATCTTCACTCTATGATTGTTCAGCTGTAATATTTCTTTCACTTTAAAGCCAATTTATTAAAGTAATTTGCCATGGAATGTTTTGAAACATATTATTCATGAGTGCATACTGTCACTGTCAGACAATATTCTGAGATGATGTAATACACCTGTACATAGCATTTCTATATTTTCCTATGCTTTGTTGTTCCTTTTTCTATCCTTTTCATTTTAAAAAAATACAAAGTACAATAATTATTTAATTTTGTGCTAGAATTCTGTAAGAAGACACATAAAAGATCTGCTCCATTTTTGAAGTTTTTGGATTAATTCCTATAGTGCAAAAGATCTAGGTAAATTCTGATCAATTCAATTGAGTGTATAAGCCAACTCCATGCTTCTTAATGTTTGTTATATGTGGATTTGTCATTTCAAAGTGGTTTTGAGACTATTTTCATTGTTAGGAAGAGAAATGACTTTTTTTAGAATTCTTCAATGGCTGAGTTCACAGTTGGCATGACATATGAGACTCATTTCCTCCTTTGTTACTATTTAAAATGTATACTTATCCTCCCACTCTTCCTGAAAAAGTTCTGTTTCTTGTAGATTCTCTGCCCAAAAACCTCTATAAAAGCTAACTTAGCTCCTTAATCTGACAGACAATGTGCAGTCCCTTTGAATAATGAATAGGAACAGTTGATGCCTGTGAAGGTCGTGTCTCCACGGACATTTCGTAGGGGTTCCTGTGGCAGTGCTCTGAATGTTCTGTGCATCAGCCAGGCACTCTAAGTTTCCTTATGGTCATGGAGAGGAATGGGTACTTCTTGGGTGCATTTCATCTGCACTGAAAGCAGAAATGTTAAAGATGTGGATGGCTTGCTCTCTCTGCCTGTGAGTTTCTCTCATTCCCTGGTCCTGAACTCAATCCCTGCCTGGTTCCAAGCGTAGCTCAAAGCTTCTCAGAGCTGCAGTGCCTACCTACAACTTTGGTGCAGCTTGCAGAAGTGACTGGGGTGCCATGCCCAGACATCCTACTTGGTGGGAATAGGTATTATTCACTTTATGGGGCTGCATTTCCTGGGTTCATGGATTCCTCCTTCACCCCAGGCTTTGCACCATGGGTGTTCCCAACTGTAGAGTTCATTCTGCACTCAGAATATTTCTAAACTATGCTGGATTACAGTGGTTGGAAGTAAAGTGTTTTTCATACCAGCTGCCTTTTGTGTTTTTATGTCAGTGCTATTGTGTGGTCTTCTGGACTTTTGAGATTTCCATATGTAAAAACTCTTACCCTGGGCTTAGTCATTCTTACAAAACTGCAAGCAGACACAGTGTATGAAGAATAAGAATACTGATTTGCAGAGTGCTATTTAATGAAAACTTGCCAAGGGTATCTTCTTCTAGAGATTTAGTGAAATCTCTAAAGTTGTTTGTGATGACCCTATAACTAAAAGAAAAGTGTTCTCTCCTCTTGTGGTCACTGATGTATTGATATCTTCAGTTGCAGCAAATTAAGTTGCATCTGAAATTTTGTTTCCTTCATCATATTTGCTGGAACAGCCACACAGAGTGTTTTAATGTGTTTTCTTAGCTTTCATTGAGTTTCTTTGATTTCTATTACCTGAGGTTTGTAAAATCATTCTGATTTTTTTGCTTGTTTTTCTTTGAATTCCAACCTGAATTCCACAATATTTTATCATTCTTACTTCACATGTAAGTCATTGTTTTCTCCAATTGTCCTTTAAGGAAAGCATCAGGAAAATAATGCTCAACCTTTGTAGAAAGCTGTCTCCTAAATGGAGAACTATTTTCAGTCTTGCAGGCAAAATAGCTACTCTCCAGTTCCTGTAGAGCAAATGTAGTTATACTTTTTTTCTATTTTTTTTTGTTTGTTTGTTTGTTTTGTCTGACAGAATCATAGGTGAAATAGTGGATTTGGTTCCCAAGAATTTTTAAATGTCAGTGATTTTTTGTCCTCCTTCATAGTTTTATGAAGGAAAATTTCTCCCAGGGGGGGAAAAAGGAAAAAAAAAGCCAAAATTTTGATGCTTCATCTGTGTTTTTTCAAGCAATGCTTCTGCTCATAGTCTCCCATATTGATTTTATAGTCCAGACTTTGTCTGTGATAAATCTACTTGATAGAGTTATTTTGCTAAAATATAGCAATTAACAGGCAAATGATGTTCTTACGATTTAGCAGTTGGTTACTCAAGTACAGTTGTCCACTAGCTAAGTCATACATGATTTTAATATAACCTCTGTTTTTCGCTAATTTGTCTTTTCTTTGTTCTATTTGAATGCTTAATTAAAAGCAATCAATTTTGGGTATAAATGGGACATAAGTTATGAGGAATGCATGAGTCCCAGCTAAGCTTTGCTGCACCAGGTCGACAGCACAGAATATGGTCAAGGCTTTCCAGCGATTCTCTTACAGCACAGAGAAAGGTTTGGGGATTTTTCAGAATTTGTGCTTTGCTGGTCTGCAAGAGAGCTGCTAAAGGCACAAGTGGAAGCATCAGCACTGACAACAGTTTGGATCTGAACTGTAAAATAGTATTTCCTCTTTAAAATAATTTTTCGGCGCTGGTGGTTTAGAGCAGACAGGTAGTCAGGTTATTGGTGTTGAAGGGACTTCAGAAAACAGACTGGGAGCAGGGCCAAGAAAGGTACAAAACCTGAGTGGGGACATCTGAACAAGAGCTTCATCTTCCTACACAAGTAATGGATGATAATATGCCCAAGTATTAGTGCCCACTCTGAGTTGTCTGTGGGAGTAACTTTCCCCTTTCCACTGACTGCCAAGGGACATAGGAATGGTGGTTTTCTAATTTAGGCACCTAAGTCAGGTACCAACAATTGGTAAGACAGGAATGGTGCCATAGTAATGAGTTTGTCGTTACGAATTTTCCTGTGAGATGTGCTGGCCAGTAAATACTTGCTGACGGTGGTGTTGATGAGGACTCATCAAGTTTAGAGCACGAAATTGGAGCTGATACCTTGGTACTACCAAACTCTGCCATATTGAATCTCTTGTATTTGGTATTTCAGCCACTGCTATGCAATGCAGCAAGATATACATTCATCCTGTCCTACCCTTCCTGCTTGGCGCTCTCTGTGAGCACTTAGGAATATGTAGAGAAAAGAGGCTCAGATCCACAATTTCTGTTTACCCCACTTGCACAGAAGGAATTCAATTATCTCCATTATTGCCGGGAAACACAGAGGTGAACGGAAGATGTTACTAAGAAATGAATGTGGAAAGCTATTTGTCGTTTTCATGGCCAAATGTGCATGATAGTGATACTCTCTTAATTGAAAACTGTGTTTTTCGGCAAAAGAAAAAGAAAGCCTGTCTTTTCTACCTCACGCAGTTCATTTTGGTTGTTAAAGAAAAGAGTTTTTGAAGAGACTTTAATGATTATTGAAGCCTGATTTTACTGAGACTTTCTTCTGGATCTCTCACAATAGAATTAAATGGTGGTCTGACTAACTGATTTTTAGCTATTACTGGACATATCCTTATATTTTCCTTGAGATCAGAGGTCACACAAATGGATTTACCAGACTTCTCCACTCAGATGAAGAGAGCTTGCCATGGAATATATCTGAGGGTGTGTCTGGGCTGTGCATGGTGTTAAAAATCCTTGCCTTAGGTCTGGGTATGTGCCTGTTTCTGGCTCCAGATCTGGTGTTTTCAGGGTTGGTTTGGTGATCCTCCAGAATCCTTTATGCCTATGCCCCCATGGTGTACATATATTACCCCCAGATTTTTATGTAAAACTGTTGGGTAAGAGCTAATAGAAAGTAGCTCATCAGGTTCAAAGTGATGTCTTATTCTTGAAGAAAGCAAAAGAAATTTTAATGAAGTTATCCAGCAACTTAAATATCCCCATTTCTCACAGGGCTTGCCGGAAAGAGTAAGACAGCTGCCATGAAACAGTACAGAGTAGATGGTCTACAAACTCCACTGAACTTTTACCTGAGTCACCTTCTAATCCTACTGCCACCACTGAACCCTGACTGCCATCTTGAAACAAAAACCCTTGAGGAAGAGGGATCAGCTACTGACCAAGGCTTTCTTTCCCTAATTTTGTAGTTGTACCTGTTAAGTGCTGTTTTGACTGTCCTAGCACGTGAGATCAAAGAAGCACCTTCCCTATATCCAGGAGAGATTAGTTGCTGAGGGCGTATGCTTTTTTAAAGTGATTCTTCTCCCTGAAGTTGACTTGTATGACTTAGCCAGACACAGAAAAGAGGGAGTATGTGGTGTGAGAGGTTCGCACAAAATTGTTGCACTCTCTCAATATTCTGTGTTTCTTGCCATCTGTCTGTAGTTTCAGAGAATCCAAAAATTAACCTTGGATGGGAAGCAAAGCATAATTCTTAAATATTTATTTTTCTTTACTTTCCGTTTCTGAGATGGTTTTCTGGAGGTATACTTAACTGACCTCAAGAAACATTTGAGATGTGATTTACACAGCGAGGATGACATGAGTCCCTCCCTCAAAGCAACGTGTGCAGAAGTGCCATGTTTGGCTTGTCTTGCAGGGAGACAGAGAGATGGATGTTTGTGACTGCCTGGGCAAAATGCTCCTGAAGATATTGTTACTGTATTTTTGGGCGGGGGTTACTGTGTGGTTTGCTCAGGAGTCTTTGGGAAGGCTTTATTTAAAGTTAATTATTTTTCATAGGTAGCCCTCAGAACATGTGAGAGCAGCTTCCAAATGAAGGAGACAGATGTAGATACCATTTGGTTATTTGACAAGACCGGTGTAGGTGGAAGAAGAGAAATAAAGTTGGAGTGGAGACACAGTGGTTTTCCCTGAAGGGGAAAAACTTCTGGAGTGTTTTAGCAACTTCACTCATAATCTGGGAATATTTTGGTGGCAAAAGAATAATGTCACATGGCCAACACCAACAGCAGGGAAAAAGGTCATTTATTTAGCGACAGAGTGAGTGCCATGGAGAATGAACTGGGAAACAATAGTGGAGAAACAACCTGGAGTATAGAGTGGTGAGAAGCCAGGTGAAATAGAAAAAAAGGTTTATAGCACAAAAGAAGACAGAAGACAAAGGTGAGAAAATATAAGAGGATGGAAAAACTAGGAAAAGGGACTTAAGAGATAGTTTTTTATTTTCAGAAAGGAAGAAGACAAGAAAGAATAAGAGAGGTAATTGTAGCAGTGAAGAAAGAGGTTAAGCCAGAAATAGTTAGAAGAAAAGGGATTTTGTAAGAAAAGTAGGGTTAAATAAATGTTCTTGGAGCTCAAACAGTAAGTAAATTTATTAAAGTGTTAGAAAGAAAAATGGAAGAGTGAAAAAGAAAGTTGCATAAGGCAGAATTAATAAGGGGAGTGAACAAGTAAAGGAGAACAAAGTCAAGGGAGAGAATTTCTCTGCTCTAGGAAGCTTGATTCTGACCTATTTTGATATAAAGTGTCTTTAATATATTGAACAGACCACACCAAGGAAACTGGGGCTTTGGGGAAGCCAGTCTGACTGACTCTGTAAGACAGTGATGATGCCTGAAGCTCGGCAATGGGGAGGGCAAAGGGTGGCTCTGAATTGTCAACCCCAGCAAGTAAACCTCAGTGACCTTTGCAAACTTCTACAGGGACTTTCACCAGGCCATCTCTGCCTGGTAACAAGGAGGCAGGGGGTCAGGTTTCAGTCTTAAAGGTACAAAAACACTGTCTCAAACCACACTGAGAAACCTGGTGAAGTCAAACCACTTCCTGGGCTATACATCCTTATGTGCCAAAATGGGATGAAGTGGATTAGGCTTACCAGAATGGTACTGAACACAGAGAAGTAAAAAAAATGGGGAAAAGACTAGAATAACAAAATAATTTAAATGGAAAGGGGCCTCTGCACACCTGCAAAATACAACTAGTAGTGCAACCCCAGGCACCTTGGTGGTGCCCTGCAGGATTCATTTCAATATTCCAGAGTGTGTCTTGGACTGAGGAGCCTGAAATCACACACAGTATTGCACGTGAGGTTTAGCATTAGAGGCAGAGGCTTTGGGGCTTATGTGCGAAAAAACCCTGAAGGTTATAAAGAGAAGGCAAATGTTGGAAAATATCTGTAGCTACCCTGTTATTAAATTTTCAAAATATAGGCATTTCCATTTTAGCATAATTGCATTCAGTGTTGTAAGTCTGATTCAAGAAAAAAAATCTTCTAATAGTCTAAAAGCATGTAGTTTAAAAACAATGCCCACTTAACAAGTAATTTCTTTATTTTGATATTTAACTCCTTCCTCCTCTTGAATTCCAGAGGTCTTTTTGTAGGGAAAGGAAGTTTTACCATTTCACATCTGATATTACAGAGATGGAAAATAGCAAAAAGCAAGAGCATTATCTTGTGCTCAACCATGTTTCTGCTTATCTACTATTTTACTATGAAATAATACAGTTTAGTGTCATATTTTATGATTCACCCACTTTTGATCAAACAAATCCCTCTTACCTGAGGCAAGAGAAAAGTCTATTAAACACAGACATAGACAAAAAATGACTCGGGATATTTGTCTTTTTCAGGGATAATGTTAAGAATGTGGAGCCCAAACTTTATTCAGAGGCTGCCCTGAGGCCCCTTGGGGTTATATTTTTTTAAAAAGCAGCCAATAACTCTCGCCTACAGAATGGCAAAACTCATTTCACTGACTCATCTTTCCAATAACAGTCATATCATCCCTTTGAAAACAAGCAAACCCAACGACCAAATCCAAACAATTTCCTTGAAAGGAGTGTCAGTGAGAAACTGAGTTTTTATTTTACCTACTAGCTCTAGAGTGACAGTCCGAGGTGCCTGCGGGGCACCTCGGGGGGTGAGGGAATGCACATGAAATAAAATCGTTGTAGGTGTGCTACCTTATGGCATTAGTACCCCTATACCCTTAAGCAAACCCTGCTGTTATCACAGGGACCTTTTGCTCTGCATTACCCAATGCATACCACTTGCATTCCAAATACCCATTACATAAATATTTGCCATCCTCGCTTGTTTTGCTACGAGCTGTGTAAGCTCTTTAGGGCTCTGCCTCGTGATCTGGACACTGGGTTCATTTTGTGGTGTTCGGGTCCACTTCCCTATGATTTCTCCCGTGACTTCTGACTGCTAGTGAAGTTTCTCTGTACTTCAGCTCATGACTTATAAAATAGGATCCAGGGCTCTTGCTGGCCAAAGAAAAAGCCATTAACCCTTATGAAGATCTTGCATACCCAGGTAAGAGGCTGTGTCCAGAGGCTTTAGGAAGACAAGTAGATCAGTTAGAATAAAGGGCTGATAAATTGTGTAAGGCCCGGTGTAGCCCTCTCTGACTGGGAGTGTCCCTTCCACCAGGCACACACACACCCAGCATGCAGTGAGAAAAGACATCTTCAGTTTCTCCCTACAATCTGCGTACATGCATTAATGCTTACCTTTAATACACTTAATAGTAATTAATACACATACTTACAATTAATACATACATACCTGATCTAGTGGAAGGTGTCCCTGCCCATGGCAGAGGGTTTGGAACTAGGTGATCTTTAAGGTCCTTTCCAACCCAAACCATGATTCTATTATTTATCAGCTGTCTTTCAAAAAGTTATAGATATAGCCACTGTCTATGACTCCTGTGGTCCAGTTAATAAATTTCTGAACACTGTAAAATGCCCAAGATTATAAAACGCCCCTGATAGAGATGTTGCAAGCTAGATACAGGGTATGATAGGTATGAGGTTGCAAGCAATTATTTTGTAAAGTCCAGTGTACCCAAAAGAGCATCTTTAACCAAAGAAAATGTTCACATTTACCACAGGGAGATCAGTAGATGTGTGGCTGGCACATATATATAAGGACAAGTTACTACATCACAGGAAAGATGTAAGACTCTTTGTAGTCTGGTCATGTTAGTATACTTTGCTCTTGGCCTTGTGGAACTGAATAATAACCTGCCTTACAGAAAGGGTGCTGTGAAGATACACTGTTTTTTAACCACCTTCACTAATACATATGAAAGATAAGATGATATCTCACACTATCAGTGCAGCAGAAATCAATGAGCTTACATTTCTTCACTGTGGTATCTGCTAGCACCAAAAAACAGGATACAATTGTTTCGCTCTCCTGAGCTGACATCAATGTGGCCATTTTCACAGTGATGTTCCTTGAGAAGCAGAGAGATGATTTACAGGTTATTGAAGCCTTTGTTATTGTTCTTCTTTTCTTACAGATTTTTCTTTGAATTTTAAGTTAACAAAGTGAGGGATGAGAAGCACCACTGACACATGGAGAGAGTAAAGGCATTACTTTTTCAGTCCTAGGTTCTTTCTCAAGATATTTTAAGATCAAGATATTTTCAGCACATGGCAAAATAATTGGAGGTGACGTTTATCCTTTTCAGAAATTTTCAATGGGCCCTGGCTATTTCCATAATGCTTACTTTAGAACTGAGCCAGTTCCACACAGAAGAAAATTTAAAAGAAACGTTTATCTCTTTCTCAGTGCCTATTCTTTTTTAGACTTAAGGAGGGTTTGCTTGAAACATAAAGATTTTGCAAACGGCATGAACATTATGGCAGCGTTGGCAACAACATATGATATCATTGTTCCTTGTTAGGTGTCTTTTTTAGGGACTGTTCATGTTGTCTTGTGGTGCCCCTTAGTCCCCACCCACACCTGCTGCTGCGTCTGCTCTGAGGAATGGAAAGATTGATTTTGTCTAATTTTACCACCCACTCTGAAGTTGTTGGTTCATAACCTCTGCTGAGACTCTCTACTTCATGCCAGATTTTAGGCAAAAAAACGCTAAAAGCCAGCTTTTATAGTGTTGATCTCCTTCTTTATAGAAAATTCCTTACAGAAAATTAAACCAATCACTCCCTGAACTCACTCTATGTATGGTGGTGGCCTATACACTTTATTTAGTTTTCCCTTTTTTTCTATTTCTGCTCACACGTTTGTACATATGCACATATACATACACACACTCACACATTTTGAGGGCTAGCAGAGGAATTCAATGTTCTCTTTCTTATCCCCTCTCTAAGCTGTGAAATTGTTAACAATGCTGACAATTAAATCAGTATCACAGGTGTCTGACTTGGAACCACTGAAACTAAAACTCAAAAACTGTACTTTGGTGCTTTACAAGCTCCATCTATTTCTGCATCAGGCATCCACATCTCATATTTTGAGGTCATTCCAAAGACAGGCTTTGCTTTTCAGAAAAGAAAATAATGCAAGAGGTTTTTGAAAAAAAATATTAAGTTTACTTGTTAAGGAAATAAAAAGGCAGAGGCTGGAGAATCTCTGTAGGATTTGTCTGCATCCAGGTCCTGTTCTGTTTCCCTTGGGAAATAGAGGTCATGTTGTATTTCCTGAAAGCCATGCACCCCACTGAGTACAATAACATTTCAGCCTGGTAGGAGCTGCCTGTGTGCAGCAGAGAAAGGCTCACAGCTACAGCAGTCCTGCTGCCTGTGTCCTGCCTTGTAGGACTCCAGGGTAGGCTGCCTCTGGCTCCGCACTGCTACCTGCTCACAGCACTGCAGGAATCCCCACTCTGCCAGTTTTTGGGAGCTGCCAGACCTAAGTAAACCTAGAATTGAATCAGAAGGGAACAGAACAAATCCAGAGCTTTGTGATCTCGGTTCTATTCAGTCTTGCCTTTCCCCAGCTGAATTTGGTCATTTCCAAAGAAGTTTGTTAGAAGGGTCACAGGATGTTTAAACGGCAAGCATTAGTCATGCTGGTGCAGAGCAGTGAGGTGAGACTAATATGAGGTTTGATTCATAACCTGGATTAACTGAGGATACTTTTCAGTGAGAAGGTAAAAGTGGCAGCTCTAACATTAAAGAGTCCATAACACTTAACAACTGTTCCTCTCCTGCAGAGAAATCAATTTATGGTATACGAAACTGGATTAGGATGACAGTGCCCATCCTCATGTGAAACAACATGTGACTTGGTGTTGACAGTTATCTCCATCAAGGACAGAGTCTTCATACAGATGTTCTCTGCTTTATGGAAATCTTAAAGCACGTGAAGTTGGGGGAAGATGAATAAAAGTCTCTGCAACTCAATTTGCTTTGCAGAGGAAAATTCCATGCTAGAGCTGCTGGCCTGAATGAGAGACAAAAAATAAAAATGACTTGTTTCGAAGCTCTAGTGTGAAAAATGCAGCAACAGCTTTGCCCTGTGCTTTGACCAGTTCCACAATGAATGGTGACATTTGACAGTCTTCTCACTGTGAAGGGAAATTTAACACAACTGTGCTGGCATCTTAAAGGTCAACTGTCCCCCTCTGACATTCCCTTCTTTAGTAAGAAAGCTGGCATCACTGCATGTGGAAACAGCCATGTTCATCTCAGGGTGTGCCCCTAAATAACCCTCACTATTGTGCACAGTTGCACGAGTCCATTAACACATCCCTCTCAAATGCACGTCACTTTAATTTCAAGATCATTTAAAGATCAAGTGCATTTTAGTCCCATACAAATCTTCATTCCCTTTCATTTTCAATGTAGAAAAATTATTTGCATTAGAAATATACTGAGATTCCAGGAAGGTTCACAGGATCATAGAAATGTTGGTTGCAAAGGGCTCTAGTCTGACCTCCCACTTAAAGTAGGAATATCATAAATGCTGGGTCACATGAGAAGTAGTTTTGTGCAGTCAAATCCTGAAAACCTTCCAGGCTGGAGATGCCACTGTGTCTCTGGATCCTTACTCCAATGCTGCACTACCCTCCCAAGGAAGAAGCTCTTTATGCCAGAGGCAAGAAATTCCATAGCAATATAAGTTTCCCTTGTTAATGGTATTTTTGATTTGTCACATGGATAGAGTCCTCTATTGGGCACACACTCAGCTGACTGGTATGAGTTGATATTGCCTTTCAACAGTGTGAATTACAAATTGGTTATGAACTTAGATGGCAAAATTCCTGCCTGCAATGATTTGCAGCAAATTAGCTGTACAGTGACATCATTAAACCATACTGAGAACTTCTGTTTGCTGTTCCCTGCATAAATAGGTGGAAGTCCTTGGAAGAGAGCATGGAATGAAGTAACTTTGTACAGTGTGGAAAGCTTAGGCTGTTGCTATTTCTCTTGCGAGGGGGAGAGGGAGGTACCTGACTACTTGTCTCTTTCTCAGACCTTTCACTGGGCCACGGTTGCCCTACAGAGCAAAAAAGGTGGTTCTTCAGAGAGGTATCTAACCAGGACCCTGCATCTAAGCTCTGTTGATGGCTTCATTAGTCACTGCATATCAGCTGGGCTGCCATCATCTGTATGGCTGTGTGCACGGTGGTGTCATCTTCAGCCACCAGGTGATGGGATCTAGTGGTAGCTGATGCTGGGTGGCATTACCTGCTATGTGGGTGGGCTTGGAGCACTCTGTGGTGTCACAGCTCTCCTGCTGCATTGTGGTGTGGGGAGGCGCTGGTAGCTCTGCTGGAGATGCTGATAGGTCTAGGGGTGGATTTACAGAAGGGTGTTTCATTTCTTCTCTGTGGTTTTGGAGAAATGTTTCTTGTGCTCTTAAGCAGCTGCAATGCAAGAGGGCTGCGTGTCAGTGGTAAGTGAGAGGATCTCTTTGTGCAGCTCATCTTGCCAAGTGCTGTGGACTTTGTCACGACACTTAATCGCTACCTTACGCAGACCAGTTACTCAGCATAGTCCATGGGTGATTAAACTCAGAAGTTTCCTGGTCTGACTGGGGGAAGAAACCGACAAAGTGCATAAAGTAATCTAGCATCTCTACACGTTACATAAATCTCCCCTGTCTGATGTACCAAAAAATCTCAGCTACCTTTATTTATTTCTTGCTTGCATCTACACAGATGCTTCTGCTTCTCTGTTAGGGGAGGAAGTGCCAAACTTCTTCCTCTGCCTGACACTGCCTGTGGGTTGTCTCCTCCACCTCTCTACAGAGGAACTGGTGCAAAATTTCAGTCTTCTGAGATGTAAGACTTGGGGGTTTGCACGCATAAAATTTGCTTACTGTGTCTTACTGTTTCTAAAAAGCATCAGGTGTTGCTATGATTTAGCCATCATAGAATTCGAACCATTCAGTTTTTCCCCTAGCTTGTGCTTTAACACTCTGTTGAAGGACTGTGCCTGCTCCTGGAACCATGTGTGCAGTTCCTGTTGACTTTAATAAAAACTGTGCTGGGTGTCTGAGACAGAAGTAATTTCATTATATTTTTTTTCCTTTCTGCCCCATATTGCTGTATTCTGTAGCATCTGTTTAATAAACTTTTTTCTCCCACAGGAGTTCCTCTTCAATCCACAGTGGACCGATGACTGCAAGCCAACTGACTCTTTTCATTTGAAATATTTCAGCTGAATAATTGGGTCACAAAGAGTGAGATGCCAGCCATGATTTTGCTTTATAGATGTCCACCTGCCTCCACTGAATTCTTCACAGGATCCAGCTTGCTGTGGTCACCTGCAAAGCTCATGCTGTCGTTTTTGCTTTTGTGTTTTAATGGCAGGAGAGACAGTTGCATCCCACTAGAACTGTTTGTGGGCTACAAACAGGGGCTGTGTGGAAATACTCAGTTTGCTTTTCCCAGAGGCAAGCGCTGGGATGTCACTGGGATGTAGAAGTGCTCGGAGCACTGTGCCATGACTGCATTTTTCAGGGATCAATGGGGTGTTGAAATGTCAGGGACACATGGTCGGGGTGGCCACACTTGCTGGAGATTAGAGATTTGTCACACTGTGCAGCCCCACCTCTGCAGCCCCTCTTGGGCTGTTGGGTGGGATTTCTGCTTGAGGCATGAAAGGAGCAATTATTCCAGTATTGAGTAGGCAGCTGGAAAATATCTCGGCCAAGATTTCAGTTGGTACTACTCAGTTGTTTTTATTTTATTTCCTCCATTTTTGAGCATTATAATGCAGATGTCCACTTTCAGTCACACACCAACCTGAAGTTTTAATGGTGTTTGCATGTTCAGGTTTGTTTTTTTCTCTTTCCCTTCAGTCCTACCATTCCTCCAAAAAGTCTGCTGTCCTCGGGAAGACTGAGGGATTTTCCTGGACTTCCTCTTGAGGAAATGTATGTGTAAAATCATGGCAATATAACCACTCCCTGGGAGTGATCTCTGCTAATTCAGCTGTCGCTTCCCTCAGATGGCAGCTCTTTCTGGGTTGCTATCAGGGAACCAAGCATTTCCTTCCCTTTCATGTCTCCCCTGCAGACCCACTGGAAGCAGATGATGACTACAGGCTAACAGAAACCTTTTCAAAGACAGATCCTTGCCGCCCTGGGCATGAAGCAGGCTGGTTTTCAGTGAAGGGTTCACTGAAGCTCGCAATGAACAAATGTTCAGTTAGGAGGAGGTTTTCCTTCATATATAAGAAATTGGTTGCTTTTAAAATTGAATTTATTTTGTATGAGAATGTCATTTCTAAGGGTGAGTGGCTGATGAAGCCTTTTCATCCTCCATGACTAATCCTAACTCTGCCCACATCTGTTGTGACTGAACATTTTACCAAGTCATGGTGGCTCAGTCACTTATTTTAAAAGACTGTAGGTGACTCAGTTCTAGCGACCTCATGGTGAAAGGTTATGCTGTGGTTGGCCTCAATTAAGTGAATTACAGCAGGGGTGGATGTATCTTCTGGAGTAAGACCTGTAGTCATGGGCTACAGGTGTCAGCCAGGCCAAGCCAAGGGAACTTGTGCTGACAGCGTTAGTGTCAGATCACTCTGGTAGTCCAGGAGATGGCGGTAATCCAGTGCCTGCTGCGTGTATTGCATCCAGGTGAAATTATGAAAAAAACCCCCAAACTTTGGAAGGACTTTTGCTGGGTAGCACAAGGCCAGGGATTCCAAAGGGATGAGTCTGTGTTCTCCTTCAGCCCTGTTGAAGCCTGAGGAAGCTGCTCATGCAGGCTGTTTGCACTTTTCCATCAGAAATGTGGAGCTGTGGGAAACATAGACCTCTCTCAGCTTCTGTGCCAACTGCATGCCAGATAGGGTTACAGAAGAATAGGAATATGGAAGATTTATTTTGCTGTGTAAGTTTGAAGTTGGTCTTTGTTTAGAAATTAACCAAATTAAAGTACTAGATTTTAACCTATGGGACAGCTGAGATATTTATTGAATGCTCCATAATTTACTCTACTTCGTCATGGATGCTTCTTCAAGGTATTTCACAGTTTAAACTCATAGTGAATGGAGAAAAGCTGTTGTGAAAAATGTGTATAATCAATGTGCACTGAGGGGGTAGAACAACTTCTTAGCACTCTTTAATCCCAAAGAGAAGATAGGAGTCAGAGAAAATCCACCAGGCTTCACTGCTGCTAGCAGTGTAGGCAAAAGTAAAGGTTTGCAGGGTCCTGCTACGGAACATAGAAAGGAAAGGTGTACTGCAGATACTTTCTTGTGGTATACTGGCAGTTGAAATCAAAGGCAGCAGGAGGAGGAGGAGGAAGAGCAGAATTCCTGCACGTGCTGCTCAAGGTCAACATCCATGGGCAGTACTGAATTGTGCTTCAGCCCAAAAAATTATCAATGCCCACATTCAACTCTGTAGATGGCTGCCAGCATTTTGTAAGTTAATGTTATCATTCTATCAGGATCATGTGGCCTGAAGGTCTAGGCTAGTCCTAGCTTCAGCCCTGTAGTAGGGTGATTATGGCAAGGGTGCATGGGGCTCCCTTACTGGGCAGGGCAAGTTCCTAATATGGTTGTTCATAATATTTTAGTGGTGGAATAATAGCTATAGGACTTTGCCTAAGATTTGATGTTGCTGAGAAACATGTTTATCTAATAGCTGTCAGGCAAACTTTTGGTATATAAGGGAAGTAGAATGAAACATCCCCCTGCTGGCATTCCAACTGTTTAACTCTTGCTCTGTTATTTTCTAAATTTATTTTGTAACAAAAGCAAAGCCATTGATTTTCTTAAATCATTCTCCTAACTAAGCAAGGGGCTCTTTTATCTCTGAGCCAGGGAAGCATTCTGTCCATCTCCATTCTGGATGGTGCAATGATCCATAGACGTTACAAAAAAGAGAAAAGCTTAAAGTGAGCAAATTAAGTTAAATTCACAGGAATCAGGCTGAGCTAGCTGCTGCAGGTCACTAAGACGTTGTATTGCTCTGTGTTACTGAAATGATGGATCCCAGCTTTAAAGCTTCCACAGTCTCCTAATTTTGTCGTTCCCCCAAATCAGAACCACAGGTGACTTCTTTGTAATGGTTTCTGGTAGAGTTGCTGCAGAGTAGGTGTTCAAACTGCAGAACTAACTCTATGGCTCAATGCTATGTTTAAGATCTGAAGGAAAAATGCAGTCTATTTATCTACAGACTCTAAAGGCTTGAAATCCACCTAAAAGAAGTATCTCAGTTTTGCAGCTCAGGCTACTTCATGATATGATCTCAAAAATTGCTATTTAGTAATTATATTGCATGCGTAGCACAATGGGGTTTCTTTATTATCATGAATGTCTACGACCAGGTGTGTTTCTTTCGTTACTTGACTTTAATTTACTTCACATTAGGAACAGGACCAATGTGAATTTGCCCCAGGCACTTGTAATCTAACTTGGGTGTCACCACTGTGACACTTACAGGATGTGGCAGGAGCATAACACTCCAGGGAAAAGATGTGGAGGAGGTGAAGGCAAACACTTTCACAGTGCCCAGCTGGGAAAGGCACAGTCTTCTCATGCTCCATGGGCAGCACTGAGTCCTCTCCTCAAGTCATCTCTGACCAGGTGCTGGCAGGATGTGCTCACTGGGTTTTTCAACAGAAATTCACAGGTTGGTTCAGAAGAGCCAATTACAAGTCCCCTTTCTGTCTTAAAGGTCACTAGGATGATGAAAACTGAGAAGTGAGTTGTAGCCTCTTGACTTTGAATGCCCACTTGTTCCCTGCATATCCCTTGGCAGAGACTTTATCCTGAGATCTGTGTCCACTTAGGATGGCCACAGACTAGGTGTCAAAACCCTGCCTGCCAGCTCTACAGCTGTAACATTACAGGACTCATAGACAGAAGTTTGTATGAGGTTACAGCAGCAACCAGAGATTTCTCCCTCTTCTAACACACTTGCTGCTTCATTTGAGGACAGGTAAAACAGGGATTTCAGCTCCCAGGGGAGCATATGCTTGGACCATATTGGAGGAGCAGCTTTAGCCGCAGATCCATTCAGTCAGGGCCATTCTCAGGAGCCCATCTAGAGTCAGGAGCCTACTAGAGCAGTAAAAGAGGAAATCTTTGATCCAGCTGACCTCTTTTTCCCTCTCTTTTGACCATCAGTTATGTCTCTGCTTGCTTGCCAGACAGAAGCCTGCATTCCAGTTCCCCAGCAGCCTGCCTAGTAATGGCAGAGAGGAGCAGACTCCATACCCTCCACATGCAGCTTGCTCTGACTATGAACTGCTTCAGCCAAAGCAATAGGTATATTAATTAGCATGGATTTTCTCCTGATGTTTTGCACCTGAGACAGAAAGCCCTGTGTGGCTGCTAAAGATGAAGGCTGACTGCTAGACAGCAGCTCCTCAGAAGTGGATCCCAAGATGAATATGTCACCCGTGTGCCCTTGCAGAGACTGATGCATACTGGAATACACAGAAAGAGAAGAGCATGGCCAACAGACCAAGGGAAGAGACTAGTCCCCTCGGCTTGGCACTAGTGTGATGGCATATTGATTACAGTGTCCAGCTTAGGGACACCGGTGCAAGAAAGATGCTGGAAAGCTGGAGCAAGTCCAGCGGTCCAGCTGAGGACCACTAAAATACCCAGAGGGCTGAGATTAGGCTGGAGAAGACAAAAGCTACAGGCTGGTTTTTTAACCTGAAAGAGAACTACATGGAAGATGTGACCAGACAGCTCTCTGGGTACAAAGAGAAAGATGAAAACCAAGCTGCAGCAAGGGAAATTCTAACTAGACATAAGGGAAACCTCAGTGAGGGTCGTCAAACGCTAAAGCAGGTTTCTCAAAAATCCCACAAATTCTTTGTCTTTAGAGGCATTAAAAACCTCACTTAATGAGGCTGTAAGCCAGCTCATTTAACTTTGGAAATAGTCCTTGGGGTGTAAAGAGAGTAGAGGTCACCCTGTGTGACTTCCGGAGACCACTCCAACCTCCATTCTTGCATAAATCTATGGGTTTTTTCTCCTTCCAATGTCTTGGATGCACTCATGTGCTGTGTTGTGGAGCAGTGTATATTTAGGCAAGCTGAGTGCAAACTCCCTTGAAAGCAGCATTCCCACAGTGTAAGGGAGAAAAGGATCCATTCATTTCTACAAGAAGCTCCCCACTGTGCTGAGGAAAAGGGAGCTTATGTCATTCTCTCCCTCATCCTCTTCACTGTATCTCTCAAGCACAGACTAACACTTATATGCCGAGTTTGGAGGTAACGGGCAAACTTGTTCTTATTTATTCTAGAAAGGTCACTTCAGACCTCGCATCTGGATTCTGGGAGGTCCAGCCATGACTCAAGCACCCAGCCTAGCTGATTTAGGCAGCGAGGAGCCAACTGCATTGCTCATGTTCACACATCCAGCATGAGTCAGAAGTTTGGCTTAAAGCTGTAACTGCAAAACCCTGAATGCCAGAGCTTTAGTCTGTCACCTGAGGCCTCCTTTGTGGTTTGACTTGACCCTGGTTCTAAATCATTGCTTTCAGAAACCAGCCATAGCAGTGTGACCTCTAACATGGTAAATCTTCCCGGTGGCTGAAGAAGCTACTGATCTGAGCAGACTTCCCAGGCAGGGTGTCTGTCCAGCATGCACTGACAGCCCGCTCCCCATCAGCCTAGGAGCAGCAGGCTAGCTTGCAGGGAGTAAAGGTGAGCCAGTGCCCTCACTGGCAGTGAATCCAGGCAGGTCTGGCAAGCTCAGTCCCAACCACAAGGTCTGGCTTGAAGAGAGCAGTCACATCCAGGATAGGACTCCACTGAAATTTCCAAATAGAATTTATTTGTTTGTTGTGTACAGTCCTTCCACTGTGCTTTGTAATGGAGCAATTCCAGCCTGGGCACAATCCTTCAAGACAAGCTACTTTCCTGCACAGCCCTGACTTGGGCGTGTTGGTTTGGGCTGTTATCTAGGGCTATTTGATTTGTCTAGTCAGGAACAGTTTCTTGATGAAGTAATGTTTATATCTGTGTAACACATCCTGAAACACTGTTTTTGTCAAGGCAGTCTGACTTCTCGTGAAGTAGAAGATCACTGTGTCCAACCTTGGAGTTTTTGAAAACAGATTTTATATATTTGTCCAAACTCGGAACTTTTGAAAACAGATTTTATATATTTAACATTTTTTAAAATGAGCATTGTGTGACCAAATGTTCCTATGTTGTTTTTCCTCTATCTGTTTGAGCGGTCGGGAGAGAAGGATTGCCCTGCAGTGCTAACTAGGGATAGGTTCAGGGTTAGGCTTTTGGAGAAGCACAGCTGCTAAAAATTCATGCTGGCATGGATGAGGTTGAGAAGTCATTTGACTGGACTTATTCCTGTGTTTACCCACTGGTGTTGCTCCATTCACAATGGGCAAATAAGACCATACGTGGTTAGAAAAGCCTTATTTTGGATTTTATTTTACAATCCAAACCCTCAACAACAGTCACATGCAGTTTCTGTTTCTTCTAGGTTAGCAAAGTTTTGGAAAATGCAGTTTGCAGGTTGGCACAATGAATGTAACGCCAACAGTTGTCTGGTCTGGTCACAATTTTTCTTTCAAAATAGACTGCCGGAAGAGATGACCTCCCATCACAGCTTCCAAATCTTCCATTTACTGAGTTTAGATAACTTTTAACCAGATCATGTTCTGCAACCCTCCCTTGAGTCATCCTCTATCTGCACAGGCTGCTGTCTACTTCTCTTGTGAAAGGCTGGTCTCCCTGATGGTCGAACAACAAATATCATTTTCTCATAGACTGTGTAATTGTTGTGCAGCCATGGAAAGAATGGAATAAAACAGAATTATGACTCAGTGCTTGGCAGGCTGTGGAGAAGAGGGGTGTACAAGAAGTGATTAATATTTTGAGGATTTCTGCACAGAAATTCAGTTTTTAAATACACACTTTGTTGATACAATTAATTAAAAGATAAAGTGCTTAAGTGCTCAACTAATCTATATGGGACAAGGGAATAAAGCAGTCTATATTTCTTTAGAAGTTTGCAAGTCAAAATAGCAGTATCTACCACTACAGATAAATGCCTTGGCAGAATTCCTGTGATAACCCAGATTCCTAAGGCTTTTTCAGTCAGCTCTTTTCCTTTCTACAGCACATAGTCAGCTGATTCCTCTGTTTTTAATGTGAAATCCATTTTTAATTAATTCATCTCCCATTTCTAAGAACTACCAGACACAGGTTTCCTCAGGTATACATGCATAACTCCTGTTGATTTTAATGGCAGATGGCAATTATGGAACTGAGAAAAATTTGGTGGTATGTACTTGCAAAAAAAAAAGCACAACCAAAAACTCTGTACTTTGAGAAGACTATGTCTAGACAAGGCTTCCAAAAAAAGTGCTTTGTTCACAGAATTTCATTTTCAAAGTTAAAAATCTGCTTTTCTGAAATAAGGAGACAGTTACTGGCAGAAGCGCTTAACTTGCTGGCTGACTTCATTACTAAAGAAATGAATGCTTCTCTCAGAAGTTTTTCCCACCCTGCATAAAACAAAAATGCCTCCAAGAAAGCAGCTGACAGTCATTTTCCTTTTCCGTAGAGCCATGACTGGGGTTGGTGCCTTTGTATCCCTATAGGAGAGCTGTGAGAGTGATGGAGTTCCAGGACAACAGTAACTGAGAAGACGAAGACAAGGGATTCAAATCAAGACAAAATGTACTGCTGACAAACTCATAGCGAATCTAGTTAAAGTAGAAAGGCTGTGTGAGTCTGTGAGGAGACAGATTAAATATTAAAATTTAAAAAGTTAAAGGTTCACCTAGAAAAAAAATACCTGGAGTGGTAGATTTCATTTGTTGTCCTGAAGTCATCTACTCATGAAAAACTACTTGCTGTTTGAGTAGCTAGAGCTCGGGGACATGTCTGTCCTCTTCCTCTGTAATTTCCTGGAATGCTGTGAGCTTGAGCTTCTAAGCTTTGCTGGGAGTGTCTACCTGGCTCATCCAAATGCCTTGCATGTGCCCAAGAACAAGTCCTTGTGTACCAGCCCAAAGGCTTGCAGCGTGAAGCTGGGCACATTGTGCTTCTGACTTCACCATGAGTCCCAGGCTAAGCCTCCTGCAGCCACAGTAGAGGAGGAAGATCATCCATGAAGGGCCTGGACGAGAGATAATTTCAAACAGCTTCTCTCCTGGGATGAGGGACTTGTGTCTCCTGGTGACCTTGTGTGTTGTGCCTCCTCCTTGACCCTGGGGGCAGGAGGGTGGACTGGGTCACTGCTGTGATGGTCACTGCAGTCACATTAATTAGCATAATTTGTATGCACTGCTCCTGAAATCCCCATACACTTGTTGTTCTGCTCTCATATCTATTGTGTTATACTTCTGATGACATCCCTACATAACTGGGCAGTGTTCTTATACTATTCCCAGTGTACCTGCCTTCCACTGGATATGTATTTCCTTCTTGCCCTTAAATTTTACCAGTGGGTCTAGACACAGCCATGCCAGTCTCTTGCCTTCCTTTCCTGATTTCTTGTGTTTGAGGATCACTGATTCTTGTGCTCTATGGAAAGAGTTTTCAAAGACCTATTATCTCTGTTCTGTTGTCTTGTTCCTGAGGGCGGTTTCCCAGGTGGCCCTACTCTTTGAACAGCTGGAAGTTTTTTCTACGGTTCAGGAGGATCCTGACTTTACTCTCTGCCTGACCCATATTCCCCAGGACTGCCAAGCCCACCAGTGTGGGATGACTGCAGCTGCGCTCCAGTCGCTAGATTTGTCACACCATCTTTCAGTAATGGCAACTATGAGCTAACTTTCAAGCAGCATAGTGGCTTTCAGCTCCTCCTGCTTGTCATTTGTGCTGTGTGCATTGGTGTAGAGGCACTTCAGCTGGGCTGTTGAATGTGTCACCTTCTTAGAGGAATACCCCTTAATTATTTTGAGGAATTTCACTGGTTTCCCTGTTGGCTCCTATCACCAAAGGAGGCCCTGGCTCATCTCCATAAGATTTCAAGTGTGTTCCAGTCTAGGAACAGGCTGAGGGGCCTCATTCATATTCTGTCCCTATAAACTTGCTATATCCCACAGCTTTTCAGGCAAGCCTGATTTTTTCCCCCTCCTGCTTCAAGTCTAATTTAAAGCTCTGCCAAAGAGTGCCTCAAGCTTGTGAGCAAAGACATTCTTCTCCTGTCAGAAAGGTGGATCCCACCTGACACCTGTGGGCCTGGTGCTGTGTAGGCCAGCCCAAAATTGTGATGGGGACGTCAGCCACAGAGCCATGTGTTAGTAGACTGGGCCTGTCTGTTTCGTTCAATGTTGGTGCTCACAACTTGAAGGAGAGAGGTAAAAATAACCTGTGCTCTTGATTCCCTTGCCAACTGTCCTAACACACTGAAGACTTTTTTCATTGTCCTTAGACTTCTTTACCACCCAGATGAAGGAGTACTAACAGCTAATAGTCTGAGGGCTGTGCCTGTCTGGGAATTTTCTTAGTGGCATCTTTAACCTGGGCTGAAGGGAGGCCACAAGTGAATGTACCCAGGTCTTCTTGCTGGGATGGGATGTCTACTTCAAACACATTTGTATAGTAAAAGATGTTGTGAAAATGTGTTTTGCATTGTTTATACTGAAATTTAGTGTTTGGAAAAGACTTGGTATTGCCTTTGCCAACCATAGAATCTATTTGAAGGAGGCAGCCTTTATTATAGCCTTCAAAAAGATGTTTTCCATGCTGTATTTGTATTTGTCATGTGTCCCTCTTATGGTGAGAACCAGGAGTGTGGAATGATGGAGGAAGGTATTTACCTCTCTAATACTGAGAAAAACCTGCTTCATAATTTTGTTGTATAAAGCCAGTTAGAAGAAAAGACTTCTGGTTTGGGGGAATTGTATGATTTATAGTTACAACTGTTTACTTTTTCTTTGTGTAAGCTCTTGAGACGTGCACCATGAAAAACACAGGGAAAGTCAATTTTTGCTGAAGAGTGCTTCGAACAGTACTATGTGTGTGGAAGGAGCAGTTACTAGCATCTGTATCGGCATTGCCAAAGTTTTCTAAGACGTAATGAGTTCAAATGTTTCTAAGACATTATGAATTTCCAGTCATTTCCATTTAGGAGAATAGAATAGAATAGAATAGAATAGAATAGAATAGAATAGAATAGAATAGTTGCTCCTAACTACAAAGTCCCACCAAAACCCTGCTTAAGGAAGTGGCCAAGGCTGCACAGACATCAAAGGGGCAGGAGTCCTTTCCTTCTCTGTAGTTTTCAATGTTTACATGCTGCCTCATAATAACTGTTGACAGGACCGCAGTTTTTGATGGTGGCACCAGTGATATGTTTTATTTTTTTCATTACAAGTGTGCATATTACCAGTAAATGTATAGTGACTGGAGAACTTCTTAATATGGAGAAAGGTTTATCTATCTTCTTCCTGAAGGACACACACTTATATTTAAATTTCACTATGGTGTGTTATAAACTATATTTTAATGGTGCAGGTGTGCTGATTAACCCAGATTGGTCTCTGTGGGAACCTTTGTCCTCCCCATTACTTCCACATTACTTACCTGTTAGTCAGTGATTTGGCTTAGTCATGACTTTGGCCAGCTGTGACTTTTGATATCTAATCTCCAAATCACCGATACGGATCCTGCAATAAAACTGCCACTACTTTGCACAGAAATGTGTATCTGTGCTCTCTCTCCAAGATGCTGATTTTCCATCTTTCCAAAGGAAGACCCTAAGTTTAAAATGGGAAAAAACATACTAATAATCCTGTCCCTAAATTAGTTTTTCCAGGAGGTGATTCTGAAAACATCAAAAGGAAATCAGAAAGCTTCATGCTGTAGCCTAGAATTTTTCCCAAGGGATGACACCTTTAAGTTAGTACATTAGGAAAAAGAGAAAACCAAAAGCACTCTTTTTCTTCTCTGTAAAAGAGTTTGATCTCTGAGCTAAAGTACAAGAAGGCCAATTCCAGTGCAGTCCTCAGGAGGTTCTCACAGAAAATATTCCAATCTCTGTGAGATGAGGAGAAAGAAAAAAAAAGAAGTGAGAAACTAACACTAAAAAACATAAAGAAAATTATTTTCTAGGTTGATATCTTCTGAAATAATACTTAGCAAAATTATACTTAGCAACATTAACACCTACAATTCAGTAATTCCATTTGTTAATCTTGTTAACATTATATTTTCTCTTTATTTCAGTTAATTAAGAAGACACATCTGACCTGATGATGGTCTCCATGGTGCTTGCAATCACACTTTCCTAAACCCTAACACACTGCTGTTTGTTATCACATTTTCTTAGGTTTGCCGTTGTTTTTGAAGACATTTTTCTCAATTGAATAAGAGCTGATAGGAGATAACATGCCAAACAAGACTGTGAGTTTTTGCTTTGAAAGCAACAGTAGTGAGAAAGGCATCATTAGGTAAGATTGCTGGGCAAGGGTTTCAGATAAGTACTTAACTGACAAAATGCAGGCTGATGAGAACTAAGCTGACTACAAATGTATTGAAAAAGCCAGAGCTGTCGTATCTTGCAAAAAGTGAGGAAAATCACTGCACTGATCTTCTATCCCTTTAATCCAACATAGTAAGAAGTGGCTTTCCAATTTGGGTCCTGATGTATTTGCTTGCGTCACTGTTTATAAAACAAATCAAGCAAAAAGTAAGGGAAAAGATCTCACTGTTAACCCTCACAGCCTTGCAGTTTTTCCTTGACTGATTGCAAAGTGCTTTCCAAACACTAATTAATCATGTTATAAGGCCACCACATATACTGATATTCTGTCAGTTTTCAATGCCAAATGTCTTTGCAGCCAACAGACAAGTAGAAGTTAATGAATGGAAGAGATTATATACAGGAATAATTCAACTGGTAAAACGATGACCAAGGAGAAAAATGTGATCCTCTAAGTAGAGCTAAAAAGAAAGAGAGAAATGAGTGATTTTAGTCCATGTCCAAAAGATTTCAGGTAGCATTATGGCTAAAGTACTTTTATTAAAAAATAAATAGGTCCCCACCAGAAAAAACAATTAAACTTCAGTGAACTAGTCAAAGGAGAGAAAAACTCACTATTAGTGGTGTGGAAATTCCCAGTGTGAAATTTCTTAAGCTATGTGTGAAAGGCAATTTAACAGGGTGGCTTTGTCTCTTGTTCCTTATCAGAGATGATCCTGCAAACTCACAGAATTATTGAGCAATAGGAAAATCTGGACTGGAAAGAGTCTCTGGAGGTCCTCTTGTCTAATCCCTCACTCAAAGAACATCCAGTTACAGCAAGTTGTTCAGGGCTGTGTCTTGATGAGTTTTGAATATCTCCAAAAATGGAGATGTCAATACCTGTATCAATATTTTCTGTCCTCATAGTGAAGTTTCCTAAAATCTTATTGGAATTCCTGGTTTTGCAGTTTGTGTCTGTTGCGTCTCATCCAATTCCTCTGTACTTCTGAGAAGCGTTTTCCTTCTCTGCATCATACCATAATGTAGTTGTGGTCAGCAATGAGATTACTGCTACCTCTCTCTTCGTCAGGCTGAACAAGCCCAACTCCATCTCCTGTTCCTCATATATCCATGTTCTTCTTCTGGATATCTGTTTTCTCAGATGATTAAAGCATAACTCAGACTCCTGAATTAGCTGTCTAAACACCAACAGAACGAGTCTGTGTTAGCCAAAAAAGAGGACAAAGCTGTCAGTCTTTTACCATAGTTTGAGGCTTATGGTCAAAAACTGTTTCAGAAGCCCCAAGTTAAAAGAAAAAATGATGGACTCAAAAGAATTCTGTGTTTCATGGTGACAACAGAAGAAACTCTGGACAAGCTGAAGGGACTCATCCAAATAAAATTTGTCTGGCAGTGAAGGCTTTTGCCTATTTAGCAGCATACCTCACTCTTGGATCATTTTGTTGGATTCAGATGGTTAAGGCAGCCACCAGCGAAATGGTTAACTCTGAAACAGATATCCTAGCAAAAAGACTGTGTTAACAGCATTAGGAGCTCATGACTCTTAGACAGCTGTTGCTTTTGTCTGTATAAAGAAGTTGTATCCAGAAGGCTGAAGAATCAAAGAGAATTAAACTCAAACAACTTCTGAAAAAGCTGAATTATAAATGTGTAATGGGAAACATGGCTTAGGAAAACAATTCTCAGCCATTTCTTCTGAACTTGGTAACTTTCTTATAAATAGGAAACAGACTACAGAACTGAAACCAGTGGCTTGTCTTACTGAGATCTGCTCTGACAAATGGCTGTGTACACTTCTTCCCATTATGTGACCAAAAGGTCAGACTAATCTTATGGAGGAAGGGTTTTGAGAAGAGGAAATTACCACTGTCCAAAATACCCCATGGTCATTTCAACATAGATCTGATGAGAGAATAAGAACCTGGTGAACAGCCTAGGGGTGAGGTAACAGGGTTAGGCAATAGCCAGATTATGCAGAATATTTCTTTTTTTCAAGTGACAACTAATATACAGTCCAGCATGATTTTTCCCTCACCACCTTTCAGTCTCTGGAAAATGACTAATGTGATGCATCAAGTGATGAGACAGTGGGAATATGACACCAAGAACAGATTTACCTATGACCCTGAAAATCTTCTCAGAGCTCTGCAGAGGGAACTTAGGTTCAGGCATGTAGCCAGCCATCAGTAAAAATGGGGTTGTGTGTGTTGCTCTGATGGAGATACCTAGTACAAATTAAAATGGGTCCTCTCAGCAGCAATTTATCCCATTTAAACTGAAAGGGGGTTACTAGTTTGTAAAACAGTAAGGGTCTCTGGGGGCTGGAGTGTTTCCAAGTCCACAATTAACTGAATTTAAAACTTTCAAATAAATTATTGACTACAATTTCCAAGACCTCAGACTGAGCTCTGTTATACAGGAAAATTCCACAGAGGACATTTGGGTCCAACATGACTAAAAGCGCAGTGTCCTTGCTCTTCCAAGAACTTCAGAGGAGCTCAGCAAATCAACTAGTTTATGTACATTTTCATGTCTTAAAAAAGGTTAACTGAGTTCACTTTAACACATCATAGCCTGCGCTTTTTCAATCACAAAGAGCACTGACCATCCTTGGGCACAATCTTTACCTGGGCTTGCATGGGGATGGTGGAAGGAAGTAATAGGGAGAGAGATTCTCCTTTTATTTGAAGCGGGTGAGATACAGCAAGGGTGATTTGAAAGGAGAAAATCTGGCACAAAGAGAGAACTGCTTGTGCCTCTGTTCTCGACGGAGTTTTGAGTCATTCATGCAATGCAGTAGCTAGGGAGCCTGAGTGACTCATACATTGCTAACTATGGAGAAAAAAATAAATTTTCTGAAACATTCAAGCATTACTCACATTTTCAGTTAGTATCAGCTGATTCTAGTAGCCTTATTCCACCTTTTGGGATTCAGTACGACGGGTTATATAAAAGACAGATTGGGCTCAAGCTTCCTTTTAAATGATGTGCTAAATATGGCATCAGACACCTTGTCTAGTTTAGTAAGTATTGAGAATGCTCCTCAGTTCAGCATGGAACTTATTATCTTTAGCAGGGAGGAGCTGGAAAAATTGCAAAATTCACATTAGTGTTGACTTCAAAAGCTCTCGATAACTATCTTAACTTACATGCTGTGATTTTCACCCCAAAATCTTCTCAAATGTTTGGCAACTGGTAAACAGAGCCTATCCAGGGATTTATTACCCACTGTTAAACTGGTACAATTTCTAGGGTCTTCAAAACCCAAAATCATGTAAACATAGGAAAAATTTGGGTCTTTTACAAGATGGACAAGACCAACTCTCTCAGCCTCCCCTCACATGCCATGGACTAGTCACCTGACCAGCTTGGTGGCCCTCCACTGGGATTGCTCTACTATGCCCAAGCCTTTCAGTATGGGAGAGCCCAAACTCAGGCACAGCATTTGGTCCACGGATGTGGTCCCACAAGTGCTGAGTAAAGGGCAAAGGCCTCTTCCCTTGACCTGTGGGCCACACTTTTGCTACCACAGCCCAGTGTTTCCTTGGTCCCATGCTGCTCGAGAGTGCTCAGCAGAGACACGGCAAGGGCCAGTGCAGGCACATCGTGTGGCTGTGCAGTACAGAGATGGCCAGGAGATGAAAATATGTCAGGAGATCTACACATGGCCTCACTGTCCATAACCTCATCTTCTTTCTGTAAAACTGCGTAGATTATTTGGTAGATCCCTGAGTGACACCAGAACTTTGACATCATTCATTTCCTGATTCATTAGATTAAAAATAAGTCATTTCAGTTTTAAAGAAAAGTGAAATGATGTAGACTTGTTTTGCAAATAGTTTTGAGGTCTGTGGAGAAGTGCTGTGTAAGATCCAGACATAACTTTGTATAGATTTTTTTGTGAATGTTTGTGTGAGGTAGGTCCCTGCTACAAAATTCAATCCCCAAGTAAATTTCCAAGTTTGTGCTGTATTATTCCAGGAACTTTAATATAACATTCTGGCCAAGAGTTTAGTATGAATTGAAAAAAAATTGGATGTTTTTCTGGACAATAGGAATACCCACTTTGATTAGCAAACATTGCAAAATAAATAAAACCTCTGTGAGTTCTGGAAAGGCTGAGGATCCCAAGTACACGGCAGGTTTTTGCTCTGAATGAAAAGGAGAAAAAAACTATTTCTATTAGAGTATTTCCACAATGGTCTGATTCAATTTTGTGCTTCTTCCTCTGAAGGCCCTGATAGCCCTTCTCAGGGCCAAGACATTGACATCAGACTGGGAAGGTCCAAGGTTTCCAGTGCTGAGAGACTGAAATATTTCACCAGAGACCACTGACAGCCTTCCCTTGTGGTTGAGGCTCAAGTCTCATGTACCATAGGTTGCTCAGATAAGAAACACATGGACAGACGCAGTGTTGTGCTCCCCTTGGCATGCCTTCTCCAGCCCTGGTGTCCCTGAAGCTATGGCTTCTGTAGATCTCTGAACTCTTATCTTAACACTAATGGAGGCTTGAGACTGAGACTGAAGTCCCTGGTACCATGTGTTGTAAAGATCAGGAAGTTGTGGATGGAGCGATGCTGGTGCAGTGACATGCTCTCCTTGACATGCCTTTTCAGCCCTGGTCTGTGGAGCTTGTAGGCATGGTGCTTCTCTGAACCCAAACCCTAATCCTTAACTCTAATGGAAGCTTTGTACTGAGGCTGAGGTCCCTGCACCGTGGGTGGCCCAGATAAGAAATACGTGGAAGGATCAAAATTGGTGCAGTGCTGTGCTCTACTTGGCATGCATTTTCCCAGTGCCTCCCCACGACCCCCTCCTCTACTCAACAATATGCAACAGCGTTTTCCTGCAGTTGAATGAGGAAGAACCAAAGGTGCTGAAGCCCAGGAAAACATGGGTTTATCTCTTCTGATTGCCTAGCAGAATACACAAGGAAATATGGACATGGACACAGCAGGCTCAGTCTGGCTCTGTTGTGTACTAGGTTAGGTCAGAAGGCAATCACCAAGGCTAACACTAAAACTGAGCCTAATTCCCACTCATGATGCATTTGCTTAGGTGCCATTCCTTTTCCTGATAGATAGATAGGTAGATAGATAGATAGATAGATAGATAGATAGATAGCTATTTTTAAATTTAATTAATAATTTCTAATGGATTTGAATCCTTTTAAAGTCTGGCTAACATTTGTTGAAGCCAACAGGTTTCTGTGGGGTAAAATAGTGTGTAATCCTCAGTGTGGTGATCCCCAGTGCTCAGAACTGCCACAGGGGAATAATAGACAACACCAGGGCTTAGTCAGGCATGTTCTGGAGTGTGCATATCTCAGTTAGAGACAGATGGTTGTTTGCCCACTAGAAATATGTAGGTTAATTCCATAGAGGAATGCATGTATCTTTACCTGATTGCACTTCAGGGGAAATTTGAGTAGAGCAATTTCAGTGGGAATTGTGGGAAGCACTGGAAAGTCAGGTCACGTTTCCTGTGGACTGAGGTGTAATATTAGACAATGCAGTTTGAAACTGTTAGCTAAGAGGTAAGATAGTGCTATGGCAAAAAGACTTTAAGGTTTTGTAAAGTTATTGTTAGGAAATGAATCATGAATCAGTCAAAAACTGTTATGTTACTAAGTAATGAGTTGTCCAACTGTGAATGCAGGATGCAGTGTTTTTCCCCCATCTCAGAGCTAGAAAAAGATATGAGAATAAAATGGTTTCCTGACTAAAAGAAGAAAAGTGGATCAGAAGTCTCCACCTTGGGATACAGGCAGCTGAGGTTCTGTAGAGGTCTCTATGTCCCATTGGGGCCCATTGAACTCAGGATGCCACGGAGAAGGGTCAAAGAAGTAAAGGTCATTTACTATTTCTCACATTGTAAAAACTAGAGGGAATCCAGCCATCAGCAAATTTTGGACAAAAGTATGAAAGAAACATTCATGACAGATTGAACAAATTGCCTCTGACTGTGATTATCAAGAATGATATTGCAGACACAATCTCCTGCTCAGAAAGTCCCTAATCCCTTGCAGTAGGTTGGCACTGGCTGGATGACAGATGTCCACCAAAGTTGCTCCATCACTTCCCTCCTCAGCTGGGCAGGGGAGAGAAAATATAATGAAAGGCTCATGGTCAAGATAAGGACAAGGAGAGATCATTCAACAATTACAATCATGGATAAAACAAATTAGCTTGGGGAAATTAATTTATTGCCAATCAGATCACAGTAGGGTAATGAGAAACAAATCCAAATCTTAATATTTTTTTCCCCTCACCCATTCCTTCTTCCTGGGTTCAGCTTCACTGCCAATTTTCTCTACTTTCTTTGCCCTAGAGTTGAAGGGGAACAGAGAATGAGGACTGTGGTCAGTCATCACACATTGTCTCTGCTGTTCCTTCTCAGGGGAGGATGCCTCACATCTTTCCCTGCTCCTGTGGGGGGTGCCTCCCACAGGAGACCGTCCTCCATGAACTAACTTTTCCATGGTAAGAACTTCCCACAGGCTGCAGTTCTTCACAAACTGCTCCAGTGTGGGAAGTCCTGCTGGGGGTGGAACATACCGAAAGAAGGATCACAGGGAGTCAAGGCTTCTTAGGGCACTGGAGAGAGACAGCCTTGCAGATGTTGTGGGACGGACCAGCCACACACTGATGCTGGCCCTTGTGTCCCACTGCTTCTAAAGGGAGCTCATATCTCTTTGCACGACACTAGGGAACAGGTTATCTGCATCTGAGGACATTCAAGGCCCTATCCTGCTCAGGTGCCCAGTGTTGGTGTAGCCAGGGGTGTCTCACCATGCAGGTCTCTGGCGGAGACCAGCACCAATGGTGCCAGGACCTGCACTGTCCTTACAGCCTCACTGCTCCTGCAAACCCAAGCAATGGCACTGGGGACACTGCAGTCATGACGTATCCTACAGGCAGCTGTGCCCCTCAGGGTGACCAATGTGTGTGCCCCAGCCACCCCAGCTATGGCATACTTCTCCTCTTTATCCATAACCTCAATTTTCCTTCTGCCTCTGCCCTGCCTTATCCCATGGCTAAACAGGGACGGACACAGACAGGAAAGGAGCTGTGCAATGGTCCAGGCTTTACCTTGTCAAATGTCACCAGACACATGTTGCGCAGGGCAGGGCAATGGGGAAAGGAGGGCATCTTGTTGCTCCCAGCCTCTTCATCACATTAAGCTTCTGCTTTAGAGTGGAAATGCTGGAGTACACTCTGCCATTTCCTATTATTCTGTGCATGACTTGGCACAACAAAGCCCTCTGTGGCTGCTCTCCAGGAGCCACTGTTACTCTCTGTATGCACCCTATGCATTCTGGAGGAATCACAGGGGAATTAACACTGCTGCTTTCAGCCTGCTGTTGCAATGCATGAATAATCACGGAAAAAAAATTGCATTCATTCAACAGTGTGTGGGAATGTTTAAATTATAAAACCCACTTCCATTTAATTAAGCGGAAAAAAATACCAGCAAAAAAAAAATCATCATTCATGTTAGGAAGTCTGAGATCCTTAATTTGCTTCAAATGAAAAGGTCAATGTCAGTTTAGGTTCAGTCTAGAAAGACAAATAATTTGTTTGATCACTTGAGAAACAGGAGATCATGTTGCCCAGTAACTTGTAATTATATTTCAGTTACAGTGTCCTCACCCGAGGTTAACTTGAGTTGTAGAACTGACAAAACACTGAGCTGCTGTATCTCTGGCTTCACATTCTATGATAGCTACTGCTGAAGCAGAAGATGTCCTCACAACAAGACACAAAAATATGCAGGAATAATAAAGAAAAGACTTTCTCTTGAGCCTCTGTACATCCAATTTACATTTATGTGAATTGGCTGTATTTTTTATTTAAAAACAAAGCAAAACAAAACAAAACAACTTAAGGATTCACAGCGGCCAATTATTTCTTGGAATCACAACCTTTTGACCAAAGAAAGACCTTCAGGATGTATTTTCATTTTTCTGTTCACAGAAGATAATCTCATTAATAAGGAGACTGTCTTGTCTTGCCTGTACAGTGTAGGTCAGTCGCATTCCCATCCTACAACTGGACAATGCCTTAGACAGAGGAAGATCCCAGATGCAGGGTTTCTGGCTTCCTCAGACATTAGGGTCTGTGGCAAAGTGACGGATGTGCGGCTCTGTGCCAGTCCATCTGCTCACATGTCAGAGCTGTGGGACACCAGTGGGGATGGTGCTGCAGGTGTGGATGGTGGTGGTTGACACTGGTGGTTCTTACACAGGACCTGTCCTTGCACCTTTTCTGAGCAGGATTTGTCCATCTGCTCCCTTCTGCTTAGGCATAAGTCCTATTGCAAGCTGCAGTTCCTCCCCTCCTAAACTAACCCTCTAAATGCATTTAGACCTGTTCCACCACAAAAGCTCTGCCTGACTCCCAGGAGAGCTGTGGGTGACCCCCTCATGCCCTGTCAGCAAGCAAGGAGTCCAGGGAGTGTGTTCTTTCCTGCTTGGCATGTTGTGTGCTGCCAGCAGACACAACATGCCCTGATTTGTGCAGCCGTTTGCCTGCATATGGCCTGGTCAGCTCGGCGTTTACAGCTGCACAGGGGCAATGATGACAACGGGCTACAAAACATGGGCAAACCCAGACACTGATGTGCCCTTGCTGGCAAAGCATCTTGTTGGCCTCTCTGAGAGCCCTTCACACCCAGGTGATAATTATCCAACACATCTCTGCAGCCTCTCCCCATCTCCTCCACCCTGTCATGCAAACAAAAACATGTCTCACAGACAGCGATCTGTGAAAGCTCATGGTTTTCTCCCCAGGATCTGTGCTCGACTGCTCCCTCCACCCCACTGCCTGCTGCCAGTGCCGCCACTGCTCCCTGTGCTTATGCTGCTGGGACATCATTGAAACAAAGGAGTGGGTCTTCAGTTTCTGATGGGAACTGCTGCTTTCTGGGAAGCACACAGTGTGCACTTGCTGATCAGAAGCAGTTGTACTGGCTTGGGGAGGGACTGCTGCTTTAGTCCTAGGCATTTTATTAACTTGAAGAGAATTTGTATGAAGACCTCAGACTGTGGGCAAATCTGGATTTGTATCCACTGCCAGATATCCACTGTCTCCACTGTAGCAGGTCCAGACTGTGGCTGATGTGAGCATGGGCTCAAGAGGACTCTTCAGGCCTTCTCCTTCATGACACATCCTTTTCAGGGTGGAGCATTCACCTGAGGATCCTCAGGTGACTGCTCCACCCGGAAAAGGTCCTCTACTAACACAGCACCTACTTGTCATACTTAAACCCTGAGTCAGGAATCCTTGTTCTTTTTAAATAATCCACTCCAATTTCCCCACCTTTAGGATGTGAAGACTACTCTGGACTTTTCTATTTCTCCTTATCCAAATACTGCAATTAGAATGAATTAATCCCTCTGCTCCTATGCTGTCTCTTTGCCATTTTCCTTTTCATGGAATTTCATCCATCTGCAGTGCCTGATGTGTGCCCTGTGAGCTTTTCACAGCACAGACTATATTTGGCTTTTTGCATCACTTGCTAGAGGCGCTCCTTTAACCTGACCCTTTCCTCCACAGGCTGCTACAAAACAAGCTACTGTGAAGTGTAAGAGGAAAAGCAAGGTCCAGCTGCTGTAGGTGGACCAAAGGTGCTGTACTTGATCCACATCCAAACAAACACAGGTTGGTGAAGCTTGTGCATTCACTACATGCATCTGATGTACAGTAGTAGCTGTCTCCTCCAGGCAGCGAGGTCAGGATTGTTACACAGCACTAACACATCAGCCCTGTTGTTGCTGTGGATCTCAGGTGAGGTGGTGACTGTTATATGAAAAGCTGCCGCTCGAGAAATCAAGCGGAGGCTGATAAGAAAAGTCATTGCACAAGTGAGTACTTCCTAGCATATAAAAATTATTTTCTGGTTGTCTGTTCACTGCTATTTCACCCTCAGCGTCACTTTTTGTTTAAGACACGTTGCAACAATCAAGGGTTTTTGAACAGTAAAATGGTCTTTTTTCTTTTTCTAGCCCCAGCACCATTCAGAACAGTACCTCACTGCAGAGCAAAGGGTTTGTGAACTCTATAAATAGCGTCAGTACCAGGGAAAATGAAAGGGTGAGAATCTCAGACCAATGTTTGTGAGACTGGGCTTCAGAAATGTGGGTGGTAGTCCAGCTTTGGCTTCCTGAACACGTTGTCTGAGAGGTGTTACACAAACACAGGGAAACATCATTCAGATATATGCAAACCAACAGGCCTCTTGCGGTCTGGCTTTCCCAAACACTTGTCTTGGCTCTTCTGTAGCTGACATTATTTTTCCTGACTTCATACTTTTAGCTTATAATTCATTGGGTGCAGTCTAAGTTCTTGTTTCAGTGAAGTTGTCCAAGAAAGTAAGACAAATTCAGCTGGAAATTAGGAGGAGGCGTTCAGTGACCAGATTAATAAAGGGTAACTCAGGCTTTCCATTAAGTAGGTGGAATGAAAAAGTAAACTATCCTTGAGGATGCTGTGTGAAAGGAGTAACACAATGCAGTTGCCTGAGATAGCCCAGGCATCCTTGTAGGCCCTATGATTCACATGACATTTGTGCCTTATTCTCAGCTTCTCAAATATCTGTCTCTTGCTGTTATTATTTTTAGCTTGGTTTGCTAAAGGAACAAGGGTGATGAGGCTGCCCATCTGGCTGTCTATTGCTCCCACCTGCCCATTCTCCCCAAACCCCTGTGACCCTGTTTCATTCCAGTCTGATGGTGGGACAGACATCTCAGGATGAATTATTTTACAAGTGCCATGAAAATTGGCTGCTTCTCAAGGAAGGATGCAGCTCTTGCGGGAGATAAGGGCAGGGTGAATCCAGCTGTTGGTTCCCTGTCTGTGATAGCATCTGCTTGGGTGCTGGGCATGCGCTTATTTATCCGGCCACTGGGGCACAGAACACTTTAGCCTGAAACACATTATGCTGTCTTTTGCCTGTGGGATGATGTCCTAAAGGCCACAGTGCAGCTGGGTTATTGACATGCAAAGGCAAGGGGATGAAGGATACACTTCTCCAGATAAACAAGACTTCCCCATGTTTGCAGCTCACTGAGCAACCCCTGCATCCGTAACCCTGGGTAACTAATGGGCAGAGGATTCAGCTCTCGGGATGCAGGTGATTTTGAGTGTTTGCATGCTGTTTGCTGCTTTGTGTGAACTGCTTCAGACATATATTTGATGTGACTTCTGAAGATGTGCACACCTTGTTTACACTGCAAACCTACTCAAGTGGGAGAGGAGCGTGACATCTCTTTGGGGAGCTTTGCCATCCATGCAGGAGCACTGAGTGATCAGTCCCAATTCTGGATTTCCAGAGATGCAGACTTGTCCACCTTTCACATTGCCAAGGGAGCATTTGAGCCCACAAACAAATATTGTAGGGTGGCAGAAATACAAATGCCTGCTCAGGTTTGTCCTATGAGGCTGCTCTGCCTCTAACATTAACTGTGTGTCTTTGCAGGAATGAGACTGTTCTGTGCAACAGTCTCATGCCTCTGAAAGCTTTCAAGATTGTTTGCATTTCCTCCCTTTACCAGACTGTCTTACTCTTCATCCTTTCAAAGCTACATTTCTTTAACTGCAGGGCATTTCCTTCCTTCTCAGGTTTCGCCTCAGCTTTTTGCAGGTATGAAGAAGCACCCACTCAGGTGCTCCCAGGATCCCTGTGTGATTGGCAGACAATGAAAGATCTTGTCTTTTCATTTTCATGCTTTTTTTTTGCTTCAAAGTGACTCAACAGCCTTTGCAGATCCTCAGCTCCTCAGCCAAAGGGAGCTCATCTGCAGGGTTGTTTCCTGGCAAGGACACCAGTGGCAAAGCAGGATCCAGACAGGTAGCTGCCAGAGGGAGACAGCTTGTGCTTTCCTCCTTTTTTTTGTGACTTCCATTAGGATCCTGCTCTGTAAATACCGTGCTTAGTGTTTTGACACCTAAGTTTCAACTGCAACCACATGATCTGCTTGTCTATAAGCAGAAGGCTTGCCTTGTTTTAAAATATGAATTGAAGTCATGAATTCGCCCTTGGCTAAAGTGTGTGTTTATTCCTACACTATGAACTCTGCTCCTGCAGAGAGGAAATCATTATACACGTCAATGCCCCCAAAAGGGGGGAGCCTGAGGAGGAAGTAGCACAAACATCAGAAAAAAAAAAGCCTAATGTGGTTGCTATGAATAAAATATCCCCAGCTTTAATCATGGAGCAGAATGGCTCCAAATGGCATTGGAGGCCTGGTTTATGAGGCATAGGGCTGATACTTCCCCCTCCTGCCATAATAGTTTTATTTTAGGTGATAAAAATGAGGAAAAAATACTGAAAAGTCAGGGTAAAGTGGAAGGATGCTTTGCAGCACCCGCGTCAGTTCACATCTGTGCGGTGTGCTGCAGAAAAGCAGTTTCACCGCAGTCTGACCTCGCTAAAGCTCCGTTCCCAAACGCGGGCTTTGCAGGCAGTCAGGAAGGAGCTGCTTGGAGGGGGCTGGAGAGCCTGCTGTGCAGGGGCATGGGCAGGCAGAGGCTGGCTGGGGATTCTGCTGCTCCCTCCTCCTTGGGTGATCCCTGCGCAAACAGCAGGCAGGTATCAAAGGCACCGTCCTGCAATGCAGCTGAGGATTCCCTGTTGCTGGGGGCTCCTTCAGCTGTTTCCTTCCTGGCACTGCTGAAGGACACATAGCCACCACATGAGGCACTCATGGGACACAGAAGTCTCCTCCTTTACATGAAAGGCTGACGAGGAGTGTCCAAGTTGTTGGGAGCAGACTGATACAGACGGCTCCACTCATGTAAGGACACTGAGTGTGCCCGTGTGCCCTCTCCCACCTTTGGTTCCTCCCAGCTTCCAGGCTCCCCTGGCTGCTGCAGTGCCTCCAGGCTTCCTTGGGTGGGCTGATGGCTTTGACGCTGGGCTTGGGAGGAGCAGGGCAGAGTCTGGCAGGAATTACCGGGTCTTGCAAGGAGTGTGTTTGTGCTACTGCAATAACACTGGATATGAATTTTTTGTCCAAGATAAGATTCTCAGGTTGATGAAAACAGCTTTGGACCTTATGGCTGATGTAAGGGATACTGAGCCCTCTCTTCCTTTTCCAAGGGTCATTTTTATTGCACTGGGAGTGGTTTTAAAAATACCTCGGAAGTATCTTTTCTGCACATAAGCCTCTGTGCACCATTTCCAGCACTAAATAGCATTTGTGCCCTACATCACAGCAGTGCTGCTTGGGGTGTTTCTTCCCAAAAGCAACCACATCTGGGTGATGGTAAAGGCTTAGGCCACCTCCAAACAGCTAGTTCACCACTGCCATTCCTCAAAGTACAAGCAAGGGGAACCATCCCTTTCTGGTTCTTCTTCCAAACTGACATTTGTTCTATGGTAATCTCCTTTATTGTATATGAAACTACAACCAGCTCTGATAAATTACTTTAGTAATCCAGCTCTTTTGTTTTGTGGCTTAATGTAACAACTATTAATTACCTTGTCTACAAAAAGAATTTACCTGCTTATTGTTTAATAGCGTGAAGGACAAACATTTTTAAGTTTCCAGTCCATTATTTGGTACGTTTCTGGTGAGCAGGTTTTTCCTTACAGTCACCACTGGGTAGTAGTGAGATGTAGAACTGGGGCAGAGCCTTGGGCCAGCAGCAGCCCGACAGCAATGTCCTTCAGTGTTCGCTTGACATCACTGGCTGGCCCTGAGTCCTTTCTTATCAACAGAGAGAGCTGTAGCAACACAGAACTGTGTCTGGAATCAAACTCAGAGGTGAAATAAAAGCCAGAACTGTTGACCTCTCTGTAGCACCATTAACTTGCCTGGTTTCCATCAGTAAAGCTCTGCTATAGCTTTCACCGCAGTGAGAGAAAATCTGTTGCTGTTTTGTTGTTTTTGCTGTCTTCAGGTCAAGAGGAGTCAAATACAGATTTTCTATGGAGTTGAAAGCCTATAAGGACTTTTGCACCTGGGACACCTTTCTCTTGACTATCTGATCCTATCCGGGTTCTGCCTTTGGGAAGACATCTCTGTCTTTCTCTTGGACAATCTCTGGAGTCTCTTGTTGAGCTCCGGTTTCTGATACCTGCACAATTCCACACGTAGGTCATTTCAGGAGCACGAGGAAAGGCAGGAAGGTTTTCCTTGGAGCATACCACACAATTTGCTGGCCTCAGCTGTGTACCTTCAGCAGCGCGTTGAACTGGCTGGAGCAGCATCCCCAGATCCCATTAGCTCATGAAGTCAATGGCATGCTTCCCCCTACAGATGTAGGATCTGCCAAAGAACTTCAGCTCAATCCATGCTTGCCTGGTTCAAGATCGTGCATCCAGCTGCTGCTTGCTGGCTGGAAGGGCGCAGTTTCAGCTGTTAGTTCAGCCATGCCCAGATGTGCTAGCAATTTTCTTCATGGATTTAGCACATCCACAAATTCTATGGCCTATTTGGGTGAACACATCACCCATGGCTGTCCCCTCACTGGTTTAATATCCATCTCTTGTGTTGGCAATAGCAATGATGGGGCCTGGTCCAAATGCCTCTGAATTTCTCAATCAACTCTGGTGGATCTCAGATCAAGGATGCAGGAACCCGGTGATACACAGACAGCTTTACCACTAAGGGAGATAATTTTCCGGGACCAACAGTACCACTAAATACCTTGAATCTGTGCAAAGGCTTGGATTTGTTGAAGGTACTTATTACTGAGAGGCCTGAAAGGTGAGTAGTGAGCATCTCTGGCAGCACGAAAACTTGTAATCCCTGTGTCTAAATGTGGATGTTGGCAACTGTGGAGACAGGGCCCCCTTTCACCATGCCTCCCCTGCCATAGGGGAAAGCAGAGCACCAGCAGGGCTCTCCGCCACTCTACAGTGACCACTGGGATGGTGCTGCAGCACAGGCGGGGACCTCTGCCTCTCCTATAGGTGTAGCTGCAAAGAACTTGTTGATACTCTCCTCACTGTCAGTACTGCACCTTCGGAGACTTCTTACAGGTCCTAGGCCCGCTTGCATTAAGATCTGTGCCTCCCATGCTCAGTATTTTGCCTAGCTGTCAAGCTGGGGGTAAATACCTCTCAAATTAGCTGTAAAAATTAATATGAACATTAACTTCTTTAAACATCCTGTTTTAGTACTTCCTCTGCTTACAGTCAAATCCATTTCTGGCCTTATTTCAGATATCAGTTGTTGCATGTATATCATCCTTCTTCTTCAGCTTAATATGCAGGGAAATCCTGTCCCATACCACCAAGGTTTCTCGTATTTGCACTGTCTTTTTTCTGTGGCAAGTTTGTGCCTGGATTACTGAAATGATTTCTTACAATTTCCAACAGAGGGAGATGAAATTGGTGCATAGGTTCAGAACCCTGTTTCCCAACCTCCTGCCCTTCTGTAGGGTGATTTTCTCACATACATGTCTGACTTATCAAAGCAGCTCCCAGGGATGACAATTCCTGCCACTTGAGATTGAGCATTTGCTGAAGCCTTCCTTAACAACATAGAGAGAGAACTCTCTCCTGTCTGGTTTGGTGTGAAAAGAGAAGTACTGCCATGAGAGAGGGGGCTGCATGTTTGAGTGAAGGGAGCCACTATGCACCAAAGGCAGTGTGCCCTGCCAGGCTGAGCAGGGGCAGAGGTATGCCCTGCTGCTCTCCTGGCTCAGGGAGTACCTTGTCCCTTTTCCTTGAGGAACTGCTTTTCAAGTAACTGGTCTGTAAAATAGGGTTAAACACATCTCTCCTAGCCATTCCCAAAAGATCTGGCAGTGTTTTCCCTAGTATTTTCAATATGCGGTAGACCCTGGGGATACCTCAGGGCCTTGCTTGTGGTATCAAAGCCCAGCTCTCCCAGCAAGTCCTTAGTCTCTGACTTGGTATGACTTTTGGTGACTCAGCTCTGAAACAGTGTTTTTCCACTGATAATTTTGATAAGTATAACCTTAAACTGAGCTACATTACAGATGAGAACCCAAGAACATTTTTAATCTCCTGTTATTTACTTGTAACACCATGAATCACAGCATTGCACAGTGCACATGATATTCTCTGATGATATAATTACAGAGCTCTCTGTATACTGTGCTTTCTTAATTCATTGTATTCAACATTCACCTTTTAGCAAGACATGCTCTAATTCTCAAAAGCATATTACTCAGTTCAAGAAAAAACATGGAAATTGAAAATAAGACTCCAGGTATCACAGCCACATCACAGTGCCCCTGTGTCTGCTGTGTTTCCCAGCCTCATGCTGTAGCATTTGCTCTCTTCCCACACATGAACAGCACTAGATAGTTACAGGGTAGGTGCAGTTGTACTTCAGAATGTGTGACTAGAGCTTGTTCTCAGCCTTATCACCTAGGGTGTGTTTACGTGATGAAAAATACCTCTGTGGTTGTTGTCAGTCTCTTGTTCTTGATGGGGGAGGTCTCAAAGTTATGTGCTGCCAGTGCTGGGCAAGGTGGGAAGTCTGGGCCCCTCACTGGTGCCCTTAGCTCCCTCCTTGAAGACAGACACATAACAAATTGTGAGGAGTACTGAAAGAAACATTTTCTCACAGTGCACATTGTGTCCCCTAAGGTCAACCAGGGAAGAGAACTTCAGGGGCTTCGGAGACTCAGGGGCCTGGAACTGTGAGCATCCAGGGCAGGGAGAAGCCTGTTATCCCATCTCCAGGCACAGCACAGACTCCATCAGGATAAGCAGGGTTCATGCCCACATGGACAAGCTCCCATCCCTCCCCAAGGATTGCTGCTCTCAGACCATTACGACTGGCCTGGATGCTGGTCCTGAGTTCATCCAGGACCTTTACCTTCTCCCCCACCATTAGTTCCATGTCAGTCCCAGCACTGTTTCTACTGTGAAGCTTGCCGGAAAGGAGGAGAGCAGCCTTTTGAGGTCCAGGCTGTTTGGTTCCTCATCTGCTGTTAGTTCACGAAAAGCTGAAACTGCTTGTTGAGTCTCAGTGTCAGATTTGAAAGGCTGCTGGTTACTGAGTTGCAGTGGATCTGCCTGGAGAGATGCCCTTGAAATTGCAAGCAGCAGCATCTCCAGAGCCTCCTCCGAGTGTGCAAGTCAGAGGGGCCATCTGAATCTGTGTTGAACAGGAGCCGATCTGGAAGACTTCCTGCAAATTCCAGGGAAATGTCATTTGCTGAATCAAGCATTGATGATTAAGCAGCACTCCAATACCCAGGCCTTTTATCCCAAGCTTTCTTAAAATCGTAAATATATGGTTGGACTCTATGATATTAAAGGCCTTTTCTAACCTAAATGATTGCATGATTCATTATCTGCTGGGTTCCCAGCTCTGCCTTAGCTTCCCTTGGATGTTACAAATACAAAGGTTTGCCCATAATCTAATTCTCTCTGTGCCTCCAAACCTTACAGGAAAGATGCCAGTAATTTTCCGGATTTGTCCCCTCCCTCCACAGTTTAGCCAACACCAGCTGCTGCCATGTCTCCCAGGGGCCACCACGAAGGTGAGTAAACAAAGCACAGGCCATCAGCAAACTCCCTTATGGGTGCTTTCCCATCAAGGACCACATCCTACGAAGCCTTGGACTTTTGTTTCCTTTCCTTCTCCCACATCTGATTTTCATACTTATGAACATGCAAATGCAACAGGGAAATTTAGGAAATCTGTTACTAAGGCAACTGATTAGGTGATGATGCAATTACCTTGTTATTTGAAAGCCAGGGTGCCGTGTGTTGCAATAAGCTCCTACCAAAGAGGAGAATAAAAGTTTTCATAATACTTTCCCACTCAAAGGCAGCACAGCCCTAAAAACTACTTGCCCTGAGAATACACCAAGAATACCAGAAGTCAGCAAAATCTGGCTGTGTTTGTTGAAACAGGAGATGAGGGAAAATCTCCTCCTTTCTCCAAAGCCAACAGGATTGAGGAGGGTATAACTCCCTTTCAGGAGATGTCAAGAAGTCCATGAGAAAAAGCAATCACGTGACATGAGTAATTGACAAGACATCCACCTATAATTACATTTAATTATGAAGAAAAGAAATCATAGCAGCAAAGACTTAGGTCTTTGAACACAAGTGTTGTACCTGAGTGCAATTATACAGATGACATTGGACACCAGGACCTCAATGCCTTGTTTGCAGTGAGCAGCCCAAAACTGAACACAGGATTTGAGGTGTCAAGTACAGGGGGACAATCAGTGTCCTGTCCTGCTGGCCACACTGTTCTGGTACAGGCCAGGATGGCATTGGCCCTCTTGGCCACCTGACCATGGTCTGGCTCATGTTGACCAGCACCCCCAGGTCCCTTCTGCTGGGCAGCTTTTCAGCCACTCTGCCCCTAGCCTGTAGCACTGCAGGGGCTGCTGTGACCCAAGTACAGGACTTGTTACTTTTCTTTGTTGAACCTCACACAATTGGCCTCGGCCCATGGATCCAGTGATGCAGTTGAGCCTGGCCTGGTTCTGCTATTGCAGACCCTGCCTTTCCCTGGTTTGACCTCCTGTGGCTCCACCACAGGCTTGTCTTCTGCATTTTCCTTCCTCATTCCTGGTGTCTCCACTCATGCTGCCTCCCACCCTTCTCTACAGTCTTGGGCCCATGCAGCATTTCATTCACTTGACTGGTGCCCAAAGGTTCTGCCTCTGCCTCAGACCCTTGCCTTTGGCTCAGCATGCAGTGAGCTAGGGAAGGAAGGGCCAGGAGCCAGCACAGATGATGGGGATCTGGTCAGCCTGCATCAAGCATGGTATCTCCTTCCTTTTCCTCCATGCCTACCCTTAGTACATTCAGTCTCTTCACTGCTTGACACACCAGGATTTTCTGTCCAGGTACCTGCTGCCTGTGCTTCCTGCTGACATTCCTCACTGGACAAGTCACCTCAGGTCTGCTGCTTGCTTTGGGACCCCACTCAACCCAGTGACGCATGCAACACGGCTGCCTCTGCCAGCTCCCACTGTGATTTTTCAGGTTTCTCTGCACAGATCTGGTTCCTTCCTACATGCCAGGAGTCACATTCTGGGCTTTTTTTTTTTTTTTTTTT